>CM022876.1:31392289-31413481 GCA_012654025.1 Pachypsylla venusta | reverse complement strand
CTAAAACTTTCTCGCTTTGAGTTGATATGTTGTCGCGACAAATCTTAAGATATTGGCCAAAATTCGGAAAATTTTGAGCAAGAAATTGGAAAATCGGCAATAAAATCGGCCATAACTAAAATGGCCGGACAATACCGTGCCTATAACCTTCCCCGGGTAAAAACAAATAAGTGTGCAAAGTTTCGTGCAATTCCGAGCTGTAGTTCGTAAGTTATAAGCGAACAAACAAACAAACAAACAAACAGACATTCACTTTTATATATATAGATTGGCCAGGAATATTAATTAAGGTTTTTGAACCGGGGAGGAGTGTCTGGCAACCCTTTGATTTTAACTCAATTGGAGAGGTTAGAATCCGTTTATACGGCCATGCCTTTATTGCGTATGTATCACCGTCCAAGATTTTTTTTTTTTGAAAAGCACTAGTTTTTGTTGTCAGACAATCCTCCTTCCAGAAACCCGGAATATTAACTAACATCTATTAGTCCGACGTCCTCAGAGTAACATAAAAAGCTACCAAATCCTTCCACTTCCTTTTCTTTTTCATTAATCTTCATCAATCTTTTTCAAGCATTTTTTAAAACATAAACAACAAACATTGGTATTCCCTTTGTGATATGATAATAATTTGAAATATGAATTAAATAATTCAGAACCATGTTTGTGTTGATATTTACACAAACACATTGTTACGAATTTTCTCATTCTATTATACCTAACACGAAACATATGGCCGTATTTATACTTGGTAGTAATTGCCTGCGTCACAATTCACAATAATTGTACATGCTATGATCACAATCATAATTAGGTGAATATATACAGTAGAGGATGTTCTTATGGTATTTGCTCAGGATCAGGACTAAGGTTTCTCGAAAAAAAAGAAAGAAAATTTTTATGTATCAACTACAATGAATTTGATGAGCCACGAGCGCTTTCGTCAGTTACGACATTCTCAAGTGAACTGACGAAAGTCGTAACTGAAGAAATGTCGTAACTGACGAAAGCGCTCGTGGCTCATCAAATTCATTGTAGTTGATACATAATTTTTTTTTTTTCAATTATTTCATAATGACTACAAACATCCTAAATTACCTATTTGATGACCTATGGCTGGAATTGTGATGATATGCGTTTCAGGTAATCCTGTTGCGTAGATTCGGCCATCGGGAGGACGATGTAAATAGTGTAGGTATCTAACTACAGCCCTCTTTTTGTTTTTAGGGGTTTTGTATTTTAAATCTTTGAATAACATGTTAATATTATAAGTGTTCAAAAATTAACTTTTAAATAAATTAAAACAAAACACATACCAGAAACACAATTTATGATTGATTACGTACTTATGAAGAAACTAGTTTCGAATCATTCGATTCATCATCAGCCTAGTCGAGTCTAAAGACGGAAGTTGAGTCAATTAGACTCGACTAGACTGATGATGAATCGAATGATTCGAAATTAGTTTCTTCATAAATATTTATAAATAGTGTTTTTGGTAAGTGCTTTGTTTTAATTTATAATTATAAAGTTAATATTTTGTATTTTATCATAAAATTTCAAAATAATCAATCATGTTGAAATAATTGACCACTTTATTCAACAATTTAGTAACTTTTTATTACACAACTTAGTTCTGTTGGCTAGCATGGTAAATACAAATCAGCTGATTTGTGTTTACAAAAAAATATTTAAAAAGAAGGTTGAAGGTTTATTGTGTTTCGTGGAAAATTAATTATTTAACTCTAATTAATCATGAATAATTCTAATTTAAAATAATGTTACAAATTACAATACATTAGTCTTTTTATATAATTATTATTAAGTTCTTAAAATTATGGGTACTCATCGTTAATATTTTGTGTTTTGTGACCGGGCAAGTGTTTTTTTTGTGGGACTGGCTTTTGTTTATTTCTTATCTTTTATCAGTGATAAAAAAAATCGTGTTTTTTTTGGACTGTTATGAACGCTAAATACGAAAAATTAAATCAAATTAATTATGAGACGGATATTTACAATATAGAAAAACAAAAGAAATTGGTATGATTAAATAAATATTCTCTATTTTATTGAATAGTTTATAAAGTAGGTACTTTATTAATCTAGCCGGTCAATAATGATAATATTATTGTGCCTGGGGAGTGTAGACAACAAGTTGGCGATAAGTTATATGTTCTGTAACGCGTTTAAAGTTCATTTTGCCATTTAACCTAACTTAAAATAACACTTTCAATATAGGTAGGTTTTTTATATTTTTCTCACAATCTTTTTGGTAAAAATTCTAAGCTACAAACAAGAAACCATAACAGATCGACAACAAATTACTGACACTTTTGAACTATACTTCAAAAACGGATACAATTCAAAAAGTTCTAATTACCAAATAAACACAAACAACATGGCGGATGTTGAAAACGAAATTAAATCGTTGAATGGCAACAAACCACCTCCTGGTCCCGATGGACCCCCCCCCCTCATTTTACAAGGAATGTGTCGATGCTTTCGAAATGTCTTCAGTCTCTGCCTTTCTGAATGCGAAATCCCTGCTAGGTTTAGAGCCCATTACAACCCCTGTCCCGAAGAAGGGCAGTGATCAGGAGATTGAGAATCATCGAGCCATATCTAGAGATTACGATCCCGGGATCCCGCCAAGAAATGTCTGAAATTTTGATCCCGGAATTTTCGGGATTGACAGTGATATAAAAAAAACATACTTTTTCATTGAATTTGAAAATGAGGCCCCAGCCCCCAATACATCAACCTTGAACGTTACATGAAAGTGCCATCTGCCATGCAATAAAAAAATGCAAGACCTTTTTAAATCCTTTTCTTTTTTGTTTAGACCGAATGAACCGATGACCGTTGTGTTGTTTGTATGACTCATGCGAATTATCCAAAAATAGGTACATAGCCTTTTGGTAAAAACAAAGGATTCGGTATTTCACTTATGTCAGTTTCTTTTTATCTTCTGACTTGTAAAAGTGTGCGAAGACTTAATTTTTAATGTTCCAATTATTATAATATATTCTAACATCTTTTTTGAACGTAACAACTTGTTTTGTTTGACTTTAAAATGGACGGTTTTATATCGCACAAAAAAGATTCCGACCCTTCATCTGTTTGGAGTCATTTTTTAGTGTCCAAAGACGGTAAAAATGCAAAGTATAAAAAATGTGATGCTATATTGAAAACTCTTGGTGTTTCCACAATACCACTCCACACACATTTCTCAAGTTAAAAACTTGATTTTTTATTTTTATTTCATCTACTTATTATAGTAACTACTTCTACTTGATTTTTGGAGGGTTCCCCATATTTTTTCTAGTCCCGGGATTGTTTTGAGTTGAGAAGAAGTTTCGGTATCATAATATCTACCCTTATCTAATCTGAATGTCATTTCGAAAATTTTCGAGAGCATTTTATACAAAAAATGTCGATGTACATTTTCGGTGAGGTCTCTTCTGTACAGCATGGCTTCGTAGAGGGGAGATCTGCGGTGGGAAAACTCGCGTAGTTTTCTGATTACGTTGCTAGATCAGTCTGTGAGCGTGGAGATGTCCATTGTGTGTATACTGACATTGGGCAATGCTTTGACAAAATAAACCATGGCACCATTTTGAATAGTCTAATAAACCTATTTTTGGCGACAGTCTTCGTATTATTGTTATATTTATGTGTTTTAAGACAACAATAGATGATGTCTCTACACAGTACATTAAAGAAACAAAAAAATAAATAATAATAATAATCTCCTTGCAGAAGACAGTTGTACTGAGCACCGCACATATTGTGCGCAAGGTAATCTGAAGAACCTAGAGCACCCCAGGAATATGGTATATTCTCGATGCTCTGAGGAACAAACCACAGTAAACGGAATAACCTAAAGCTGTGTGATAGTCGGAAAATAATAATAATAATTACATATAGCGGTAAATACATCGAAAAAAGGTTAGGTACATACATGAAAAAAGATTTACATACAGAGAAAAAAAAATTAGATACATAAATGTAAAAAGGGTTACATACAAAAAAAAAAAAAAAAAAAAAAAAAAAAAAAAAAAAATAGTTACAGAGGGAGATAAATACAAATGGAAATAAATTTAGGTATCTCTAATTCCACAATTCCACATGTACATTGTACATGCCTCTGCACATCCGTGACGTGCAGCGAAACCCAAGATAGACCAGTCAATGGAGTGAGTTATTACAACGACCACCCTCCATCGACGTCAGGTCCAAGGATCCACTACCCGCCAAGGGTACACAGAAACATGTACATGGTGTAAAGAGAGGGAGAGAGAGAGAAAAAACTTTAAATTTACAGTTAGATTTTCAAAAATAAATTTACCCTCGCCTCGTAATTGGGAGGCTTTCATAATAAATTTGAGTGTTTTACCACATAAAAATTGCGTTCTAAGTGTTAGGTGGCATTAAACTCGCCTTACCTTTCACTTAAAAAATTGTTTTTTATCCGCTTAGTTTCCCAGTGCAAAAGGTTTTTTGTTTGAAGGATTATTTTAAATATTTTAATTTTCGTCTACTGACTTTCAAATTAGATATGAAAAATAATCATAATATTGAAAAATAATATTTAAAATAATCCTTAAAAAAAACCTTATAAAGTCATCAAAGACATTAAAACAAAAGCTTTTATCTAATTTCCCAGTGTAAAGTGAGTCTTCATTGACTACCGAAAAACCAGTTAAGAACTCTGTTGATATGATCTGGTACCTGCCATATATCAACTAGTAGTTCTGTGAACGGTTGACTTCACTCAGTTAAAATTTCCACCATGTAATCCATATGGGCTAAGCCGTAATCAGAAAACCAAATTCCATCAAAATCGGATAAGGCGTTCGTGAGTTATCGTGGAACTAACGAACGTTAAAGAAAAATCGTGATGTTTAAACTAGACTTCACTACAGCCAGCGTCTATAGTACGTTGAATACACCAGTTCCCGTTGGATCACTGAAGTTAAGCAACGTCCAGCGAGGTTGTACCATGTAGGTGTCCACGTGGGTTCGCGCCCTCGTGATGCTGGCAATTTTTTTTTCCGGGCCAACCCAGGCCAGGCCGAGTAAGGTCAATGTGGGTAAGATGGTTTACAAGTTTCCAGCGTATGAAGGGTAAAACCCCCGTCTCGAATGACCAAAATATGTTAAAGGGACGTTAAGCCAAAAAAAAAAAAAAAGACTTCCATTCACTTCTTTGAGTTAATCTTGTATGAGTGAGCCTCCATGTACTTGTACATATGAACAACAAGTTTGTAGCCCTGCTATGATCTGGTACCGGCCATATTATCAATATATAATGTGTTAGACAGTTAGTTGTTGCTATAGGGGCTTAGTTCAGATGTTATCTTAGTTCAGATGTTATCTATAAGAAAAGCAAATCTTTATGTCTATTCATTATCTCTATATTAATGACGTGTTTGTATAAGGTATACCAGTAGTTCGTAGACCTTACTACAATAGAAGGCCTCTCTTGAATGTTATTTCTTTTGATTTAAAGCCTCTTTAATATCTAAAGATCATTCGATACGGTTTTTTTTTACCCTCCATTGTTTTTTACCCAGTGATCCTGCGGGAACTGATGTATCCTATTCAGCGTACCATTGGCGCTGACTACCGTTGGTCTAGCACATCCTGTAGAGCGTATTAAAACATATTGCGCACGACTGTGCATAATTTGTGCAAATTGTCAGCTACTTTCTCCACTCTTCATATACCTGGTAGATATACCTGGTAGATACTAATTACTTTATTGTTTTTAGTTGACAAAATGAAACGCCAATCTGGTCCTCCGAACTCAACCAATAACAACTATTCTCTCAGAACATTTTTTGTAGAAAAAAATAAAATTAATAATAATGCTTCTTTCGTTATTAACGTAAGTGAAAAAATATCTTTGAAATAATCAATACATAAATCAAGGAAAGAAAATACTTGTGAACATTAGTGAACTCCACTTTTGACTCCCATATACATCCCGAAATGTGTATATGTATGTATGTTTGTTTGTTACGCTATACAAGCCACAATTTTCATCCGATTTTGACGAAATTTGGTATACATGTTTAGGTTATGAAGGAAATTTGCTGTATAGGTTTTGGGCGCCCCGGGGGGAGGGCCCCCCAATATTTTGTTTTTTGAAAATGAATTTTATCTTTTTAGCGGTGTGTTGCAGAAACGTAAAATTTTGATATGTGATGGCTGGTGTTAAGGGCTTTTCGATTTTGAAAAACTTGGGAGCCGTCCCCCCGGGGGGAGGGCCCCCAATATTTTGTTTTTTAAAATGATTTTCCTCTTTTTAGTGGTTTGTTATAGAAGCGTAAATTTTGATATGTGATGACTGGTGTTAAGGGCTTTTTGATTTTGAAAAACTTGGGGCTCTCCCCTCCGAGGGGGGAAGGTCCCCATTTTTTTATATCTGATTAAGACATTTTTTTCTATTAATGACTACAACACTAACGTGAACACCTGATCATATTGATCCACTAGTTAGTATTTGATGAGTGGAACTGGTGAAATATTGTGGAACATATAGTCAAGTGTTTTGCATCATTCCCATTTCTTCTATTTGATTGCTCTATCAAGTGTTCTTAAAGGTTTTCTTTCTATTAAACATGTAGTAATAGTGTGTGTGTTACAACTCAGCAACCATAAATACAATTCTATCGAGGTGATCTAAACTTATAAAACGCAAAGCTCAGTTGGTATACTGACTCCTAATCAACGTAGCTCCACGATGGCTAAACGTAGAGACTTGAAATTTGGCACAAAGATCCTTATATATTTGTATACGTACCTAGTAATTAGTCAAGAAAACTAAAAAAAATATAAAAAAAAAATAAAAAAAAATCAAGACTAAATAGGTATAATAGATCCTATGCAGTTTATGCTGTGTATACTTTTGCAATCAGCCGACGGACAACTTCCCCAGTGTGTTGTTTCTTGTAAAAATATAAAATTTTGAGGGTGGGTAATTTTTTTTCGTGACGGTGCGGTGTTTTCAAAAGGGATTTTCCTATTTGGCCCCTGCAGATTCCCAGTGATCGATTTTAAGAGAATAATAAGTGCTCCTCAGGATATTTTGGTTTATTATCGCGCGGTTATAAATATTATATTTTGGGTAAACATTATTTACTCAATCTACTCAGTCAGCATCGCACTGTTATAAATATTATATTTTGGGTAAACATTATTTACACAATCTACTCAGTCAGCATCGTACTGTTCTAAATATTATATTTTGGGTAAACATTATTCAAACTACTCAAGTCAGCATCGCACTGTTATAAATATTGGGCAAACATTATTCAAACTACTCAGTCAGCATCGCACTGTTATAAATATTAAACGGACTAGTCTTTTTCCAGCGCGTGATTTAATTTATCTTTACAGCAACACGTGTCGCCCACCGCTCAGCACTTCAACAAAGAATCATATTCATAAAATACTCGTACTGATAGTAGAATAAATTAGGTACTCAAGTAAAGAAAACAAATTGATGATCAATTCTCACGGAAAATAGTGTGATTGCGGCATTGATCTTTGATTCACTCGGAAAATAGTGTGAGTGAAGCACTGATGTTCAATTCACACGGAAAATAGTGTGGGTGAAGCATTGATGTTCAATTCACACGGAAAATATTGTGAGTGAAACTTTAATGTTCCATTCACACGGAAAATAGTGTGAGTGAAGTATTAATGTTCAATTCCCACGGAAAATAGTGTGAGTGAAGCATTGATGTTTAATTCACACGGAAAATATTGTGAGTCAAACTTTATTGTTCAATTCACACGGAAAATAGTGTGAGAAAAGCATTGATGTTCAATTCACACGGAAAATAGTGTGAATGAAGTATTAATGTTCAATTCACACGGAAAATAGTGTGAGTGAAGCATTGATGTTTCATTCACACGGAAAATATTGTGAGTGAAACTTTATTGTTCAATTCCCACGGAAAATAGTGTGAGTGAAGCATTGATGTTCAATTCACACGGAAAATATTGTGAGTGAAACTTTATTGTTCAATTCACACGGAAAATAGTGTGAGTGAGGCATTGACGCGTAACATTTTTGCTGTCGTCATTTTTGCGCAGAGCAAACTAATATTACGGAAAGTGGTTGTGCGAACTGTAGACCAATGGCCACCATTTGAATAAGTGGTTGTGTGAACTGTAGACCAGTGGCCACCATTTGATTTGGGATGGTCCAATTCTATGAATATAATGATTGTCGATATCAAATTTAATTAAAAACGGATGTTGCGGTCAAGAGTTGTCTTGGTACAAAATTTTTTAATAGTTTTCATTTTTAAAACTTTACCCTGTATAACGCAAAAACTTCCACCCACTAACACTTTTAATCTATTCCCTTAAAACTACCTTTTACCTAAAGTTCAGTCGAAAGCCCATTTCCTATCTTTTTGTGCAGGGTCCTAAAGGATCTTTCAGTTGAGGTGCGTACAAAACACTTTCGTGAGGACATTTTGCATCAACAATACTCTTCAATAACCAAAATTGCAATTTTTTATTTTTATTAAACTTGTTGCAATCTCTATGGGGTTTTTTCAGGTGCTTACTAATAACCAGGACTGCGGAGCCGGAGCCAAGGAGCCGTGTTATTTTGTATAAAGGAGCTCGAGCTGCAGCCGGAGCCCCTTTTTCTTATAAAGAGGAGCCGGAGCCAGAGTTATTATCGACGGCTCTGCAGCCAGGGCGGCGGAGCTGGAGCCCGGAGCCAAGGCGCCGTGTGATTTTGTATAAAGGAGCTGGAGCCGGAGCCCCTTTTCCTTATAGAGAGGAGCTGGAGCCTGAGCCAGAGTTTTTATCGACGGCTCCACAGCTCTGCTAATAACAAAGTAAATTTTCTTTACAGGTCCTTTTAATTTTGAAGTTCGTTTGTTCTAATTTTGTATTGTCCACTTTTCTGTTTTGGTTTCTTAATATGGGGGACTGGGTAATCTAGTTCCCAAATTGTAATGTGTCGGACTTTTATAACCCCTGACCTGACACACACAATTTTGTGTTTCTAAATTGTTGACGTATCTCACTGTTGTTTGTTACTTATCCGTATACCCCTCTTCATAAGTGTTGCTTGCCCAAGTATCTTTTGATATTAGGTGTTTAGTCTTGAAAAGTGTCAAATTTAGTTTCGTTTATGTATTATGGTGTGTTTCTAAATGGCAGATGATGTATCTCACTGTTGACCCTGTGTGTAACATAAGGCCGGCCATACACGTAACGATAAGTCTGTGCAGACAGATCTGAAAATCGGAGACAAAATCTGTGCAGATCCTGCCAGACACGACAGACTTGTCTGCGCAGATAAGTCTGCACAGACTTATCTAGGCGTGTATGGCCGGCCTAAGACTGAGCTACTGAGTCTGCTCTACATTGCACTACTTGGCACCAAATTTTCATATTACAGATATGGGGGCTTCTGAGAAACCACTACATCGTATTTGGTAATGCTAGGTACCTAACTGTTAAATAACAGTTGTTTTAATAATACTGAGTACCTATTATGCCAATTCTGACACATTGCACTGTTGATAGAATTATGCTGGGTAATTATAGACAATCTGTGACCAGGGTGACTCATTTTAACTACAACAGATATCTAAATAGCCAGCGTCTATGGCACGTTGAATACAACAGTTCCCGTTAGATCAGTGAAGTTAAGGAACGTCCAGCGAGGTTTGAACATGTGGTTGTCCACGTGATACTGGCTATTTTTCCGACCCAACCCAGGCTGGGTGAAGTCAATGTGGGTAGCTGGTTTGCAAGTTTCCAGCGAATGGAGGGTAAAACCCCCGTCTTGAATGACCAATAGATGTTAAAGAGACGTTAAGCCAAATTAAAAAAAAAAAAAAGATACCTAAATATCCCAGCCTCTAATAGTCTGATCGAAGTGAAGTTTTCACAAATCCTACTAAAAAGGGATAGAGCACCAAATTTGGTGCCGATTGGTGTTAATATTATTTGGAGATGCTACGACACTTGTTGAAATCAAATCTTTCAACTCTGTCTTTGCTGGGTTTTTCCTTGAAAGAGAAGACATGTGCCAGAGACTTGAATCTCATATTTTGAATTTATACAACTAAAAGCGTTGTTTTGGCAATACCTAACTCGCTTCTGCTTAATTTTTTTTCGATTTTTTTTTTTATTACGTACCTACATTGTATGAGGTATCTCAACGTAGAAATTTCTACGCTGAAACGTGGCGGTACGTTGATTGTATGTGAGTCAGTATACCAACTGGGCTTTATCTCTCCCATTTTAGTTTATGTAATTTTATCTCCAAAAGCGTTGTTTTGGCGATAGCTCCCTTCTGCTTAAACTTACGAAATTTCTACGTTGAAACGTGGAGTTACGTTGATTGTACGTCAGTCAGTATATGGGCTTTATCTCTCCCATTTTAGTTTGTGTAATTTTATCTCCAAAAGCGTTGTTTTGGCGATAACTCGCTTCTGCTTAAACTTGGTACCTACATTGTAATAGGAATGTGTGTTTAAAATTTCAAGTTTCTATATGTTTAGTCATGTTGGCGGTACGTTGATTGCTCGTCAGTCTGTCTAACTGTCTATTATTATACCGCCTCGGATTTGAGTTTTACAATATAGATATAAAAATCCCATTTGTGATAATTCTATTGCGTTGGGGCTTTTCACATTGATGATTGACACTTGTCCGAAAAGATAATTTAGTCTGTTGAATATTGATTATATGATGGTGAATTAGAATAGATAATATTGGTCAGTAATCCCAGCGCAAATACTTTTCGCTTTATTATTTTCAATAATTAACCTTTGGAATCGTCACGAAAAAAAAAATACCCCCCCTCAAAATAGACCCCCCCTCACTTTTTTTCGGGGAGAGGGGGGTATTTTTTTTTTTGCCAAAAAAATAAACCCATGTGTCACATTGGCAGAGTTTTTTTTTCCTTTAGACTTGCCAGCCGAAGGATCTCCTAGTTTTGATTGATTGTTGAACCCTCTTTTATCAATCTGTGACCATTTCCGTGAAGTTAAGCAACCTTGACGCCCTCGTGATTATGCCTTTTTCCGACCCAAACCAGACTGACTGAGTTGAAATTGGGTAGCTGCTTTGTAAGTTTTCACCTCCTCCTCCATTCGCTCGCAAGAGACCTCCATTCGCTCGAAAGAGACGTTAAGCTAAAAAAAAAGTCCCGCTTTGGAGACCCTGATCCATGTCCCTAGCAATTTCTTGGGGACGCTAAAATGTCCCGCTTTTGACTTTTGACCAAATCAATGGATATGTCCCGCTTTTTAGTGAAACTAACTTTTTAAAAATAAATGACTCCGTTTGAGAAAAATCAGCACCGGACGAAAATCAAACCGGCTACCTAGGTTGAAAGTTAGAAGCGTTTGGGAATTATATAGGTAGAGTAGTGTACATCTAGGGGGATTAATTTTAGACTAAAAATTTTTTGGCCTCAGTCAGCCGTTTAAAGGCTGGGCAACGACTTGCTTCAAAATATTAAATGAAAAGGTATATCAAGTGACACCTTGTTTTAAAGGTCTCGTTAATACTAGTTCATTACAGAAAACCAGAGCTCTCTAGGATCTACCGTTCACGAATTACGGGGTGGAACATGTGGCATCTAAGGCATACATGTTTTTGCGTTTTCTTATATTTTCAGCCATTCTCGAGATACGGGGGGTGGGGTGAGACATTATGGACACCCTGTATATAAATGTACTATAAAAGGATTTGTTCGAATTTGATTTTATATTTTATCTCTTAGATACATGTTAAACCAAAAAAAAGTTGAAAATGGGGCTACTATTGACAATCTAACTTGACGACTCCGGCCCCACCAAGCCTGCCAGTCTATATATAAATGTACTAATAAAGGATTTGGTCGAATTTGATTCAATAATGTCGAATGCCACCGGGGACAGGATGTGCTAAATTTTCTTATTGCCAGTATCCTCCTTGTGATTTAGTTGTCCACAGCGTCAATCTTTTGTAGTTCAATTGATGGACGGACAGTGTGGTTATTATTAATAGACAAATGAATCTGTCTTGCAAACGACAATGCGTGCTGCAATCAATACAAAATGACGTCTTTATTCCTGATTAAAATGGCCTTATCGCAAAATATGGAACATCTAAATATCTAACCTTTTTGGTATACTGGCAACATGATCGCTATTCGGAACTAAGCATTTAATATCTTTCTTTCTGATTCATCCTCAGTTTATTCTAGGGCAGCGACTCTCAACCAGAGGTATGCGGGAGCCCTCAGTTTATTCAAGGGCAGCGATTCTTAACCGGGGCCATGCGGAAGCCCTCAGTTTATTCTAGGGCACCGATTCTCAACCGGGGCTATGCGGGAGCCCTCAGTTTGTTCTAGGGCAGCGACTCTCAACCAGGGGTATGCGGGAGCCCTCAGTTTATTCTAGGGCAGCGATTCTCAACCGGGGGTATGTGGGAGCCCTCAGTTAATTCTAGGGCAGCGATTCTCAACCGGTGGTATGCGGAAGCCTTCAGTTTATTCTAGGGCAGCGATTCTCAACCAGAGGTATGCGGGAGCCTTCAGTTTATTCTAGGGCAGCTATTCTCAACCAGGGGTATCCGGGGGCCCTCAGTTTATTCTAGGGCTGCGATTCTTTACCGGGGCCATGCGAGAGCCCTCAGTTTATTCTAGGGCAGCGATTCTCAACCGGGACTATACGGGAGCACTCAGTTTATTCTAGGACAGCTATTCTCAACCGGGGGTATGCGGGAGCCCTCAGTTTATTCTAGGGCAGCGATTCTCAACCAGGGGTATGTGGGAGCCCTCAGTTTATTCTAGGGCAGCGATTCTCAACCGGGGGTATGTGGGAGCCCTCAGTTAATTCTAGGGCAGCGATTCTCAACCGGTGGTATGCGGAAGCCTTCAGTTTATTCTAGGGCAGCGATTCTCAACCAGAGGTATGCGGGAGCCTTCAGTTTATTCTAGGGCAGCTATTCTCAACCAGGGGTATCCGGGGGCCCTCAGTTTATTCTAGGGCTGCGATTCTTTACCGGGGCCATGCGAGAGCCCTCAGTTTATTCTAGGGCAGCGATTCTCAACCGGGACTATACGGGAGCACTCAGTTTATTCTAGGACAGCTATTCTCAACCGGGGGTATGCGGGAGCCCTCAGTTTATTCTAGGGCAGCGATTCTCAACCGGGGGTATGTGGGAGCCCTCAGTTCTCAATTTTTTTGGGGCGGCGACCATCACTTCTATGTTTCAATAAGTGTGGAACAATTCTACTGACGATGTTTGTGATATTGATTTCTGGTGTGTATGTGAAATTAAGTAAATCAGTATGTTTGGGGAATAATAAATGCTGAGTGATGAGTAAGTATCTGATGAGTGTCTAACGAATAACAAGCTCTGGTACAAATAAGTCCCCTTATTCCCAATCTTCAAAAAAGTGCATTTTTTAGAAGATTTCCATCAATTGTTTAGCAAAATGGGGAAACAAGAAGCCTGTGACCAGACAACTGAAATTGTATATATCATGTCATAAATAAATTTTAAAACTATATAGAAATACCCAAAGTTAAAACTATATGGAAATACACAAAGATAAAAACTATTTGGAAATACCCAAAGTTAAAACTATATGAAAATACCCAAAGTTAAAACTATATAGAAATACCCAAAGTTAAAACTGTATAGAAATACCCAAGGTTAAAAATATATAGAAATACCCAAAGTTAAAACTATATGCAAATACCCAAAGTTAAAACTATATAGAAATACCCAAAGTTAAAACTAAATAGAAAAACCCAAAGTTAAAACTATATAGAAATACCCAAAGTTAAAACTATATAGAAATACCCAAAGGTAAAACTAAATAGAAATACCCAAAGTTAAAACTATATAGAAATAACCAAAGCTAAAACTATATGCATACACCCGAAGTTAAAACTATATAGAAATACCCAAAGTTAAAACTATATGCAAATACCCAAAGTTAAAACTATATAGAAATACCCAAAGTTAAAACTAAATAGAAATACCCAAAGTTAAAACTATATAGTAATACCCAAAGTTAAAACTATATAGAAATACCCAAAGTTAAAAATATATGCAAATACCCAAAGTTAAAACTATATGCAAATACCCAAAGTTAAAACTAATTTTTATAGATTAGGAAAGTCGTGTGATGTTCACACCAGATTTTTTTATTGTACCTACGTATGTTTCTTTTATATAAAAATTACCCAAATATTGTTTTTTGTTATAGGCTTCCAAAGAAGAAATGTGGCTGACAACAAATGAATCAAGTTTAATGGGTGCAGAAGAAGTTGCTGCCCGACTTAGGGTTGACTGTCGATCTGGATTGTGGTGGAAAGAAGCAGAGTTGAGAAGGCAACTGATAGGATACAATGAATTCTGTGTTAAAGAGGAAGACCCTTTGTGGAAGAAATATATCGAACAAGTGAGTACTAGGGGAGGGTCCAAAAGTAACGCCCTGTGTTAAAGAGGAAGACCCTTTGTGGAAGAAATATATCGAACAAGTGAGTACTAGGGGAGGGTCCAAAAGTAACGCCGGATTTAAATTTGCCCAATATTACCCGAATTTTATTTATTGGAATAAAGGATTATCCCAACTCACTTCGCATTTTATTTCGTGAATAATTTGGAAGCAAGATGGCGAAGATGAAGATTAGTGACCCAACTATTTCTTGATACACAAATCCGCCATTTTGTTCTTCACTCTTATTCCAATTCCGATTGGCTGTTCGGGTTCATGTTTTTTATTTTGAATTTTTACCTCTGTTTACTTTTGTAGAGTCTAACCTCATTACTGTCACATTGAGGGTTCTGGAACCGGGGAGGAGTGTCTGGCCAATTTTTGTAACCAATTTTAACCCAAATAGAGGGGTTAGGAAACGTTTTTACTGTCATGCCTTTAGTTCGTATGTACAACCGTCCAAAATGGATCCATGACGGCCAATAAAAAAAATTTCTAAATTTTTTGAGAAGGGTTGCCAGACACTCCTCCTCTGTTCCATACCCGTCTTTTGGGGCGAGAACGCTCGAAGTGGTCAAATTGGTAAATGAAAACATGAATAATCAGCTGTTTTTTCGAATTTTATTCATTATTGAATGCAATGGTAGAAAAGTGACCAAACGTGAAAGGAATAATCCTTTATTTCAATAAATAAAATTTGGCTATTGACTATTTTTTGAAAAAAGATACAATTAGCATATCATTTTCTTCAGGAGTCTTTGGGGGGTTTATGAGTGAAAAACAATATCGGGAATATGACCTCCTCTGTTAGCCCTACACGCAGTTGTCCGATCCTAGATATTTAACATTTGCTTCATTTGGACCATTAATTGGCGCCCAGGATTTTTGGCTACTAATACTGAACCGGTTTCTTCAAATTTCTTGATTAATCTGCGGAAGTCAATTCATTTGATGTTTCATGACGTCCAAGAAGTCACCGCGAAACATTTACTCAAATTCGTGAGTATGAAATTCCATGGGTTTGCCGGGTTTAAACGCACGCCCCACCGTTTATCAGTCAGAGCGTCTTTTAGTGGTACATCATCAACACATAATTGTTAAGTTAAAACTAGACCCCACTTCGTTCGGTCAATAAGTATTAGTATGTATAGATAAGGGCGTGGCTAGTGCATGACCTACTGTCATTCACAGCATGGTTTAATGTTAGAATCAGATTAATCAAGGATATACAATCCATTATAATAATGACATACTTGCGAGAGTACGTTAAACATGCAAAACTAAAAACTCTGCCAATGTGACACATGGCTTTACTATTTTTTTGCGTTTCGAGGCATGTAGGTGAATCCAAAAATAGAATAGAAGAAATCGGACGTCTGCCCTAAATTTTAGCATGGAGCCTATTTATATGTTGTTCTTTTTGTAGCGGTGTTCCTCCTGGAGCCTATTTATATGTTGTTCTTTTTGTAGCGGTGTTCCTCCTGGAGATTATTTATATATTGTTCTTTTTGTAACGGTGTTCCTCCTGGAGCCTATTTATATGTTGTTCTTCTTGTTTATGTTGTTCTTTTTGTAGCAGTGTTCCTCCTGGAGCCTATTTATACAGGGTGTTTGGCTATAAATGGGACTCCTGAATATTTTGGATAGTTGAGATCAAATGCAACATTTTTTAAGAAATTCGTTAGTGAGCCAGACGAAGCATATTTCAAATATGCCATCAAAAATTTCAAAAACAAAAGCAAAATGGGGGAAAACCTGAAAAGTTATCAAATTTTTTTGTCTGTTCTCAAATGTGATTCAACTTATAAAAAGAGCGTCTCTTTCTAAGACATTTTGTGTAAAAAAAAAAAAAATTGAAAAATCGAACAAAAAATTCAATTCCCATGTTAAGAGAGAACCACGAAAATGGTTCGATTACGATAAAATTTTAGAAATGAGCTCCAATTAAAGTCCTGGACACAACTGTCCAATTAGATTTTCGAAAAAAGAGCGTGAACCAAAATGGCAGCCTTCCAAAGTCCAAAAANAAAAAAAAAAAAAAAAAAAAAAAAAAAAAAAAAAAAAAAAAAAATTGAAATGGGGTGATATAAGTTTAACGAAAAGATTTTGATATACCTACGACGGTACCGAACCCTATATTTATTACTGACAGTAGCGAGAAATCTCGAGGACCATTTAGACCCCCATATAGGGAAAATGCCAAGTGGCAAGAGTACCGTTACCGTTACCATGGACAAAACTGTGTAATCGTCACGAAAAAAAATATCTCCCTTCAAAATTTAATATTTTACGTTTGAAGGTACGAAAAATGTAAAAATAGAATAAAAAATGCGTTTGCGCGAAGTCCTAGTATTTTTTGAGCCAGTAAAATAATAACCTCATGTGTCACACTAGCAGGATTTTCTTTCTATTCCCAACAGTTTCGGGGATATTAAAGCCTCATTAAAGCCACACTGCCCGAGCATTCGTCGCGAACAGGGGTGCCGAACAAGCTTTCGTTCGAGGCTCAGGCAGTGTCCACAGTCGCCGCGAGCCGCTCAAGTTCGAAGCGAATGCTCCTTTGTGCTCGAGCCTGATTCACGCGATGTCGGTTTTCCGAGGAATCATCAAAAGGATGTTTGTTCACCGCTCGCTCTGTGTAAACGCCCCGGGATTTGTCGAATGGTGTTCTATGAATCTAGTTCCCGCCTAGCTGTTGAAGGATACACGTCTCCTATTTTGTGTGTGGTGTTATTGCTTTTTAGTATTTGACTGATGGAGTGGGAAAATGAAAATTGTCTTTTGTTAATTTCTCTGTATGCGGAGCACCGAGAACTGTGGCAGTCAGACCATAAATTTTATTTATACTGAGTAGCCAACTGTTATCCTTCTTCAAATCCTTCAGCAATAGGGAGTAATTTCTTTTCTTTAAAAATGACGACTCCCACATGCGACGTCTTTTCCTTTTCCGCTTTTCCTCCGCTAGATGGTCTAGAATGAGGATAACCTACGCGGAAACCGCAATTTTGGATAGCTCGGGTGCCGTCTATTCGCTGGGAATGCTCACGAGTAACTGTTCGTTCACTATACAGGTTGGCATTTACATCGAAGTACTTTTTACGCTTGGGCCTGAGGAGTGATAGTGTGATAAAAACTTCTAGTTTATATTCTTGAGAACTACTTCGTACCTTTTAAAACAATTATACGCTTAAAGATAACACATCGGAATAATGCAAACGGAAGTGCATCAATATTATGCAGTAGAATCATAAGCAATAATGTATTTATAATATATGTCCATTCAATACTATTCAGGGTGCAATTAGGGCTTGCAATCCCGCAGAATCCTTACAACATTTATTTTCATTTCAAAGGTCTATAAATACACCCAACACTTCGTTTCCTATAAAGGTTGGCATTTAGAGTTCAAGGAGTCTAAAGCATCAAGCATTCGTGATTGTTGCTCGCCAGTTTTCAACGAGCACGAACACGAACGAGCCTTCTGTTCACAAAGCTCTGAAATGAAAATAAATGTTGGTAACTACGGGATTCCGCGGTATTGCAACCCCTAAATGCATCCTGAATAGTGTTGAATGGACATATATTATAAATACATTATTGCATTTTGATTCTACTGCATAATATTGATGCACTTCCGTTTGCATTATTCCGATGTGTTATCTTCAAGCGTATAATTGTTTTACAAGGTACGAAGTAGTTCTCAAGAATATAAACTAGAAGTTGTTATCACACTATCACCTATCCTCCTCAGGCCCAAGCGTAAAAAGTACTTCGATGTACACACCCGTGTAGGTACTTTTATTTTGTAGTGCCCCAAGCCCGCGCAATTTTATGTTTCCTTCACTCTTATCGAAAAATATCTGCGCCAAATGAAAATTTCAAAATTTAAAAAGATGTCAACTGATAGTGCGTCTACGCCAAATTAGCTCAGGTTTTTAATTTATTGTTTTCAATGTTGAACCTTTTGAATTGTCACGAAAAAAATACCCTCTCAAAATTTGGTGTTTTACGTTTCAAGTAAAAAAAAAGTTTCAAAAAATTTTAAAAAATGTGAGTGATTGCATGGGAACATTGATAGCAATATTATCTGACGGTGTGGTGTTGTGAGCAGTCAGAGATGGAACAGACTGGATATTGTTGAGTGATTGTATGGGAACATTGATAGCAATATTATCTGATGGTGTGGTGTTGTGAGCAGTCAGAAATGGAACAGACTGGATATTGTTGAGTGATTGTATAGCAATATTATCTGACAGTGTGGTGTTGTGAGCAGTCAGAGATGGAACAGACTGGATATTGTTGAGTGATTGTATGGGAACATTGATAGCAATATTATCTGACGGTGTGGTGTTGTGAGCAGTCAGAGATGGAACAGACTGGATATTGTTGAGTATGTATAAAATTCAATATTTTATTCAAGGATATGACTTTTTTCACTGCGGAACACCTATGTATCGAATTTCAGCATTCTCGCTCATCCCGAAATGGTACTTCTCAAGGAAAATTTCAATTTTATATTTTTTATGGGGTCCTTATATACTATTTTGGGGGGTCCATTCTCGGTCATTTTTCGTTATCTCCTTTAGTTTGTCCAGAAAGACCCTCTAAAAAGCGTCATTTTTGGAGGTAACTTGCTTCCATTTGAATTTTCATATTACGCATCTTCATACTAGAAGGAATCTCTGTACCAAGTTTCAAGTCTCTAGGGTTAGCCATCGTGGAGCTACGTTGATTATCAGTCAGTGTGTCAGTATACCAACTTTTATAAGTATAGATATTTTTTTTTTGCCGATTTTTCCAACCTATAAACTTCCTCTATGAATTAGTTAATTTTCAAGGCTAATAAGACTGCACGGGGAAAGATATTCTCATGCGATATCATTCTGCTTTATATTTCTAATATTTTAAGTTGTGTCTATCAATCCTATATATGTTATGCAGGGTGGACTAGAAAAATTGTTGACACAAGCCTTGGGAAGGTTGAACCAGTAGCTTAATTTTTGCTTTTTGTTAGAATTATTTCAGGTGTTCACCTACTTATTTTTCAGTTGACTTCATTTAAGGCCGTAAGGCCACTTGGCATTTGTCCCTATATGGGGTTCTAAATGGTCTTACGATAAGACTTTTTTTATTATCCCTAATCGAATTAACTGACAGCAGGGGGAGACGAGGATGGGAATCTTCAAAAGATACACTACACTACTCGACCGGTANTAGCTTAATTTTTGCTTTTTGTTAGAATTATTTCAGGTGTTCACCTACTTATTTTTCAGTTGACTTCATTTAAGGCCGTAAGGCCACTTGGCATTTGTCCCTATATGGGGTTCTAAATGGTCTTACGATAAGACTTTTTTTTATTATCCCTAATCGAATTAACTGACAGCAGGGGAGACGAGGATGGGAATCTTCAAAAGATACACTACACTACTCGACCGGTAGGTATTTATCCAGCCGCAGCCAAACGAAGACCCCGGTCGAGTGGTGTGGAGGTTATGTTGGACTCAATCTAGCCTAACAACTCAACCCACCCTCCTCTCTCTTCCCCACTGCCAGCTTTGGTCTATCAAACTGTCCCGGCAATGCTGAAACCAGCTATTCTTCAGGAACCGTAAGCCTAGGTTACAGTTTTTTTCTTCTTCATTGATCATTCAATAATTTTACTGGGAGTCAACCATTGTGATAATCAGAGTTTAATCATGGAACGCCGTCTTAGGCATAGTAGGGCCATGTTGCAGGTACCATCTAGGGACCTAACCTTAAGGGTTATCGCCATGAGTCGCATAAAGATTGGCCTCTTAGTCACTGTGTTCTGAGAAAATACCTGCACACTATGGGCTTCTATCAGAACCAAATTTTGTGTAAACTCTGCGGAGAGGACGAGGAAACTGCTGCTCATATCATTTTTGATCGCAACTCCTTAACTTGCGTGAAGACTGAGGATGGGACTACTGCATCCCAACTTTGACATCTGCGACAAATACTTTGCGAAAGGGATGACTAGCATTGCTAGTATATTTTGCCTGGTCTGAGTAGCCATACAAGTTATTTTCGAAGCACGAAACGCCCAGTTGAGGCTTAGGCGCAAAGGCGTTTCTCACCCTGAAGAGAAATTGAGCTCACGAATATATGAAGCCTTAATCATACTCCCTCAGTTAAAGACCTGCATCCGCCCCTGGGTAGAACACATTATTTACAACACAGAATAGTCTACCTTCATGAGTATGTGCCGTTTTCGTTTCTCTTCCCAGACATGTCGGAAATTTTGTAAACTAATTGCTGTAATACATATTTTTCGTTTTTATTTTATTTCAGTTTAAAAATCCTCTCATTTTGCTACTTCTGGCGTCAGCGCTTGTCAGCGTCTTTATGAAACAGTTTGATGATGCTATCAGTATCACTGTGGTAAGTTCTCTACGTCAGCGCTTGTCAGCCTCTTTCTGAAACAGTTTGATGATGCTCGAAATCGTTCATTGAGCGAACAAACAACCTCAACGTGATCTGGTATTCTACAAAATGCTTGAATGACTCCAGGATGACTTCAAATAGAAATTTCAATTTCACCTATATGTAGATAATTATTATTATTATTATTATTAATTTTTCTATACTTATAAAACGCAAAGCCCAGTTGGTATACTGACTGACTGATAATCAACGTAGCTCCACGATGGCTAAACGTAGAGACTTGAAACTTGGCACACAGGTCC
>CM022876.1:31369182-31392221 GCA_012654025.1 Pachypsylla venusta | reverse complement strand
TTTTGTACATCTCTTCTCATGTAAACTCCTAATCTTCAATCAGTCTTCATTCAACCAAGCTCTGATGATGTGCTCAGGAGAGCACGAAACTAGTCAGCTTTAATCAACATCTTTATTAATTTTACAGTCAAGTGAAGATATAGTATTATATATTACCTACCTCATTATTATTATTATTATTATTATTATTTGTGAGTCATATAATGGCGTAAAAACGTCTCCTTTTCCAATGTAAAATTTTGGTCAATTGACGAATTTCGAGGATTGTCCATTTCGTTTCGCACATTGAACGATTTCTGGTACTGTGCCTAAAATACGTATGATGTCCTTGAAAATAATTTTGAAGTCGTCGATACAGCGCTGGCGATGGTTTTTCCATTTTTCATAGTAATGCTGGAACTCTGTTTTTTGGATGATCTTAAGTTTTTTTTGGTTACGGCTCATCTAGTATCAAACGTGTACCAAAATGTAGTTCTTCGAGGGACTCACATCAGGTGAATAAGGTGGTCGAGAAACTACAGGTATGGTCTTACTGCCTAAATTTTACTGACTTTTACGAGTCCGAAAAACATCACTAACAATGTAATTCTTACGTTACATTACGACAATGGCAAGGCGGCCACACGATAAAGACAATGAGCAAGTATTTAACCTTCAAAAACTTCCCTGTGATCCTTCTGGCATCTAATTCACTAGAGGTTATCGCTCGGTGAATGTAAATATGGTGCATATAAATTGGTAATGCTGTCAGATCGGAAAGTGGGCAGAAATCTCGAATGTACTTGGTTCTTAGGATCAATTCCCTTTAATGAGGATATCAATGATGTTCATTATTATTTAACAAATTTATATTAGACATCCTATTGGTAACTTTAAAAAACATAACCGTTATTTATGACGAGGATTCACTTACTTTTTCACTTTCGACGACTCGAGTTTCGTCTACTTTGTAGACATTTCCAACGAAACTCAAGTCGGAAGTGAAAAAGTAAGTCAATCCTCGTCATAAATAAGGGTAGTGTTTTTTAAAGTTACCAATAGGATGTCTAATATAAATATGTTAAGTAATAATGACCTTTCAATACATAAAATATTATCTAATTATATGAAATCAATTATCAAGATCAATGATGTTGTTAAATTGTCTTATCTCGTGATGTGCTTGTTTTTCTACCTCATATTGTACCACATTTCTATTTCAGGCGATCACGATTGTGGTGACAGTAGCTTTCGTTCAAGAATATAGATCAGAAAAATCTCTTGAAGAGCTGACGAAACTAGTTCCTCCCACGTGTCACTGGTGAGTTGAATAAACTGAATGACCAGTCACTCCCCCCTAACTTTTGGGCGGCTTAATATTTTAGAATTGGAAAGCTCTAGGGATAGTGTCGTGGATAAAAAGTAATTTCCACGGTTGGAACCTGGATCTAATCATAACCATTCGATTACCCATTGCCTCTTTCCTATCAATGGAGCTTTAAAAGTTAAAAAAAAATTCAAGCCGTTCAAAAATTAATGGGTTACCGGTCATTCTGGGACATACTGCTTATCCTTCGCCCCCCCCCCCCGAAATCTTGGTATTGCCCTGTTACCATCTGTTGTAATTAGGTCTAAAACAACTTGCAGTTGACTAATTAATTCCAAAAATATACCAATTTCAGTCAATACAGTGTATTTTCGAATGGTTTGGCCACGTGGAAAGAAGAAATCAAGATTATGTTGGAAAGGAAGTGAGGGACGTTGAAGTTGGAGGAAAGAGAAACAGAGGAAGACCTAAAATTAGATACATGGATAAAGCAAATAAAGATTTGAGAGTGAAAAGTTTGAACGTGAGCCTTGCCCAGGACCGAGAAACATGGGAAAGGCTGGCGAGAAATGTCGACCCCACTTGAGTGGGATTAGAAGTAGAAAAAAGGGGATTTTCGAATTTGCAAACCACTCGAGAGTGGATTGGAATTTTAAGATGCAATATAAGGGGGTTCATCAAGGATGTAAATGTGTGAATTGTCAAAGTTTTCAAATTTGTAAATTTTTACCCCTACTTCAAAAATACCTTATTTTCATTCCATTTTTAAAATGATTAAATGTTTCTGGCTGGGATCTCGACTATGTAGCAATAGTTTCCCATTGCCATTTGCTTTTGCTAGTTTAAGTAGCCTATTTTAAAGGTAGCGGCACCTGTTTGTCAACTTATCCGCTACCACCTACCTGTTTTTTATTTATCTCCCTATTGTGATAAAGTTACTTGTTGTATTGAGTATGACTATTGGTTGATCTTATTTATTACTAGCTGTGTCGCCCGTACTTCGCTAGNTCGGACCGTGACTGTCCGATTTTGGAGAAGAAATTAGAAATTTGGCCGTAACTCGAAAACGGTTTGACATATTTTAGTTCTGATAATTTTCCTGGGGTCGTAGACCATCATTTTGGGGGGTCCACCTCATCAATGTTTTGCTATCTGCCACCGTTTGGGCTGTGGTACCTATTGTAACAGAAAACCCCTCATACATAGGTACAAACATACAAATTTCTGGTTTATATATTAAGATTGGTACTATGATGCCACACACTGATCAATATTGTAAATGTAGTTTGCGTTTTTTTGGTGTTGTGGTGACCTGAACTGTGTGGTATTATGTAAGATCTCGTATGGGATCTCGACCTTTTAAATTTTGACTTTTTTTCTTCTATTTTCCAGTCTTCGTGAGTCACATGTTGACACATTCCTAGCTCGTAATTTGGTTCCTGGTGATATTGTATATTTAAATGTGGGAGATAGAGTTCCTGCAGATATTAGACTGTTTGAGGTAAGACCATTTTTTAAACCAAAAATGTCGTCCTTGCAAGGTAATTAATTTTATTTGTGTTAACGTAAGTACGTAAGTTGAAAAATAACTCATTACCATGGTTGGTGGTGCAGTCGTATGACGCTCTGACTGGTAAACAGAAGGTCGTGAGTCCAAACCAGCTAGGTTAGGAAAGAGTTAATTTTAAGAGGAACACCGCCACAACAGCAACATTTCTTCTCCCAATTTGATGCTTCTCGATGGAGATTCGTCATTTTTAGAACATAATAATACATTCTTTGTGGCCTGCTGATGCAGTGGTAAGACTGGTAAACAGTAGGGCGTGAGTTCAAACCCAGATATCTTAGGAAAGAGTTAATTTTAAGAGGAACACCGCTACAACAGCAACATCTCTTCTCTCAATTTGATGCTTCTCGATGGAGATTCGTCAGTTTTAGGACATAATAATACATTCTTTGTGGCCTGCTGATGCAGTGGTAAGACTGGTAAACAGTAGGGCGTGCGGTCAAACCGAGCTAACCCATGGAATTTCTCATTGATTTGAGATATTTATCGCTTTGGAGAACATGGAATAAAGTCTAGACCAGCTTTTTCAAAATAGCATAATATGCTACCCAACCCCTAACAATTCATCAGCCAGCACCATCAATTTCTATGATTTTACATTCGGGCACCGAATGTAAATTACCTGGGTTCGAACAGCCTACTGTCCGCACTAAACCCTCATGCTTTGTTAATAATCCTCCTTTTTTAAGGAAAAAAAATCGGACAAGTGGTTCCAGGGGAATATTTTTTTAACAGTCTTAGTAGCTCAGGTGGTTGAGGTGGTAGATTCGTAACCAGGAGGCTGGTGCGAATCAACCCCCCCCTTCGACACAAGATTTGAAATATATTAAATTTTATTAATATATTTCAAATATTAAAATGTATGAATATGTATATATTTTTTTGAAAAAAAAAAAAAAAAAACTGTAATTTCTTCCAATTCAATTATGTATTATTAATTTCCATTGTGAAAATAGATCATGCTTGAGATTGTGAGATATTACCTGTGGGTGACATCATGCCAGGTCGAGTCCACTTGAGCTGAAAATAATACAGAAAGCAACTCCGCAATATTATTCTTTTACTGACATAATTTATATTTACAATGATTTACATGATACAGTATCCTTTCAGTATGTAGGTAAAGTTAGGTCAGTTATTGATATTGTTTTGGGAGCCCATGCCAATTATTAGCCTGCAAGATTAGATGTAATCTTCTTTAGAACTGCATTCTCACACATCTGGCTATCATCGAAAACGATAAGGCCACTATTGATTGATGAACCTAAATAATATAATATTTTATTCCTTTTTTCCAGGCCATTGATCTAGCAATTGACGAAAGTAGCTTCACGGGGGAAACAGAACCTGCAAGTAAAGTTACAAGTCCAATGTTAAAAACTAATGGACATACTTCAATGAAGAATATTGCTTTCATGGGAACTTTGGTGCGCTGTGGAAACGGAAAGGTAACGATCAGCAGAATTATTTGTAGTCCTCCTCAGCAGGGTCTATTTCTGTTATTGTTTTCGGTGTCATTCACACTATTTTAGACCAAAGAGGATCACTCTAGAATATCTTTATATTATAACAATGATATATGTTGTGTGTGTGTCGATGTTTGTGTGTGTTTGTCTGGAATTGTTTGCAGTTGCGGATTTACCGTAAAAGCAATATAGGCTAGGGCCTAGGGCGCAAAATATGAAGCAACTGAAATATGAAAAAAAATAAGTTGTAAAAAACAAAAAAATAAAAGAGTTGGTATATAAATCCTTGCTAAACCCTGAAGTATCTGATCGTTGTCGTCTATGTATGCTGGATGCTCATGATGTAAATCATGAACAGCCAGCAACTATCCATCAAACCCAACTAATCTAAAGCCGTCAGCATTAAGGACAGATCCTGTTGGAGAGGCCGCCTTTCTTGGCCTGGAGATACAGTGGGAGTCGTTGAGAACGTTAAGAACAACAACATGAAAAAAAAAAATTGGATTTAGTTGCAATGAAAATAGTGTCTATGTTTATACATTGTTAAAAGGAGAGGTTTTTGACGAGTACCTAAGCTGTAATAATAATTGAAATAAAATAAATGAGATTTCGAGCATTGTTTTTTTTTTTTTTTTTTCATTGATGTTTGTGTTTCTCTTGTCTCGAAGTAATCGACAAAATTAGCGAGTAAGCACTAACAAATGAAATTATCAAAATCACATTTATTGTCAAAATAGAGGCGGCATTGAATGGTTAAAAAATAATGAAAAGTTAATTTTAACTAGTTGCAGGGTGAAAGGACATAGTCAAATATCTCGGAAACCGTTAGTGATAAGAGGAAAACGTTCAATACCAACCCCATTATTATTTAAGGGGAAATTTAATGGTGACCTTGAAATTTTACCTCTAAGGTCATGTGCAGGGCTATTTCAAGGACAACTTTTTTTTTTTACTAGAACCTTGTATTTTTTATTGTGGTTCTGAATTTGTATTAAAAAAAGAAATATTTTTTGCTTAATTTTTTTTTTTCGATTTGACTCACAGTTTTTAAGATAATTTCGTCCTTGACGTGTTCTTAGTCAGAGATATATAACATGTGTATTATTACGGCACGCCTATTTGCAAATATTTGCGCATACACCCTTGATATTTCCCTAATAGTATCATAATGCTTCCCATATGTTAATTATCTCGAAAACTGTAAGACAAATCGAAAAAAAACAAAGAAGTTAAACTAAAAATATTTCTTATTTAATAGAAAATTCAATACTACAATCAAAACTTTAGGGTTCTTTTGAAAAAAAAAAAAAGTTGAACTTAAATAACCTTGAAGGCGAAAAAAATCAAGGTCACAATTCAATTTCCCCCCAAAATAACGAGATTTGTCTCGAACGTTTCTGGCTATCTCTAAGGGGTTTCGAAGATATTTGACTCTGTCCTTTAAAATGATTCACCCTGTATATGTTACAGGCAAAACGGTTTTTTAGGCGCAATTAGTTTACATTTAGAGATGGTACTCGTATTTAGGATGTTTGCAGTCATTATGAATTATAAATTTCAATAAAAAAACATTGTATCGACAGCAAAAATATTGGTGAGTCACGAGCACTTTCGTCTGTTACGACATTCTCAAGTAGACTAGGTCTACAATTTTTTTCATTGAAATTTATAATAAACTAGTTTATCACGCACTTGAATGAATTAGTTTTGCCGGATATGAATATTCAATATTTCAGACCAAACTAGTATTCTTTTTCTTGATACGGCCAGATTTGTACCGTCCGCTGATAGCGTCAAAAAGACTCATACGACATTCATTGTTTATGAGATTTGATTCAAGTCAAATGACTGCTCTTTGATTAAATCCTCTTTTAATGAGTTTTGCATAATTGTTTTATTCCAGGGTCTCGTTGTGAATACAGGTGAAAAATCTGAATTCGGGGAAGTGTTTAAAATGATGCAAGCAGAAGAAGCGCCCAAAACACCATTACAAAAATCAATGGATATTTTGGGGACCCAACTATCACTTTATTCGTTTTGTATTATTGGTCTGATTATGTTGTTAGGGTGGGCACAAGGAAGGCCCGTTTTGGATATGTTTACCATTGGAGTCAGGTAGGAAATAGTAGCATTTTTAACGCTGATCTCTATTTTATCATGATACTATGGAGAGATAAGTTATGATACTCGGACCTCCGAAATTCTTAAAGTTCTGCGCATGACGTCTTATGAATATTTCAATTCTAATTTCGTGTTTCTAGCAGTAACACAAAACTTCCCACTTTTACTTACTTTCTGGTGAGGAGAAGTATAAAAGATGGAATCCTTGAACAAATATAGAAAACGCGGTGCTNCTGATTATGTTGTTAGGGTGGGCACAAGGAAGGCCCGTTTTGGATATGTTTACCATTGGAGTCAGGTAGGAAATAGTAGAATTTTTAACGCTGATCTCTATTTTATCATGATACTATGGAGAGATAAGTTATGATACTCGGACCTCCGAAATTCTTAAAGTTCTGCGCATAACGTCTTATGAATATTTCAATTCTAATTTCGTGTTTCTAGCTGTAACTTCTCATTCTTATTTACTTTTTAGTGAGGAGAAGTATAAAAGATGGACTCTTTGAGTAAATATAGAAAACGCAGTGCTCTGGGTACTCATGACGTCAACATCCTCTGCCAAAGAACATATAACATACGGAAATACGTGGTGCGTAAATAAACTAATGGAGTGTATTTACATGAAACATTTTGTGATTTCAGTTTGGCGGTAGCTGCTATTCCAGAAGGTTTGCCGATTGTAGTGACCGTTACATTGGCACTTGGTGTAATGAGAATGGCAAAGAGAAAAGCAATTGTTAAAAAATTACCAACAGTTGAAACGTTAGGATGTGTGTCTGTTATATGTTCGGATAAGACAGGTGGGTCCATTGGGTCCATCAAAACTGAACCCTAAACTAGTGATGGCATATCGTTCAAAAATACATCGATATATCGAATTTTTGAAATATCGAATTTCAAATATATCGATATACAAATATGTCGTTATATCGACGATATATATCTGTTTATTCGAAATTAGAATTTTACGAAGTGAATTGGTAGAAATGTCCCCTCTCTGTACTTTCCTAACTTGACCCTCCCCTACTTTCCAGTTTCCACTAATGGCCAGTTTCAAAGGGACAAGTAGGATCCCCCTAAAATAGAAAACTTTCAGTAAAAAAAAAAAAAAAAATGGATAACTTCAAATTTTATTGCTATCTATAATATTAAGAACATTGAAAAAAACCTAAATTAGTGTACATATTAAATTATATGTCGTGAAAAATATATCGATACATCGGAAGAAAATATATCGATATATATATATATATCGATTTTCGATATATCGTGCCATCCCTACCCGAAACCTCTAGGAATAGAAAACAAGAAGTATCAATCACGACGTTGGACATACCAAATTTCAACAAAATCGGTCAACGCTAAGTGGCAATAATGTTGCTTTTTTTTATTCGATTTTTTTGATTCGGCATACCTCGTTAGGTACGAAATGTAAAATATCAATTTTTGAGGGTGCGGCGATTGTTTTCGTTGAAAATAAATAGCCAAATGTAATTATTAAAAATCTGATGTTTGTTTGTGTTAAATCTCCCCCCAAAAATCACCCCGTGTGCAAAAAGACGCCAAGAAAATGTCTCAAGAGGCTCATATCTCTGCTAAAATTATGGTCACAAAGGAAGTGATATCATATGGGTGCCATGTTCATGTCACCTCAAAATAATTCGCCCACAAAGGAGGTGATATCATCTGAGTGCCAAAGGTGATTCGAAAGCTACTACAAACAAAAACTACAGTCAACTTTTTGTCGCCGGGCACTTGGCGCACATTTTTGTGTTATATTTTCAGCGCAGTAATACAGCGAATAGTTAGTAGAAATACACACATTAATATTCAGATAAAATGTCACAACTCTGCTGCTCACTGAAGCAAATAAATAACCTAATGTAGTTATTAAAATTCTGATGTTTGTTTGTGTAATTATGTCACAACTCTGCTGGTCACTGCAGCAAATAAATAACCTAATGTAGTTATTAAAATTCTGATGTTTGTTTGTGTAATTATGTCACAACTTTGCTGGTCACTGCAGCAAATAAATAACCTAATGTAATTATTAAAATTCTGATGTTTGTTTGTGTTATTATGTCACAACTCTGCTGCTCACTGCAGCGTTGTAGAATTTTCCCTATGTTTATCATTATCCAATTACTTTGAATTGTTCAACTTAATGTACAATGCAGGTACTGGATGGTACGATGGTTGATCAGCTGCTTCAGCCTGCTTTGTGGGCAAAAACTGAATTAAATGCTAGATCTGGATAATACCAAAATTTGAATTACCCAATAATTAGACTTTGAAGTGTTTTTTTCACTTTGAACTAAAAAGGATAGCTTAAAAACCAGTGATTCTGTGAACTGTAGACCTGACTAATTTTAATGGTCACCATTTGGCACCGAGTGGCCAAAAAACTAATCCTATGAATATCAGGAATATACATACAAAATTTCTTCAAAATCAAATAAGGAAGGTTTCAAATGTTATCGTGTTACAAAGAGACAAATAAAGTTAAGAATTTTTGTCGTTTGAAAACTAGACCCCACTTCTTACGGCCAACAATAGAAGACATTTTACAACAATAAAATTTAAAAAATCCATTCGGGGGCTGGAAAATTCTTTATGTGACAGATATTAATTTCTTCCATTTTGTTTGGTCAGGTACAATTACGAAGAACGAAATGACGGTCACTCACATCATTACATCGGAAGGACACTGCGCCGAAGTCACCGGAGCTGGGTACAATTGTGAGGGCAAAGTACATGTAGTCTCTCAAGATAGTGTGCAAGCAAAAGAAGCTATCTATAGGTGAGCGAATGAAATGATGGGGTCTGCTTTCTGTGCCCAATTCCACAAAAAAAAAAAAAAAAACACTTCTGAAGGCTTTCAGATTATTTTATTATGTTCTAGTTTGGTATAGTCCGCATTCACTTACTTATTTTCCGTATTCGCAATCGTCACCGTCATCAGATCTTATGTTTCCAGAAATTGGCCACGAAAATCCCGTCTTGGTTCGGTTGGTCCAGATCTACCTGGTTGCAAGTCTGGTGCAATTGGGTACACTAAAGGAGACGATCATGAGTCTGCATTCAAATACTTAAATGTTTTTTTATCTGCATTTCGGACATTTGTTTGATATTGTTTGGTTCAATAGCTCTAAACTAAACCTTGCTCAATTTCGCGACGTTATATTGCTCATCACCTCTGCCCATTATCTCCCTCTCCGCCATTCTGAATCTCATTATTCATCACGCTGCGTGCGCACACATTTTGCATACGCTGTGCGCGTTTTTATGTAGGTACCCCTTAAATTTATGAACTGGACATCACTCACTTTAGTGACCACCATGGCCCGTCTGACTCAATATGGCCCAAATATAAATTAGAAAATTCTATAAACGTTACCAAAATTTTACAAAAACAAAATCAGACAAACAAAACAGACGTCATCGTGTTCAAATTCCAGTGATTTGGTGCCACATCTATGTAGCAGATTTTGAACTGCCCTGGAAACCAGTCATTTCGTAATCGATATAAACGGGGGATGTTGATTTCGGAACGAAGGCTTTATTTACTCGGAAAAAGTTCTCGAGTAGACTTGGTACGAGAACGAAGTAATGTCCGGAAAGACCTGTCTGAATGCATTGGTGAAAGCAGCGAATAGAACACTCCCTGTCACTTTTCTTGAAATGTGTTTTACAATGATCTGTTTTTTTTTCTCTCCACACCAATAGGCTGCTAGAAGTTGGATGTGTGTGTAACAACGCCAGTGTGATCGGTGATTCTTTATTGGGACAACCTACAGAAGGTGCGCTTCTTACGGTTGGAATGAAGTTTGGGATGTACGCAGTCAACGAGCATTATGTTCGTCTGAAAGAATATCCATTTAGTAGTGAACAAAAAATGATGGCCGTTAAGTGTATTCCCAAAGAAGGATCGGTAAGTAAAGGCCAATTGTGATAAGTGTTCCCAAACTCCTCATGAAACAGTGCTTCTCTTCAAATGTTAATCAAACCCTACATCTCTCCAGCCAATGGACCTGTGGCTAAGACCAGTTGAGGTAACGCAACTCCTTGACCAATAAAAGATGTTGAGACAGTGATGTAATATTTGGTGGCTGCTACTACAACAACAAGGTGGAGATACAGAGCGATTGGTGACAAGATACCTCCATCATACCCGCACCATGGGCTCTTATGTTGTATGTTTTAATATTTGTACCTCTAGCTTTTTTTTTTTTTTTTTTTTTTTTTGGCTAAACTCGCTTCCACTTTAACTTTATTCGCATCTACATTGTTGGTCTTGTAGATGCGAAAATAGTAACAAATTTTAGGATAAATTCTAAAAATACGAGAAATTACAAATCTCTTCACACCCAACACCTACTTTATCAACATTGTAAGCAATAACCCAATGAACCGCCTCATGGAGCAGGGTAATCAATATATGTTGATGGTGGATTTTTTTTGTTGACTCGGAAAATCCCTCCGAGATATCTTTGAATAAATTTTGAGGTTCCTATAATATCTTTGCTTATTCTATTTATTTATTTTTATAAACCATTAACCATCGCATCAACAAAGCATGCGCGATGCGTGCACTTCTTCTTCAGTCATCGTTCTCTGGGAATGAAGATAATTCTAATTTTTAAGTTTATAATTTGTAGGAGGAAATCTTCTTTGTAAAGGGTGCCATCGAAAAGGTTCTCCAACAATGTACAAAATATATGAACCATGGCCAAGTGCAAGCTATAAACTTGAAAAAGGAGCAAGAATTTCTCGCCGAAGCTTACGATATTGGAAGAAAAGGTCTTCGAGGTAAGGAAAATGATCGATTAAGACAAAATATGGAAATTGATTCCTTTCAAAGGGCTCGTCCAGGAGAGAAATATCTGACAGAAAAACGGAAATATTCTCTGATGGTGGGGAGCAACCGATCAGCTGACTCAACCTACTTTGTTGACAAAGAGTGCATTAAATACCATTTCTGGGTGTTGTATGGGTATGGGGATGACCAAAACATGAATTACCCAAAAATTGGCTTTTGAAATTATTTTACAATCTATTTCTCAAACTAACCGGAAGGATCACCTAAAAATTTGTAGTTCTGTGAACTGTATGCCTCACTCACTTAAATGGCTATCATTTGGCCCCAGGTGGTCCAATATGGCCCCCAAAAAGGTCGGCTAATTCTATGAAATATAGGAATTGTCCATATCCAGTTTCATGAAAATGTTGCACGATTTCAAAATTGTATCACCCAAGAAAAGGAATAAAATTTACTGATGTAATTATATTATGGTGATTGACATGATTCTGGGGGATTATGTCAATTATTAGCCTTCAAGATTAGATGTATGATGACAATAATAAGTTACAAGACTAACCTGGAGGGAGGTTATGTATGTACTTTTACTGTAAAAATTGTTTAAAAACAAAAAAATCAAAACTCAATTAGCAAAGAATAACTTGACGAGGATTCACTTACTTTTCACTTCCGACTCGAGTTTCGTCTACTTCGTAGACATTTTCAATAAAACTGACTTGAAAAAATCTACGAAGTTTTCTTGAAAAGGATACGTCGAATATGTCAGTTTCCTTGAAAATGTCTACGAAGAAGTGCAAAGTAAGTGAATCCTCGTCATAAATAACGGTAGTGTTTTTTAAAGTACCAATAGGATGTCTAAACAATAACTTATTTATGGCGGCATCCACATACATCTGGCTACCATCGGACTTGATGATTCCACTATTGAATGATTGATACAGGGTGTTTAGATAAAAGAGCGGAGCTCATTAAATCGGATAAAATGTTCGAGTTATGGTGGTTCTTATCTTCTGGGGGAGGAACCCATTAATTGCTGAACAATCAGTGTTTAAATAAATCTTATATTGTTCCCCAGTTGTTGCCATGGCACGAGGATCCAATCTTCAAGATCTATGTTACATGGGATTGGTTGGAATTTGTGATCCACCACGACCTCATGTCAGAGAATGTATAACTACTTTGTTACAATCTGGTGTCAAAGTTAAATTAGTCACTGGTGATGGTCAAGAAACAGCCACTGCTATTGGTAAGTCGTTTAATTGATAAAGCCGATAGATTTAAAATCTGGAGGTTGTTGGTTAAATTAGTCACTGGAGATGGTCAAGAAACAGCCACTGCTATTGGTAAGTCGTTTAGTTGATGTAATGTAATAATATATTTGTACAATTAAATTATTCACAATTAATTCAATTTAAATAAAATGCAATAACATAATAAAAAATATTATAAAGTCCCAAATTGAATGGTCTACTCCCCAAAACAGCCCCACCGTAGTTGATTAAATCCCAATGAAACTGTTCCAAGAAATAAACCCATTCCTTCTTTTTCATTGGAAATTAATTTAATTTTGATCGTGTGAATTTTTTGAAAACAAATTAGCATTCAATGTACGTACCTCACACTAAGGTTGTTGTAAACTTCTCTTACTTTAAAAGTAGATCAAAAACATTTTTTTGAAAGATAGCAACAACACATCCTCACAATACAAAAAGGAAGTTTACAACAACCTTAGTGTGAGGTACGTACATTGAATGCTAATTTGTTTTCAAAAAATTCACACGATCAAAATTAAATTAATTTCCAATGAAAAAGAATGAATGGGTTTATTTCTTGGAACAGTTTCATTGGGATTTAATCAACTTCGGTGGGGCTGTTTTGGGGAGTAGACCATTCAATTTGGGACTTTATAATATTTTTTATTATGTTATTGCATTTTATTTAAATTGAATTAATTGTGAATAATTTAATTGTACAAATATATTATTACATTACATCAACTAAACGACTTACCAATAGGAATAAAAAAGTCTCAAAAAATATTTATATATACCCAATGTGCTCCGTGTTTAGAGAAGAAAAAGAGAGAGAAAGGAAAAATAAACATAAGAGAGAAAAAAATGAAATCAAACTGCATTTAGTTCACTGTAAAAAGGTCAACTTAGTCAACTCCCGGGGAATAGAGAAAAACCCTCAATGTTCCCAGATTTTCATTTGACCCTGAAAGTGTTGAATTTTTTTCCTCCTTTTGACTCTCTATTTTATCCTCCCGTATACGAAGTTACCTATAGGCAACCAAAGTATTGTATTGGTGGAAAATTTCAATGTCATTTATTTTTTTATTTTGCTTTTCTGGACGAATTATGACGAATTGATACCAAAAATCGGGTCTAGAGAAAACTGTTTGTCCGTTCGCAAAAATCGTGTTCGCGTATCTACAGCCTTAAAAGAAAACATGTCTAGAGAATCAACGCCTCTCCATCAGCCAAGCCTTGATCTTATGTTTAAATATTTTAATATGTTCTGCTTGTTTGATATCCCACGGCAGTGCCTTGTATAGCCTGAGTCCCATAAATCTGACTGATTTTTTGTCCTTTTTGGTATTCAATTTGGGTTTTTGAATTATTTCTTGTTTTCTGAGATCATAATTTGTTTTTTTTATAAGTTATATTGATGGACGTAGGCACAGATATTTTTTTGTTTTAATTCATTCAGATTAAGGACTCTCAGGTCCGAATATAAGGCCATCGTGGGATATTTTTTCTTTCTTTTTTATATATACGTTTTAGAAGATGGTTTTGAATGGATCTTAACTTAGTCAGTGCTGTGTCTTCTGCCCTGCCATAGGAACAGATTCCATACTCAAGGCTTGACTGCACGAGGGCATAGTAGACCTCTTTTAGGGTCGATAAATTTAGAAACCCTCTTAGAGCAAGGAATGGGTATATGTGTCTCCTTAGCCTCTTAGTTAAAGTGCTGCCCGTTGACCCCCATACAATGGTATAGGCGGACCTCGAACTCACGCCTCACTTTTTCAAAAGTATCAGGGGTGATGTACTCACAGGCCTTCTTGATACGGTCTTTGAGATCTTCGAGAGAGCAGTTGGGGTTCGGTAAATAACCGACTATAAATACCCCATAAAAAATAGTCACATGAAGCCAAGTCCGGTGAGCGGGGACACCATTCCCCAGGACATCTCCTACCTGTCCAGTTGTATTGAAAACATTGTTCTAAGAAGGTTCGAACCCTGCGGTCGAAGTGGGCAAGATAACCATATTGTTGGAACATTATTTTTTACGAAATTACTTATTTGGGTCCATAAAAAAATATTTCTATGCATTTTTACCTACCATTTAGGTGCGGCCGCAAAGGGCCAATTTTCGCATGTTCAATACTGTAATTCGTGAATGGTGGATCCTAGAGAGCTCTGGTTTCCTGTAATGAACTCGCATTAACATTTTTTAATTTGGCTTAACGTCTCTATATCATCTATTGGTCATTCAAGACGGGAGTTTTAGCCTCCATTCGCTGGAAACTTGAAAACCAGCTACCCACATTGACCTCACCCAGCCTGGGTTGTGCCGGGAAAATAGCCAGCATTTTGGGGCCCCAAACCCACGTGAACACCCACATGTTACAACTTCCATGGATGTTGGTTAACTTCAGTGATCTAACGGGAACTGGTGTATTCAACGTGCAATAGACGCTGGCTAATTGAGATATTGATACCTGTGGAAAGAGGAGATGAAAACGCATCTTATACGCTTTCCATACAATTCATCTGGGTCATGATGTATCTATAACACGATTTCAGGAAGTGATCCTGAAAAGTTCATATACATTTGAGTTATGGTATTTTATGAAATGAACGCATATTAAGTACTATCTTATACGCTTTCCATACAATTCATCTGGGTCATGATGTATCTATAATTCATATGGGCCATCAATAATATGAACTTTTCAGGATTGCCTCCTGAAATCGTGAAAAAAACACGATTTCAGGAGGCGATAGATGATAAAGAGACGTTAAGCCAAATTAAAAAAAAAAAAAATTTATTTAGTTTTCTTTGTGGATCGAAGTCATAACTAGATTTGAAGAAATTACGCCTTCGTATTAAAATTTTTAAAATTGGATAAATAAGGGGTGACATAATTCAGAAGAAGGGGCGATAGGACGATCGTCCCTCCCGGACCTGAAGAAATTGAACGTCGAAACACATTTCTCTACACTGAAGTCCGACACATACGTTGCCGATTATATTGGACTGCAGTAACTAAAAGTAGATTTTAACAAGAAGACATTTTTTTTTTTTTAATTTGGCTTAAGGTCTCTTTAACATCTATTGGTATTCAAGACGGGGGTTTTACCCTCCATTCGCTGGAAACTTGCAAACCAGCTAGCCACATTGACCTCACCGAGCCTGGGTTGGACCGGAAAAATGAGCCAACGATACGTGGTGTTTCCAAGCGGTCACCCATCCAAGTACTAATCACGCCCGACGTTGCTTAACTTCAGAGATCTGACGAGAACTGGTGTATTCTTTGGGTCAGAAGACATTTTAACAACAGAACATTGATAATTTTAAATTTTGTTTACTTTGATTATTGTATTTTCTTTCCTTTTTCTGTTATTGTTTAATTTTATCCCACAAAAAAACACTTCGTGTAAAAAAAGACGTCAAGAGTAGATCTCAATTGTAATTTGGAGTCTTCATCACCCCTCCCCCAAAATGGCGACCTGTGTACGCCCCTGATTACGTTTGATGAGATCTGAGTAGTATACTCCGACTAACACCGTCAGAACAGTTTTCTTTGAGTAGCTAAACTATTATTCTCCTAACTTTATTTTAAAAAATGTTTTGCTTTCTTTCGTGAATGCTATCGAAGGACTAGTGGTTTGTTGTCCTTTGAGTCAAATCCAGTCTGTGCAGGATATGATGGAATGACGAACGCTCCAGTAGGGTTGCAGAATAACTTATAAGCAGCTTGGTAATCTCGTGACACCTCTCTCTGACTTGACTGCCTGTTGCCACTCCTAACTTGTGAACAATTATTTTAACCTTTCACCACTCACACGAAATCTTTTTGAACTTCTTTGTTGATTCTTGAGATGAGTGTAGAAAGATTTCGAGATTTTTATTCATGATCTCTACTATAATACTGACACAATTTGAGATATGCGAAACCTGCGAAAGCAGATTTTGACGTCCCCAGAGCCCAAATCTCGAGTTTGCCACTGGTCCGTGTGTGTGTCTGTCTGTGAACAAGATATCTTAAGAATGGTAAGAGTGTTAGAGACTTGAGAATTGGTATGTATGTCAGTTTTATGCCATATTTTTGAGTTATGGGATTTCTGAAATGACTGATTCACTTAGAGTTGCAGTCTGGCTATCATCGAACACAATGATGTCAATAATGAATCAATAATTATAAAATGATTATCTATGATCTATCTCTTTCTTCATAAATGTCATTTCTGAGTTGTTCCAACATCCCCAAATAATCAATTTCATTGTCAGTCATTGATTTTATTTCACGGAGTCTCCGCATTACGCGATTACGGCCCAGACGCAGAATGTCCACAATGGTCTCTTCATAGGCTGAATCAAATCTTCTATGTCTCTAGAAGGAGAACAAAGAGAAAATGAATGTGAATCAACTGGTAGAAAACACAAGGAAGCACAGGGTCATTTAACAGAATGGGATGAATTTCAAAAAGTAGCAAATCCTTGTAGAGAATAGATACAAGGAAGCACAGGGTCATTTAACAGAATGGGATGAATTTCAAAAAGTAGCAAATACCATTGGCAGAGTTATTTTATTTGCCTCAAATTGTTCACAAGAATGGGGAATTTTAAATTATGTTTATTTTTTGAAGATTATAGCAATGCAATTATTAATATTCAGTGTTTTATTGTGGAAGCTTCTCATCACACTCTTCAACATGTCCCGAGAAAGAAATTAATGATGACATTAATTTCTTCAGTAATTGCTTCTTTCAAATTAACCAGGGGGTCCTTGGGTTTCTTTTAAGACTTTCTCTTTGAGGTATCCCCACAATAAAAGTCACAGCCCCCCCCCTCCCCTCGGAAAATTAGGTGGTCCGCAAAGTTTTGACAGAGTCAATTTAACTGTCCAAAACATCTTAACTACAGAAATGAAAAAATTCCTTTTGTTGTGAACACAATAGTTCTATACCCACTATGGAGCTCAGTAAGACCAACTGAATTAATTACTTGTGTAAGAGTGCTAACATTACCCTATTATTCTCATTGATCAAATATTTCTCAGTATATTTCGCCCTAATATAAAGCGTCATTGTTTAACATTACACTATTATTCTCATTGATCAAATATTTCTCAGTATATTTCGCCCTAATATAAAGCGTCATTATTTAACATTACCCTATTATTCGCGTTGATCAAATATCTCTCATTATCCGATACACAATTGAAAGGCACATCCAATGTCTTCAGTTCATTAATGTTGTTCCTATAGGAAAGTTGAAACGTGTCTCTTGAATTTATTAAATCAAATGAAATTTTTGCAATCAGATCTCCATCTACATTTCTTCTATGAACTGATCCCGCAGGACGCAACAATCTTAGTTTAGCAGTGGTTTGAAGAAATGAACAGTATGGTAACTCTGCATAATACAGATCTCTATATTTTTCTTGTTCATCTCTAGTTTCTGCTATAATAAAATTTTGATGTGAATTTCGAACTTTTTTAAAAAACATATGTCGTCCAATGTCCGGTAAGTATGCAGAATCTGTAAATTAAAAGGCATCTAAATTATAGACTTGGTAGCGCATAGGGTCGGTAAATAGAATAAACAGAAAGATTCAAGAAAATTGAATTGTGCCAAACCTCATTAATAATTAAATTAAATTTGGGTAAAAAAACCAAAAAAAAAAAAAAAAAANAAAAAAAAAAAAAAAAAAAAAAAAAAAAACATTAATTTAATGATATACATACAAGCTGTCCAAGAAATCTACATAAGAGAGATCTTTATAGTGTTATTTTGTTCATCTCTAGTTTCTGCTAAAATAAAATTTCGCTTTGAATTTTCAACTAAATTAAAATACATATTCAGGGGCGTAGCGACCTGGGGGTATGGGGGGGTGACACCCCCCAACATTCTCCAACATCCATCAGTCGGCAAATTTTTTTTTAAAAAAAATCCGACATTAATATCGGAAGTATCCGCGAAGTCGATTCGGCTGCGGACTTTGCTCTGTAGTGATATTAGTATCATTTTAAATAGATTTAGCAGCCTTCCGCTTTAGACACTACTCTTTAGTGATAGTATTAATTTAAAAAATATACCAATATGTCACATTAGCAGAGTTTTTTTATTCTTAGAATTATACAACACAGTGTCCAAGTAGGTTGGAACCTGGAGTGGCAGTTTTCAGGGGCGAAAATTTCAAATATCAGGGTCCGAAAATTCTAAAAAAAAAACAATAATTGTCAAATATAATACTTGGGTCACTGTTATGTTTTTTCATTTTTGGGCCCCTGCCGAAGCCTTAAAACCGAAATTCCTACAAAAATTGTCAACTATAATATGGGTCACTGTTATGTTTTTTCATTTGTGGGCCCCTGCCGAAGCCTTAAAACCGAAATTTCTACAAAAATTGTCAACTATAATATGTAAATACTTCGATGACTATACACACCAAATTTTATGTTTTCTAAAAAATATCAAAAATTATCCAATATAATTCTCGGGTGAATCGATATAGGTACCAAATAATGTCAAAATGAGACGACTTTTGTATTTTTACATTTGTGGGCCCCTACCGGTGCCTCAAAATCGAAATTTCTTCAAAATCAAAGTTTTAAATAAACACCGTTATACAGGGTGTAACAAAATTAAATTGGCATATTGAAATGCATTGCAAGATTTTTTTTTTATATATATAAAATGAACAAACAAGTGAAAAAAGAAAACCATCGTATAGTAAATGGCGAGATTTTTCATTCAATATGCCACACGGGTATGTCAGACCAAAAAAGATTCTCAAAATTTGGCGCAAAAAAAAGTTTAACAAAAACATGAAGTGAATAGTAAAATGAACGTAGAATTAAATAGGGAATCCGAAAATGTAATAAAATTCAGGTTGCCTCATTTAAGAAAATGAAGTTGACCTTCATCTGACCTTGAAGGATAACCTTGACAAGTCAGCCAATGTCATCATTATTCGTCCCCCTCTTTTTTATGAACATTCAGTTTTTTTGTCACTCCAAAGGTTTCGGAATAAATTGAGATTGCCGTTTAAAATGGGACACCCTGTATCTGACCGTTTTCGACATATTAGAGGTAATCCTCGAAATGTAGATTTATGCATGGAAATAGGAACCACATTATCCAAACTGTACCTAGTTGCATGGTGGTCACTACAGGAACAAGGGCGTAGCCAGCATCTGACATAGGGGGTGGGGCAGCTGAGATCTTCGTGTCGGGAGGGGGGTCGATAAAGTAAATCGTTATTTATTTAATAATCAACCCCCAGGGGTAACTGATAATCTCCGGATAGTTACAGGTATCAGTAACGTGCCAGGAAATAGTGTGTTAACATTTTAATACCATATGAACATTAACTGCAATCTCCCAATGGAAAAAACGATTGTTATTAAGACCTCGGAAAACGCAACCTCCTGGAGGCAGTACCAGGGCACCTCTAGAGCCAACTAGAAGTGACATCATGCGAGCCGGTAGTGATCGCAGGGAGACAAAAAGAAGGCGACACACTGCGACCGGGGTACCCGAAAACAATCAAAATGCCGACACAAATGATAACAGTCAAAATACATTCAGAAGGACTGTGCCTGCTAGGAGTGCTTCACAGTTAGGCAGTGTCTTATTACCTATAACTGCCTTAGCGGGAAGAAAACGATTGCGCATCAAGAGGGCCCAAGATATTAACACATATATCATGCGCACATATTACTATATCACACGACCCGAAAAAGACTCAACAGCTTTCCACCAAACACTACACCAAGCGTTTGTTGTAGAATACCCCAATGTTACGGTTACTGAACAAGAAATTGCAGATCAAAGACGAACTATTGTCAACAACAAACTTTTAACTTATGAACCTCTAGAGACAATCAAGAGAGAAATGCGCGAAAAGTTGGAAAAAGAAGGAGTTGCGTCATCTGAAACCGACCCAAACAACACAATGGCAGAAACTCAAAGTGACAACATAAGGGTTATCGATACTCAAGATGTTACAGAAAATATCGAAACGAGAATAGAATCAACCAATGACAGAATCAACTAATGACCTACAACTCGAGAACTTGTCGTCTACAACTCAAATTAAATACAAAGGAATGGATCCAACTAAAAGCTCGCATATTCCAAAGCAGAAAACATCAATCAAGTTTGCCAAAATTGTTGATACGTTAAACATACACGTAGTACCTGAGTTTCTTGACATTCAAACATTTACTAATCTACACGACCTGGTGTATTAACAGCAGCTATTGTGAATCACACTGCCAGCGTGGAAGAAGAGACTAATTAATAAAGTTGAAATAAAATTCTGAAACACAACGAGAAAACATTTTATAGAAAGATTAAAACAAAAACAACGAATGAAGATGGGCCTGCAGAGCTGCAGGCATACCCAATGAAGAACAAATTACAGAATATTGGGAATGAAAATGGAACCGAGAGACGCCAGTGATCTTTAAACGAGCTGGATGAAGAGAGAAGAAGAAGAAAATACCAATATAATATCTATGACAGAACCAGCGGTATTAGAAGAAGTACGAAAAGAAATAATCATGAAAAGTAATATCCGGAAAAGCCCTGGCAGTGATAAAATTCACAAATATTAATTGGTATAAAAAACTAACTAACACTAACATCAAGCTAACTCAGTTTATCAATGAATTCATTAAAAGCCCAGACCAGAGTCCTCCATTTATAATGAAAGACAAAGCATATCTACTATCAAAGGCAAGTTCACCAGAGATCCCTTGATCTCTAGGCCAATCACGTGCTGGCTGAATATCTAAAAGTTGTAAGAACAAGTTATCATAGACTCAGTACCTAATACTCGGAGGAGTCAAGAAGAAAACAAAAAACTATCTTGTTGTTACGTGGATTACCAGAAATCTTATGACAGCGTACCCCATCAATGGTTAATTAAGATTAAGGTCTTGCAACTATACAAAGTCCACCCCATACTGATGGAATGCCTTCACCAAATGATGCAATCCTGGAACACCACCATACACCTAACGACAAAACAAATATCTATAACCAGGGAGATTCTTTGGGTCCATTATGATTTTGCCTAGCATTAAATCCGCTTTCCAAAATGTTCAATAAAATGAAAATAGGATACACCTTAAACAAACAAGTGAAATACACCATCTCACACCAGTTATACATTGATCACTTGAAACTATACGCGGTATCCCATGATCAACTGAAAGAACTAGCCGGAATAGTGGAACAGTTCTCCAGGGATATATGTATGTAGTATGGGCTTGACAAATGCAAGGTGATATCGATAAAGGAAAGTGCCAAACCGGCAGAAGTATGTCAGATTGAGTCAATGAATGATCGAGATCTTTATAAATAACTGGGATATCAGCAAGCTAGATCAATTGACCAAAAACGTACAAAAGAGACTTTAACTGAGGAATACATTAATAGAAATCAAAGCCATCAACACGTTAGATATACCTATTCTGACATACTCAAGGAACTACTGTTACAAGGGAAAAAAAAAATATTGGTTTTACAATGAAAAAATAGACGGAAAGCCGAAAAAAAACCAGATGGAAACTATATGTTTGTAACGTTTGTTAATTTTTTTGAATTTTCCCACCAAACTTACCAAATGCGATTCAACGATGCGACAAGTTTGCCACAGTTACATTTGATTGTTCACAGTGGGGCTGTTGGATTAGGGACAAAATGTGGCATTATCTTATTTCGGTACTTGATGACTTTTTCTTCCAAAAATCATTTTATCTAGTGTAAATCTAAGTTGCGCCTTCCGTGCTGCATACCCTTGGAGATTTCTAGGGGGGCAGCTGCCCCCCCCTGCCCCGCCGTTCCTACGCCCATGTACAGGAACCCTTGTAACATCGTCTCTGCAGTCTCTACTCCTAGCAAATGATCTAGAACTCTAGAACCACAATAGCCTATTTCTATTGGTCTCTAGTTTTAGAGGCAAACGCAATTTTGCGCAACAACATTGCGTCACATTTTATACAATAGCTTAGCCTATCTCATCAATTTTTTCATTTAAAAAAAAAAAAAAAAAAATTACTCTGTGCTGAAAACTTCGAATGTATATTATACACAGCGTCTTGTGTTGCAAAGAGTTAACTGACAAATTGTTAACCTAAAAAACTGATTTTATAACTTTAGTCATAAAGGAAAATGAATAAATTAGAAAAAAACATGATAAAAGATATTAATTAGGTGACGTTCCATTCCATTAGGTGACTAACCTAAGCCTGTGTAAATACAAAAGGTTTGGTTTAGAAAGTGTATCCAAAGAACTCTGCTGTTTGAAACAGAGCATCAAACAGCAGGAAAAATAAAAGTCATCAGAAAAGTACTACGCATGGATGTCAGCGCTATGGTTACTGTGACAGAAAGGGAGACAGTCAAAGAGAATAGGTAATGAAAAATAGGTTGTGGTATGGTAGAATTAGGGGAAGTCCCCCCCCCAGAAATTTTTGAAAGGTTTAAGTTTTCCTACAATTTCTATATGCTAAA
>CM022876.1:31356172-31369082 GCA_012654025.1 Pachypsylla venusta | reverse complement strand
GAAATGAACAGTATGGTAGCTCTACATAATAGAGATCTCTATATTTTTCTTGTTCATCTCTAGTTTCTGCTAAAATAAAATTTTGATGTGAATTTCGAACTTTTTTAAAAAATATATGTCGTCCAATGTCCGGCAAGTGTGCAAAATCTGTAAATTAAAAGGCATATTGACTTGGTAACGCATAGGCTCGGTAAATAGAATAAACTGAAATTTTAGAAAACTGAAATATTAATAATTTATAACGTTTTTAAATAGAAAAAAAAATCACTGAAATCTATATCACCTTACATGGGCGTACGCAAGGGGGTGCAGGGGGCAGCTGCCCCCCCCCCTAGAATATAAATCCAACTTACACTAGATATTATGACTTTTCGGCGTAACTTACACTAGATAAAAATACTTTTCACCCCTAACTTAAAATAAATGGTACGGACAACCGTACAAGACTTTCTCTTCCTTAATCATTCTATCAAACTACCATCGAATGTAGACGCTGTTCTTCAAAAGTTTGTAGTCTATTAGTGATATTATAATTATAACTAGCTGTTTCACCCGTGCTTCGCTAAAGTAGGCGTGTACGCTGTTGTATGTATGTATATACATGTATCATGCTATCTCTCTCGCTCCAATGTATTTCTTATGGGGATTGTTTACTTTTCGCGATTTCTACCCATTAAAATTAAAATTTTGCAAAGTCCTTTCTTAGTGCACACTTACATGGTGCAACGAAATTTCAAGTCTGTAGCATTAATAGTTTTAGCACTACGTTGACTGCTGCCGTTGACCTTTATTATAAATAGATTTTGCTGCCTCCGCAGTGGACTTGGTTCTTTAGTGATGGTATTAGTTTAAAAAGTTTTTGCAGCCTTCGGTTGTGGACATTGCTCAGTAAAACTTCCGAATCGCGGTTTTTTCGAAAAATTATTTTTCCCCGAAATTACCCAAAAAAACGAATTTTTCGGGCGCCCGAAAAATTCGTTAAATTTTCTTGAAAATAGGCCATTTCAAACCATTTTCAAAAACAAAAAGTTATTTTTTTGAAAAAGCCGAGATTCGGAAGTTTTACATATTGCTCTCTAGTGACAGTATTATTTTGAAATTTTGTAGCCTTCGGCTGCTGACGTGGCTCTTTAGTGATAGTATCTTTTTTAAAAAATAATCCCATGGGACTAATATTTTTTTTTATTTTTAGAACTACACACTGAGTAGGCTGCAGCCAAAGTTTCTACAAAATACCAAAAATTGTCAATTAAATTAAAACTTGGGTGACTGCGCATACCAAATTTTATCAAAATCAGACAACTTTCCTGTTTTTTTTTTCTTTTTCTTTTTTTTCACTTTCGAGCCCCTATCGGGGGCCCCAAAATCAATATTCCTACAAAATACTAAAAATCGTCAAATAGAGTACGGGTGACTGTGCATACCAAATTTTATCAAAATCAGACAAATTTTATGTTTTTCCATTTGTGGCCCCCTGCTGGGGCCCCAAAAGCAAAAATTATCAAATATAATAAATTCTTCGGTGACATTCCAAAATGTATCAAAATCAGACAAATTTTATGTTATTTCATTTTATATCACACTTCAACCTAAGTGGAATTCTTCAATTTCTTTTATGAAATTGATATGAATTAAGCAGGATATGCGAAAACCCCTAAAAAGCGGCATAAAACCGCTAACGATATATTCAATTTCCAACGAAAGCCTATTTTGCTGTTCTTGGCATACAACTGACATGCATACCAAATTTCAAGTCTATAGCACTTGCCGATCTTGAGATAACTTGTTCACAGACAGACAAACACACGCGCCAATGGCTGAAACTCGAGATTTGGGTTCTGGAGACCCCAATACGTGTTTTGGCATTGAAAACTCGACATCGAAAATTTCAGCCCATTAGAATACTTTCCTTTTTATATGATAAGGAAATTAAAAAAAATCGCCTGTAACAAAAAGTTGACCCCCCCCCCGGGTCACAAACTCGGCTGCCCCCCCCCTAGACGAGTTGCTGCGTACGCCCATGTCACCTTAACTCTTTGCAGCACAGCTATAGCTCAGGAATTTTAGAAAAAGAAGAAAACATTAAATTAATTATATACATCGCGTCCCATAATGACCCCCTTAACTTTTGAACGGCCTAAAATGTTTGAATTTTTTTTAAGCTCTAGGGCTGGGAAAAAGGCCCCTGGAAGTTACTTTTATTGACAAAAATTTTGGTTAAGTTGTCGCTGTTTGTCCTAAATAACCAACTTACTTCAGACTTTCTCCCCGAAAATTTCTGTTTTCCAAACGGCCTATTTTTAACTTCCAGTAGAAAAATAAGATTTGACTTTGTCCTCTTACGACACTGATGAAAATAAAAATGTACACTTTTTATGGTTCAGGTAGATGAGAAACCTCTGAAACCTTTTTTTGGAACACAAGAAGGGCAGTTTTCAATCAAAGGTTTAAATAAACACCGTTATACAGGGTGTAACGAAATTAAATTGGCATATTGAAATGCATTGCAAGAGAGAATTTTTTTTTATATAAAATGAACAAACAAGTGAAAAAAGAAAACCATCGTATAGTAAATGGCGAGATTTTTCATTCAATATGCCACACGGGTATGTCAGACCAAAAAACATTCCCAAAATTTGGCGCAAAAAAGTTTATCAAAAACATGAAGTGAATTGTCAAATGAACGTAGAATTAAATGGGGAATCCGAAAATGTAATTAAATTCAGGTCGTCTCATTTAGGAAAATGAAGTTGACCTTCATCTGACCTTGACAACCTTGACTAGTCAGCCAATGTCATCATAATTCGTCCCCCACTTTTTTATGAACATTCAGTCAGAATATTTTTTTTGTCACTCTAAAGGTTTCGGAATAAATAGAGATTGCCTTTTAAAATGGGACACCCTGTATCTGACCGTTTTCGACATATTAGAGGTAATCCTTGAAATGTAGATTTATGCATGGAAATAGGAAGCACATTATCCAAACTGTACCTAGTTGCATGGTGGTCACTACAGGAACCCTTGTTTAAAATGTTATAACATCGTCTCTGCAGTCTCTACTCCTAGCAAATGATCTGAAATTTTCGAATGTATACAGGGTGTTTCAGAAAAGTGTGCCTTTATTTTAACCACGTGTTATATGGACCATTTTAGGGGGGGTCAACTCTATAACAAAAAGGGCGAAAGTGCTTCATAAGGGAGATACACGCCTCTATTAAAAGAAAGGAAGAAAAGAAACGTAGGTAGGTAGTAGGTATGTACCTAACTACATTGAAATGTAGTAAAGAAAAAACTTAGTAAAGAAAATACACTTTGAACTTGTAGGTACCTACATGAAAAACTAATTCTCAAGATGTAGGTGGTAGGCACAAGAGAAAATCTTAGGCTTTCATTTTCCTACTTCAAACAAAATACCGGCTGAAATCATCCCAAAATTAACATAATTTTAAAGGACCGTTCACAATAAAGGCATAATGAAAAATCATCAATTTCAATTTTGTGTATCTTCCTTATGAAGCACTTTCGCCATTTTTGTTATAAAGTTGACCCCCCCCAAAATGGTCCATATAANGCTAAAATGGTCCGTTATATGGACGTGGTTAAAATAAAGGCATACTTTTCTGAAACACCCTGTATTATACACAACGTCTTGTGTTGCAAAGAGTTAACTGACAAATTGTTAACCTAAAAAACTGATTTTATCACTTTAGTCATAAAGGAAAATGAATAATTAGAAAAAACATGATAAAAGATATTAATTAGGTGACGTTCCATTCCATTAAGTGACTAACCTAAGCCTGTGTAAATACAAAAGGTTTGGTTTAGAAAGTGTATCCAATCCAGCCTTTAAAGAACTCTGCTGTTTGAAACAGAGCATCAAACAGCAGGAAAAATAAAAGTCATCAGAAAAGTACTACGCATGGATGTCTGCGCTATGGTTACTGTGACAGAAAGGGAGACAGTCAAAGAGAATAGGTAATGAAAAGTAGGTTGTGGTATGGTAGAATTAGGGAAAGTCCCCCCCCCAGAAATTTTTGAAAGGTTTAAGTTTTCCTACAATTCCTATATANCCCCCCCCCCCTCCGCACTCCAAATAAAATAGAGAAATATTAAAGTTAAGGCTATGTTCACATGACCGCGCGGGATCATATGAACAACTCGATATAAGTTTGTAGAACTTAGTACAACGTGGTCATGTGAACATAGCCTAAAGAAGAAGAAGAATGCATATTAAATTAAAAATAGACAATAGGATGAAAAGCAACTCCGATATCTTTCAAGAAAAATGACTAACATGATGATGACTGAAATATCTATCTTACCCTCCTGTGGGTTTGCAGTATCAGCGGGAATGACCACAATTTTTGGTATTCCCCTGAAAGGATCAGCCAGCAGGAACAACTTACGACGATTTTCATCTTGAATTCTCACAACAGCTGAAACAATTCGTAAAATATAGTTATCACAATCATTAGAGCCTTAATTGCTGGGAGAAGGAGAAATCATTAGGAGCCTTCATTGCTGGGAGAAGGAGACATAGTAAAATATAGTTATCAAAATCATTAGGAGCCTTCTATATAGTTATCGAAATCATTAGGAGCCTTCATTGTTGGGAGAAGGAGACATAGTAAAATATAGTTATCAAAATCATTAGGAGCCTTCATTGTTGGAGGAGGATACATAGTAAAATATAGTTATCAAAATCATTATGAGCCTTCATTGTTGGGATAAGGAGACATAGTAAAATATAGTTATCAAAATCGTTAGTAGCCTTCATTGTTGGGAGAAGGAGACATAGTAAAATATAGTTATCGAAATCATTAGGAGCCTTCATTGTTCGGAGAAGGAGATATAGTAAAATATAGTTATCAAAATCATTAGGAGCCTTCATTGTTGGGAGAAGGATACATAGTAAAATATAGTTATCAAAATCATTATGAGCCTTCATATCATAATCATTAGGAGCCTTCATTGTTGGGATAAGGAGACATAGTGAGCATCTCGTTATAATTGTTCAATATACAGGGTGGGCCATTTTAATTAATAAGCTCGATATTCTCGAAAACGGTTCATTTTACAAAAACGTTCGACACAAACAATTTTTAGGAGAAATAATATGGAGACCCTGAATTTTTTCTCAAAGGCCGCGTTCAAGGTGATCTTTGGAACTCTGCATTTTTGAAGTTATTCTTCTTTAGAAGCGTTATGAAAAAATTATGAGAGTGAAATTTTAAGATGTATACGCGCACCAGTAACAAAATATCACCGCATCAGTGTAACACAAAATTATTACCGCACCAGTGTAGCAATTAACACAAATAAAGTTATTTATGAAAAAATGATGAAGATGGAGTTAGTTATGAAAAAATCATGAGAGTTAAATTTAAATATTGTATTTTCTCATAAATTAGAACATAGTGGCTCAGTGTCAAGGCCTCAGTTTAATAGTTGCTAGGCTCGGAGTTCACTCCCGGGTAGTATGTTTTATTGAAATATTATTAAATTATTTAAAAAAAAAAAAAAAATTCACGCGCTATGCGCTATACGCGCGTGAGAACGCATAAGTACACGCACCCAATTTTTTATTGTAGGTAGTACTGAAATTTGTATTTTTCAAAAACTTTTGTCGTTTGAATTACAGTTTTCAAGATAATTTGTCCTTGAAAATCTCTTAGTAATAAGAAATATCTAACACAAGTAGCATAGCGGTATGCCTATTTACAAATATTGGTGAATAAACCCTTGATGTTTGACTAAAATTACCTTTTCAATTTAATTCCTTGAACGCGACCTTTGTGGGAAATTTCAAGGTCACCATGGTCACACATCAATGTCAAGAGCTGAAGTTAAAATTGATGAGACAGATAGAGCCTGTGTCTTGTTTAATCAATTTTGTGGATTCTATCGAGCAATGATTAGCTCCCGTACGGTAACCACCGACAGTCATATCGTGATGAAAGTATTTTGTGGATTCCATCGTACAATGATTAGCTCTCGTTCGGTAACTCACCGACAGTCATATCGTGATGAAAGAATTTTGGAAATGACGTCCCATTATATGCCAAGATTCTTTGAAGATCATTCTCTGAGATATGAGTGTGAACAGTTCCTAGATGGGTGTAGAATTCAGCATGTGGATATATCTGACTGAACCCATCCAGAACTTCTTTAGCAAATGCATGGCTTTCAAACGTCTGCCCAAAAGCTATATGAAAGTTATCGAAATACTCCCTCATGTCGCCTCCTTCGTAACGCATATAAAAACTGAAATAAAAAATCTGGTGTGAACATCACACGACTTTACTTATCTTTAAAAAAAGAAGAAAGTATGGTAATGGGTTGAAATTTTTTATGTCGATTTTTCAATGCCAAAAAACAGGGGACTTTACCCCTGGGCGGAAATACAATTATATATTACACTTCAATCTAAGTTGTATTTTTCAATTTCTTGTATGAAATTGATATGAATAGGCACCAAGTTTAAAGTTCTAGCTCTAATAGTGTTCTCATTTTAAGCAGGATATGCGAAAACCGCTAAAAAGCGGCTTAAACCGCCAACGGAGTATTCGATTTTCACCAAAAACTTATTTTCCTGTTCATTACATAAAAATGTTGGCCTTGAGTTCAAGAATTGTCTCGGGCTTGCTCACATATACCCGCTCCTTCAAATAACCCCAAAGAAAATAGTCAGGTGCTGACAAATCTGGCGAACGCGCTGGCCCGTTAATTTCTGGAAATTATTTGCTCCTTAAAAATTTGCCTTAAAGGATAATTGATCGCTAATTTAAATAATAAAATTCTATTATTCTGGTTCTTTGTTCAGTTGTGAATCTCTCCATTATTTATTCTCCAGGTGTTATTTATATAATCTCAAAATATATATTTATATATATACTAGCTGACCCGACGAACTTCGTTTCGAGAAGAATGGGTGAAAAATGAGTATAAATCTGACTTTTACATTAGTTATCATATTACCGAGGACAACCGTTTAAACTCGATCAAAGCATACCACACATAGATTACAATTACCTACACGTTTGTTAACCTATGCAGAAAATGGGGAATAATAACGGGTTGTTGATCTGCGTAGAACGTGTTGGGAGTAGTATTGGGTTAGGGTCCAAAAACATTAAAATGAGTCGGAACTACCACTTAAATACAATTATGTCAGCGAAGCAAATCCCAACTTACACCTAACTATACCTACCACATAATATATATGGATTACTGTTGGAATTGAATATTGGGTTGCCAAACATTCAAATTTTCGCAACCTGTGTTGACCTCAAGCGCATTTTTTTTAAAAAAACTAAGCCATTTATACTCCCAACACGTCCCACACATTAAACTTTTGTTCATTTCCATTACATTAAATCGCCTAACCGCTTTTGTACATAATTTCATCAAAATTGAACAATTTGTGCAAAAATATGGACAAAAAGTGTAAACATATTTTCTCATACACGTAAATAATAAAAGAGTTTCCAAGATGGTGACCTCACATGACTCCGTCAACAAAACATATGGCTGGAAGTGATCAGATACCCTTTAGGGCATACATGTAGAATGTGTCAATAAATTGTTCTCTATAACCTAAGTGGTTCTCAAAAATATTGAGGAAAAACTATTAAATTGCAAAATAGTTGTCTTGCTTGGCCCCGCCCTAAAATAAAAGAGACAAATTGATCAAAAGCTTTTAGTGATAGAAGTATAGCATCTCACAAAAGTTAGTTGCGATAACTTAAGCAGTTCTCATAATATTGAAAAAAAGCGAAATTCCTATCTGGCGGTCTCACATGGCCTCACCCACAAAATATATGACTTAAAATGATCAAAACATTTTATAGACTAGTCATCTAAGACATAAAAAAAGGCTAAGATGGAAAAAAAATGGCGTAGTTCTGATTTTTTAATATGTTGTTGGGATACATGAGAGGAGTGTAAAACTAAGTTTGCTATTTCGAAAGACCTGTGCTCGCTGCGCAATGGTCGAAAACGTTCGATTTTTTCGGACTTTTTTCAGATTTTCAAATANTTTTTTTTTTTTTTTTTTTTTTTTTTTTTTTTTTTTTTTTTTTTTTTTGAAAAGTGCGAAGTGAGAAGTTGCTTCATGGAATAGGCCATAGGAGACAAAAGTAAAGATTTCATTGTCCAGGAAGAAACGAAATGTCAAAGAAGAGATTCGTTGAGACAAAGAACTTACCAAATAACGCTATTGAAGGCATCGTTACATTCGTGTCCACACATAACTTCTCGAGTAATAATCAGTAAACGCTGCTTAACTGTTTCCAAACTCTGATTAGCCGGAATTCGCAAAAACATATTGGCCCTAGTTGTATCACCAAACTGGACATCGTATACGTCGGATTGGTCTAAGTTGTAATCTTCGTTAAGGAACTCACAACTAACTGCTTCATGATAATCTGAAATTATTATATACTAGCAGAATACGCCCGCTTCGCTTGGCGCCTTATAGGCATGGCTGTTTATAGTTTCAACCCCTTTTTTCGCGATAAAAAGTAGCTTATGTCCTTTCNTCAGTAGTTTAAGCGTGAAAGCGTAACATACATACATACATACATACAGACAGAGTTACTTTCGCATTTATATATTAGTATGGATATGGATTTACCATTTATGCTGGCACCTTTGAATATATATTAACAGGAAGAAATGTATGGTCTTAGCTCCATACAAAAATCGTTAGACACTGTAAAATTAGGGTCTTAACACGTCTTTGGAATGGCGGACATTATTTTTTTCCCCTCGATGGACCCATTTTAATTTTTACTTTATCTTCCCTTATACGAAGTAAAGTATTGTAACGGTGAAAAAAAAAAAAAAAAATAATAATAATAATTTTTTTTGCTTTTCTGGACGAATTATGACGACTAGATACCAAAAAAGTGGTCTAGAAAAAATGTGTGTCCGTCCGTCCGCAAAAATCGTGTTCGCGCATCTACAGCCCTTATTGTTTGTCCGATCTTGGTGATATTTGGCCACAATATTCCTTGAGGCCATAATTTCAGCCAAAACCTTAACATTGGAGGTAGCACCTTCTGGGGTCCATTTACGGGTCAAAAGAGGTCATTTGGGGTGACCCTCTAGATCCCAAACGGCACGCCCGATTTTGATGAAATTTAAAACATACACTCTTTGTAAAATATTGTCGGTCAATTTTGGGACCAATGGGGCTATCTTCATCTGGGAGTCCTTTATGACACCAAACCGAAATTTAGGGTCACCTCTCTAAAAGTCACAATAGAGCTCCAATTTGGATGAAATTTAAAACAGAGACAGTTTGTAACATATGATCGACAAATTTCAGGACTCATGGGCCTATCTTCATCTGGGGTCCCTTTATGGCACCAAACCGGAAATAAGGGTCACCTCTCTAAAAGTGACATCAGAGCTCCAATTTTGATGAAATTTAAAATAGAGACTTTTTGTAACATATCATCGACAAATTTCGGAACTCATGGGGCTATCTTCATCAGGGGGTATGGCACCAAACCGGAAATTAGGGTCACTTCTCTAAAAGTGACAATAGAGCTCCAGTTTTGCTGAAATTTGAAACAGACTGTTTGTAACATATGACCGACAAATTTTGGACACCATGGGGCTATTTTCATCTGGGGGCACTTTAGGGCACCAAATCTCAAATTCGGGTCACTTATCTAAAAGCGGTAATAGAGCTCCAATTTTGATGAAATTTAAAACAGAGACAGTTTATAGCATATCATCGACAAATTTTGGGCCGCATGGTGTTAGCTTTATCTGAGGGCACTTTAAGGCACCAAATCTCAAATTCTGGTCACTTCTCTAAAAGTAGCAATAGAGCTCCAAATTTGATGAAATTTAAAATAAACACACTGTGAAACATATTGTTGACAAATTTTTGGACTTTTAAACCTATCTCCATAATTTTACTAAAGAGCTGTGACAACAGCGGAAGGCTGCCAAATCTAATTCATATAATATTTTCACAAGGGAGCTGTGACAGGAACCGAAGACTGCTAAATCTACTTCATATAATAATAATTTTACTAGAGAGCTGTGACAACTGCCGTAGGCTGCCAAATCTAATTCCTAATTTAATAATTTTACTACAGAGCTGTGATAACAGTCGGAGGCTACTAAATCTAATGCATATAATATTTTCACTAGACAATTATGACAACAACCGAAGGTTGTCAAAGGTAATTCAAATATTTATCATTCACATTAGAGCTGCAACAACAGCCGAAGGCTGCCAAATCTAATTCATATATTTCATCAGAGGGCTGTGACAACAGCCGAAGGCTGTCAAATCTAATTCCTATTATAATAATTTTACTATAGAGCTGTGACAACAGCCCAAATCTGCTAAATCTAATGCATATAATATTTTGACTACAGAACTGTGACAACAACCGAAGGTTGCAAAGGTCATCAAATACCTACGACTAAAGGAAGATAAAGTTTAGTTTGGTTTTCCGTACCCTTTATGTTTATTTTAATCGTTTATTTCTTACTTAAATATTATTTTTTTTGTGTGTAATTGATGGTTTATATCTAACTATGCTGTTTGTAGTGTTTTCATTACTTTTAAATATTTTTATCGCCACTTAAAAATGGATTTAAATTTTCAAAAAAAATTAAAATTTACCGCCATCAGGCGTGTTTCTTTTTCAGTGTTTTCGCTACCTAGTGCGGTTTATCAGTGTTGGATTCGTGACCTAGTGCGGTTTATCAGTGTTGGATTAATTTCAGTGTTGGATTCGTGAAAAGATCTTTGGACTCTTCTCCACAACAAAACGTACATAATCAGGCGTGTCGGTAGAAACGCGTACGTCAAGAGTAACCTACCGACTATATTAACACGAAAGATTGTTTGTATGTATTTTCGCTACGTAGACCCACTTTTTTCTGCCACTTCAAGATGACTTTAAATTTTTTTTATTTTATATTCCCATGGTAATAAATAGATGATGTTTCCCTCAAATGTGACATTTTGTTAAATGTGTTTAACAAAATGTCACATAAATAGATGATGTTTCCCTCAAATTCTACATTTTGTTAAATGTGTTTTCTAGACACGTCCAAATTCATAAAAAAATCTCATTTTTTACACCAAAATTTTAATTTTTTACACGGCCAATTTTCTTTGTCGTAGAAAGACGCTTGAGGTGTTATTGGAAATGGCATGAAGAAAAGGCCACACCTTTATTATAATCAAAACGCCAGCGTTTATAACAAAGAAGATAATGCATACTACAACCTAAACCGCACTAGGTAGCGAAAAAAAGTTGGGAGTGAACAACCCCTTAAAATTGCTTCCTTTATGCAGCAATATCATCCAAACTAAAATCTCTGCCAATGTGACACATGAGTTTATTATTTTTCTGGCAAAAAATAATAAACATTTCCCCCCTCTCAATTTTTTTTGGGGGGGGACAAAAAAATGGGGACAAAAAAATCTCGTGACGATTCCAAATCTGGGGCGTAATTAGACCATAAATTTGACAAACCTACTAACTTCAGTCTCTGGCTCTTAGCATTCTCTTTTCAGACAGAATTAATGAAAACCGCTTTAAAGCGGTAAAAACCATCAGCGGCATATTTGATTGAACCCAAAAGTTTCGGGGCACAATTAGAGCCCAGGTGGGACCTATATACCAAATCATCCAAATCGTTCAACGCTAAGTGGCAAAATTGCCCATCACGGCGTACGGCGGACAAACGGATTTTTTTATTCGATTTTTGGATTCTACGTACCTCGAAACGTATAACATCAAATTTTGAGGGGGGGAATTTTTTTTTTTTTTGTGACGATTCCAAAGTAGTCCAATGATCAAAATAGGGGTGTAGAGTGCGTTGGCTGGAAATTAAGAAATTTGTTTGGTGTGGTCAGGAGATAAACACATTAAAAGTCCTGGGACCTGGGGGGTGAGCCAAATGCAGGGGGGCGTGGCGAAGGTCACTTTTTTTAAGTTTTCCCCTATACCTCGAAAACGGTTACTTGTAGGGTACAAAGTATATTCTCGGTAAAATTGGAGACATCTAAATTTCTTACAAGTTTGCTTCTATTCATTTTTTTGCATCCCTCATAGTTTTCGAGATATCTTCCCCCCCCCCATATCTTCCCACCCCAACGCATATTTTTGGGAAAATTTACCCCATTTTTCGTTAAATTTTGTTCTGTAGCCCACCAATGCCTCGTTTCACAGCAATAACCCGGGAAAATAAGTTATAGAGGATCAAATTTGCTTTGAAAAAAGATTCCCTTTTACATTTTATTATTAGCCCTTCAAAAAATACAGCCCCTTTTATGGCATTTGGCAATAATATAGATTTTTTCAGTTTTCCACAGCTGTCACCATTTATATAACCAGTTACTATGTGTATATACTCTCAAATGTTGTGAACAAGGTTTATGATCGTTTAATATGCAATTAAATGACCAGACAGGATAAGTAAGGATATTTAACTCCACAATTTTGCACTAAAAAAATCACCCAATTTTTTGAGACTTTTACTGTTAAAATGGGGCGAACAATGGTACAGATGGATGCATATTCTGACTTTACATCTTACTTTTATAACTATTACCATTCAAAATTGGAGACAAAAAAAAATCACGGATATCACTTTTTTTCTTATTGTCTTGTGCTGTGTGTCCTAAAACCAACAAACGCATTTTTGCATTTGTAATATCAGAAGAATTATAAGAAACTGCCAATGTATTTAGGTACATAATAGTATGATATTTATCATTATGTTTCATAAAATATGGGTTGGCCCCGTTTCCTTGAGCATTCTATTGTAATTGTAATTTTATTGGCATAATTTTTTAGTTTTTATAAAGAAATAACACTGAGGATAGATACTAATAGTAAAAAACTTAAAAATAAAATAAAAATGAGAT
>CM022876.1:31337303-31348196 GCA_012654025.1 Pachypsylla venusta | reverse complement strand
GGTTTTCCGTACCATTTATTTTCCTTTCTTATTACGCACCTACATAATAAAAGGGATCTGTGTGCCAAATTTCGAGTCTCCAAGTTTAACCATCGTGGAGCTACGTTGATTATCAGTCAGTCAGTATACCAACTGGGCTTTGCGTTTTATAAGTAGTATAGATACCTATATATAGATTTGCAATTTCTAGTTGTCCCATAGGATTTTACATGGAAATTTTGTCTTATAGTTGGCATATTCTTCTAGTATGTCCCTAAATAGAAATAAAAGTGATTTTTGATGTAATTTTTAACGAGGATTCCATTGAAACTATTATCACGGACAAAATCGGACCTTCCGTTCTGGACTTAGAACCGTTATAGTGGACTAAAGTGTCTAAAGTTCCTTCATAGGATAATGGTTAATACTTTTGATATTGTGGGAAAAAAAAATTTATGTACTTTTTTCAAATTGTAATTTCCTCAATTAACTGTGTTGGCCAAAATAACAGTGACGTACATGCCTCGTAATACAAAGGGCGTGGGTTCGAGTCATCTAAATGCATGGATTGTTTTAGTGATATTATATCTTCTGTTTGTCCTTTGAAGAAATCTTATTTAATCAAAGTGAATGCTAGTCAAGTAAGACACTTGTCTTTTGATGTCGAGATTGGAAGTTCGATTCCCGCCCGAGGTGAATTTTCCTTAAAAGGTAGAATTCATTTTTCAGATCAAGTGTTTTCTTTGATTCTATACCTTCTTCTCCCTTAGTTTTCTGGACGCTAATAATTATAATATTTTAGCTCCCTCTCCCAAAGTGTACCCCTCCTCACTTCGCTAATGACATAACTAAGTGATCGATGGCTCTGCACTTTGAACACTGCTCACTGTTGATCACACGAGAAGTTGAAAACAATTATTCGCTAGCGTACTACAGCGATGTGTGTGTAAATACCAAGATGCTGTAGCAACCGCTACTGCAAAGTTAGGTTCAATTTGATGACCGAGAGTACCTAGACAATGAAATCACACCTCCGTAATAATTTACTGTTTATGTAAGTAGTATCAAAATGTTTTCTTCATTGCATGTGACAATAATAAACATAACTATAATTAAATGATTACACTTTTCTTAATTTTGCGGTGTGTTTTTCTTTGATATTGCAAAATTTAATAGGTATGTTAACTAATTTTATCAGTAAGAGCTTATCAAATTGCGGGTAACAGTGCGAGGTAATATACCTATTATCTATTGCTATACCAAGGATGTACAACTTTAGGTGTCATCAGTTAGCAGTCTTTAATGCCCATAGATATTGATCACTTAGGTATGCCATGGGCAGGGTGAGGGTGGGAGGCACAAGGCTAAAACATTGTAATATATATATATATAAACATTATTNTTAAAAAAAAAAAAAAAAAAATATATATCTCCATATTTAAGTTGCTATAGAGAAAATTCACCTTTCCAAACAAAAGAAAAGAATATTGGCCATTATTTTTACCTAGTTGAGACCCTTTGTGAAGTTTTACAATAACTCAAGGAATGGAAATTTTAGGCAATTCTTTGCACAAAATTGGCGGCCATTCTCGAACGCCAAACAATAGAAAGCTGAAATTTGTACCGAAGTACTTGTAATTAAAAGACCTTTTCAAAAATGTATAGCAAGAGGGGGGTTCGTTTTGAAAAAAATAACTTGAAAATTGGCCCCACTCTAAAAGAAAGTTACGTAACCTTAGATTACCATGCAAAATTTCAAATTCGCACATAAAGCCCTTCCAAAGATATACAGGGGTTTCCAGATTTTTGCCCCACCCTGTATTTTGCCGCCCTAGGTCATGGCCTATGTTGCTTGCCCGGTAAATCGCCACTGCCTCTAGCTGTAGAATTGAATTTAGTTTTCTTTTTGCAAAAATTGGCAAATCGGCTATAGTTGCATACCAATTAAGACAAGACATTATATAATGTGGTTTATTTTAATTTAAGCTTTATGAAAGACGCAAAATATCCATGAAAACAAAACAAGACTCTTACAAACTTTGGTCCTTTCCATTTTTAATAATGGCTGTGAAGCTTGGCCACTTTATGACATCCTCAGCAATGATATCACCTCCTTCGAAAATTGCTGCTACTGCTGTATGCTCCAGGTTAGGTGGGAAAATCATATAACAAACAGTTAAATCTGAGGAAGGATTGGTAAACCTAGCTTTGAGCTACTCAATACAATCCGTAAAAGAAAATTAAATTTCGCGGGAGAGTAATGTGGAACAACAAAGAACAATAGGTCGACCAAGAAGATTGTGGCTCTCTGATATTAAAGATTGATTGAACTGAATATCACAACTTATACAGAAATTAAATCCATTGCTCAAGATAGAATTCAATACAGAGCAGCAGTCCATGACAGTTTGGCAAACCTAGCAACCATCGACAAAAATGATGCTGTATAATGATGATGACTGTTGGGATCAGGGCCGCGACAGAAAATCCGGGCCCGGGAGGAAAATTATGGGCCTCTCTATCATTCTAATTCCAAAATTACCGTATGAGCAGTAATAATAGTAAAAGTAGGCAATTCACGTAGTTGATCTGAAAAGGCGGGTACGCTTCTTCTTGGCAACACATAATTCGATTTAATTATGTGATAATTTTCTCACTGGGCCTCTCAGGAAATCCCGGCCTGGGGAGATTCCCTCCATTCCCCCTACCCACTCGTTGGACCTGCTTGGAAATACAGGTGGATAGTTTGTGGTGACCTCGTGATACATCTATCAAGATTGTCTTCCGACCTCTTGATTCCGGTAAATTATCCGAAAGCCTAACTCTTACGAATTATTGTTTCAGTTGTGGTGAAAATCCTTGACGAATATCGTCGGCCATGGTATCTGGTGGCTGATCCTTTCAGGGGAATGGCCAACATTGTTGCCATCCCTTGTAATAAAAACAGTAACCAAGAAGGTAAGTATTATAGAAGGAAGTGGCACCATGAATTCTATTGGCTAAACGTGTATCAAGACACTACACAGGACAATTTAAAATCTCCCCATGGCTTCCGAAACTGAAAAACGGCCTTCAAAATATAGAAATCTGCAAATTGGTTTAGTTGACTCTCTATGATTGGATAATAACATCACTAAAACCGGTTCGGATACAGGGTGGGCCAAAAGTTTCAACCTCCCCCAATATCACGAGAACCACTCAAGATATGGGCAAACGTTCAATTATGAGTTGCCTTAATTTTGGGGGGATTTATTTTGGGCTCAAAAAATTTCGGCGGCGGCCAGCTTTGTTTACTAAAACAAAGTTCACCACTCTACGACATACGATTTTCGAGATATGGGGCCGGCCTTTCTAAAAAATGTCCTTTCTACGGTTCTCTCAAGAACCGTAATTGAAACGAAATCCACTTAACCAGAACTTTCAAACAAAATACTACTCCACCTTTCCTGATAATGCTGGCTGTACAGACTGGGCGCCGCGATGACCGGCAATTACTGTTCTTGAGATACAGGGTGGAAAACATTAATATTTCTTAGAACGTGCGGCCCTATATCTCGAGAACCATAAATCATATAGAGTGGTGAACTTTGTTTTAATATACTTCTCTCTTTATTACCTTTAAAATGAAGCATCGCCTAACAGGTCATCTCATTTAAGATTTTTGAGCTAGCCGCCGGCCAGCGATCGTCGACACTGTTCCAAACTTTGTGTATGAGAGAAATCAGCTGATTGATCACGTAGCTCCTGAGTTACCCATGGACACCCACCAATAACAACAACACCAAACAGTCAGTTTCCTTGAAGATGAAACTCGAGTCGGAAGTGAAAAAGTAAGCGAATCCTCGTCATAAATAACGGTAGTGCTTTTTAAAGTTACAAATAGGAAGTCTGATGTAAATTTGTTAAATAATAATGATCTTATTTTTTCTAGAACTTTGTTATAAAGAAAACATGTGTAGGGTTATCAGATATCCTGCCAAGGTTGGACGTCTCGTAATCCTACCTATGTTGCACTTGTCACACAAATGAATATCATATTTTGTACAATACAAAAAAAACTTTTTTTTTTAACTTTCAGATGCTACATACATACCGGATATTGGTAAAGATTTGTATTTTAGTTTGCTCAAAGACTCCAAACAAAGATACATTTTGGGTGAAACTAGGGACAACCAAACTAATTATAGAGATCTCTATTATGTACAACTACCGTACTGTTCATTTATGACAACAACTGCTAAACTAAGATTGTTGAATCCTGCAGGATCAATATATAAGAGAGATCAATCTGGACATCTGACGGCAAAAGTATCCTATGACTTAATCAATTCGACAAATATATTTTCGCTTTCCTATACTAGCATGTATCCTAATGATATTCCCAGGCAACTGAAAACACATTTCCTGCCTCTGAATCGTTTACCTGCTTCAGGTGGATCTATATTAAACCAGCAGAATATGGTAAGACATTTTAAGACAGACACGGAGTTAGTGTGACCAAAAGAAAATTTTCAAAAGCGGGACATTTCACATGAAAAAGTACGACAACTAGAAGAAAAACTGCTGGCTAAAACGATACCCCCCAAGAATTGAGGAGGGGTATTTTTTTTCTTCTCGTGACGATTCCAAATCTGGGACGTAAATTAGGACCTAAATTTGACATTCATACCAAATTTGAAGTCTCTGGCTTTTACCATTTTCTTTTTAGACTGGATTAATGAAAACCGCTAAAAAGCGGTAAAAACCGACAACGGTTTATTCGCTTTCCACCAAAAGCTCATTTTGCGTTCATGACATAAAATTGACATACATACCAAATTTCAAATCTCTAATAGCACTTGTCGTTCTTGAGATATCTTGTTCACAGACAGACAGACACACAGACGACCAATGGCTGAAACTCGAGATTTAGCCGCTGCCAGAGGCCCTCTGGGGACCCCAAAACGTGTTTTGGCATTGAAAAATCGACATCAATTTCAGCCCATTACAATACTTTTCTATATAGGAAAGTAAAAAACATTGTGTGACTGAGATCAAATGAAATCTCTATGCAATATTTTTTCCCAGTGTTATAACCTTTGAATATATATTAACAGGAAGGAATGTACGGTCTGAGCTCCATACAAAAATCGACACTTTTTGTAAAAGTAGGGTCTCTTTGGAATGGCGAACATTATTTTTTTTTCCTTGATGGACCCATTTTTTTTTGTTTATTACTTAGGTACTCAAATATTAGTTTTTCGTATGAAATTGATGGTTTATATCTAATTATGGTGTTTTCATTTTTTTTAAATGTTTTTATTGCCACTTAAAAATCGATTTAAATATTTAATTAATTGTGGTTATAACTTATGGCCATGCGCTGGTCATGTACCTAGGTTCTTTTAATATATTCTTGAGTGGAAGATAACCACTAAACGAGGTTAATGCCTGAGGCGTTTTGTACCTCCTAAACCTTAGAACTTTTTTTATGTAGTCAAATACTCAAATTAAACCAACGCCCTTCTGTTTACCAAACAAGCGCTTAAACACTATGGCTCGATAAGGCTCTTCTTAAAGAAACATTTGAGACACCAGTTTTATACTTGGTGATATTGAACACCTGAAATCGGTGAAATCTTCAGAGCATGCGTAAGATGATAACTATTATTTTTGTTCTTTTATTTACAGGTGGATACCCAGCTGGACCATATATTTTCTTTAACTGTTGAGGTGGGACTGAATCTAAACCCTGTTAGGGTGATGAACTGGCTTCGCCAAGCTCGATCAATTGTGAACTCCGATCCAACATATTTGGCAGATTTAGCACAACTGAGAGAAAATATTTATTTTCAGAGAAATAATTATCTCCTTCAATGAATGTGTCCTTGCTCAAGAGCATCTAATATTATTACTTCACATCAGTTTCTAAATTAATCGGACTAATTACCTTAACTTCGCTGCATGCTGCATTCTAAGGTTGGGATATCGAATGCAAATATCGATATCGCGATATATTAATATCGAAGGAATTGATGTAAATATCGACCGATATTATCGAACTACTACTTCAGAAATTCATAGGTACTACTTCAGAAATTCAAAAATGATACCATTAAAAGGAAAAAGAATACACATCAAACAAATTTTTCCATCAATTTTTTTTGAAATAGTTCCAGACATCACTCTTATTAGGAGCCATTCAGGGCCGTTCAGAGCTTTCCCGGGCCCGGACACAAAGTCCTGCTCCGAGCCCCCCATTTTTTTTTTTTTTCACACACGTATTTTACACTTAATACCTACCTTTTATTATTAGTGTAATAACGTAGGTACTATCGATATGTTGTTTATTACTTTTTATAAAAAGGAAAGTATTGTGATGGGCTGAAATTTTCGATGTCGAGTTTTCAATGCCAAAACACGTTTTGGGGTCCCCAGAGCCCAAATCTCGAGTTTCAGCCATTGGTCCGTGTGTGTCTGTCTGTGAACAAGATATCTCAAGAACGGCAAGGTGGAAATCAAATATACCGTTGGCGGTTTTATGCCGCTTTTTAGCCGTTTTCGCATATCCTGCTCAAAATGAGAACGGCAATAGCTAAAACTTGGAATTTGGTGCCTATTCATATCAATTTCATACAAGAAATTAAAGAATACAACTTAGGTTGAAGTGCAATATATTGTTGGCCGCTAATTAGCGGTTGATAGCCGCTTTTTAGAGATAAGGAAAGTCGTGTGATGTTCACACCAGATTTTTTCTCCCAAAATTCATTAATGTCTATATTCTTGTCCCCAACATCTAAGAACTCTTCTTTTGGAGCGTCCGACACAATTTCTTTTTGTGAGCGTCCAACGCAGTTTTAATATTTGCAGGAAGATAAGTCGCAATAGTTTCCTCCTGAGGATCTGCTCTTATTGAAGTTCCAAATTCCAATTGCGATTGTCCACCTTCCACCTGTTCGGCAGCATTTCGTAAAGTGCTGGGACTGCTGGGCGGAGGTCTTAAAAAAGAAGCAAGAGAGAGTTGTCCCTCGTTCTCTTCTGGGCCCTCGATTTCAACGATTTAGAACTCATTTTTATAATGTTACTAGCTGTTTTCTCGTGCTTCCGCTCCTAGTTCAAAAATTCAATATTTTATTCAAGGATATGACTTTTTGTACTGCGGAACACCTTTGTATCGCTCATTCCGAAGTGGTACTTCTCAATCCCGATTTTTTGCTGGTGAAAACCGTCCATATATCGGGGAGAAACCGGGAAATTTCAAATTATTTTGGGGGGTCTATTCTCAGTAGTTTTTCGTTATCTCCTTTCGTTTGCCCATAAAAAATTACAAAAAGTGCTACTAAAAGCGTAATTTTTAGCGGTAACTTGCTCCAACTTGAACTTTTGATTTTTTTTCCTTTCTTATTACGCACCTTCATACCAAAAGGGATCTGCGTGCCAAGTTTCAAGCCTCTAGGTTTAGCCATCGTGGAGCTACGTTGATTATCAGTCAGTCAGTCAGTATACCAACTGGGCCTTGCGTTTTATTAGTATAGATATACTCGTATATTAAAATAATTAGATCATCATTAAGTGAAAAAAGTTAATATTCGATACTTGAATCAATCAATTATTAATTAAAACTATTTACGACAAGAAAAATAATATGAGATCAACACAATAAATAAATAACTGCGTTCTTTAAAGGGCTTGCCGTTAAGTCTAAATTAACCTCACTGTCTAAAAACTTTCTTTTTTTTTAAAAAAATTAAATACCTTTTGCACAGTTACCAATGTTTATAGAAGTCAAAACTATTTTATTGTTTATTATTTTAAAATTGCTTCTAAGTAATTATTTATCAATCACAATATTAGTCAATAGAAACTAAAGATTTATTTAGAAATTATTAATACCTACACACAGTCAAGAAAACTTCGAAGTTGACTAGGGCAGAACGTTTCAAGAGAGGCGGAAACCTTCTGAACCAAATAAAAGAGCCTGCATGGTCCAGATTTTGGTCAAAATTATACCTAGACATAAAAAGTATTATCTTATGTGTAGAAAATATTCCAGAATGTAGGAAAAATACCTAAGACTGGCGTAAAGACCCCCCCCCCCACGATCCCCGCGGAACTCCTATCCTCTAACTTCGATACATTATATTTTGCACACTTTTCGGAGGGCACCGAAAAAATTTGAAGGGGAGCCCCCAAATTTTTCCTAGCACTACTGAAAAACCCCGCACGAGAATTGAACAGGTTATCCTCACGTGCAAAAAGCTTTGAATATTTTTTAAGCTCAGAAAAAAGGTCTCAATTCTCAATGTGCTGTTTTATAAAAAGCTGACTAGTGACTTTTCCAAGAATTTGTTAATCTATTTAATTATTTAAACTAATAGTTAACATAGATTCAAAATTTACCTCCAATGGTTGGAAACCATTGGAGATAAGTAATTATTATTAAAAACTCAAGAGTAAAATACTTAGATTAAGTATAAATCTACACGATTACACATTACACAGGCACTATAAATCAAATGCGATATGATTTTAGATAAACCCACACGCCACACATTACTAATGATTCAGAAAACATAATTGGGGATGATCAAGCTGCGGTGAGGGTGTTCTACACGAGTAGATAATCGACATGGTACACATTTTTATACCTTTTTGGACATAGATTTAGGATCTCTATTAGGCACATTAATTGACATTATTTGTCTTTTTTTTTTTTTTTTTTTGTACGTATTGAAGTTGTATTTGGCATATTGTTTTAATTTATTTTTTTATTATCAGTAAAAAATCCGCTGGGCCAGGGCCCCTTCGGGAGCCTGGGCCCGGCACATTTTGTGCACTTTGTCCCTCCCTCTGAGCGGCCCTGGAGCCATTTTTACTCCTTAAAGTTACAGAAAATCGAAAGAAAGAATAAATACACTGTCACTTAATTATTTTTTTTTCGTAGCATATTTTATCAGCAGTTATCAAAGATCTCTTTTTACTTTCCTTATCCTATAAAAAGGAAAGTATTGTAATGGGCCGAAATTTTTGATGTCGAGTTTTCAATGCCAAAACACTTTTTTGGGGTCCCCAGAGCCCAAATCTCGAGTTTCAGGCATTGTGTGTGTCTGTCTGTCCTCCTGTCTGTGAACAAGATATCTCAAGAACGGCAATTTATGTCATTTTTATGCCTTGAACGGCAAAATAAGCATTTGGTTCAAATCAAACACAGCCTATGCGGTTTTATGCCGCTTTTTAGCGGTTTTCGCATATCCTGCTTAAAATGAGAACGGTAATAGCTAGAACTTTAAACTTGGTGCCTATTCATATCAATTTCATATAAGAAATTGAAAAATACTAGACTTAGGTTGAAGTGTAATATATCAAGAAGTGTAATATATAATTGTATTTCCGCTCTGGAAACTTCAAAACGTGTTTTGACATTGAAAACTCGACATCGAAAATTTCAGTCAATTACAGTACTTTCTTCTTCTATTATAGATAAAGAAAGTCATGTGATGTTCACAACAGATTTTTTAAAATAATTTCTACCCAAAATTTTCAAAAACCCATGTAATACCGAAAAAAATATCGATACTGTTGAAAACATAAAATAGATATCGATATTACCGAAAACATAAAATATCGATAGATAATGCATTCGAAAGAGATTGAATTGCTGCTATTTGAAACCATTGAATTTGGTTAATAATGATAGCAACATGTTGACAGGGCCGGTCCTAGCTAAGGCAAACGGGGCAGTTGCCCAGGACAGCACTTGGTCAGGTGCTGCATTTGGCGAGATTTCATGTGTTCAACTTAAATGACTTTTTAATATCGAATCTGCGAAATAAAATACTCAGATATTTTTGTGCGGAAATTATATGCGTATTTTATCACAAAAAACAAAAAAAAGAGACCAAGTTCCAATGCCATTAAGTTCTGCCTTTAAAAGTACTGAGATCTAAAAAAAGACCGACCGAGATACGAAAGAAAAATCATGGCGTTAAATGTAGACTCCGCTTCCTTCGGTCAACGAATAAAAAAAAAATTAAAATGTAAATGTATATTTCTTTGTGTTATTATGTCACTTTATGGGCATCATAGCATTACAAGGTATTTTCAACATTCACTCCAAGATAACTAAGCCAAAGCTACACTTTATCACTAAGCCTAAGCTACACTTTTTACCTTATAATGCTAACACTTGTCGCTATTACCATAGCTTCTCAATTGTCCTCAGGAGGCTGAGTTACCCCCAAACACAACCAGACAAAGTAGAAAATTTGAAAAAGGTTCGACCCGTCCAGGAATCGAACCCGGTACCTCCTTGGTGCAAGCCGAGTGTGATGCGCGCTCTGCTACGGAGATGTCTCTGTCAACGAATACGATTCGTTATTACATTTTTTGAAGTTCTGAGAACTGGAGACTTTGCTCAAATGTGTGACCTTGGTAACTTAATAGGGTCCAAATTAGCTAATTCCATGAACGTAATGAATGTCCATACTACATTTCATCTAATCCGACAACGTAAGGAAAATTATTGTGGAATGAACAGACCGACAAACAGATGTTTAAATAAATATCGTAAAATTTAGACTTCACTTCGTTCACTGACCATTATAACTGAGTGAAGTCTACATTTCACTCAATTACTAGTACAATTACTTTGAAGTCAGAATTGAAAATAAATAAGGTACATTTTTGAAAAATTAATATTGAAAATAAGAATTATCTATATATATAAAAGTGAATGTCTGTTTGTTTATTTATTTATTTGTTTATTTATTTGTTTGTTTGTTTGTTTGTTTGTTTGTTTGTTCGCTTATAACTTACGAACTACAGCTCGGAATTGCACGAAACTTTGCACACTTATTTGTTTTTACCCGGGGAAGGTTATAGGCACGGTATTGTCCGGCCATTTTAGTTACGGCCGATTTTATGGCCGATTTTCCG
>CM022876.1:31320015-31331704 GCA_012654025.1 Pachypsylla venusta | reverse complement strand
CTCTCTCTCTCTCATTACAAAGCACTGTTTATTGTTTTTGTTTACATTTAGGATGATGAATTACGTTTTAATTATTTATAAAACGCGTAGTTTTCTTTTTAGAATGCGTAGTTTATTTGCGCAATAGAAAAATCCTTTTCCAGATCTTTCTAGAACGATTTGAAAGAAGGTATAAATAGAAGGGCACGCGTAAAAACGAAGTCAGTATTATTTGAGCGAGAAGCGAAGTCAGTATTGTTTTCAGTGATAAACGAAGTAGTATTGTTAAAGCGATAAACGAAGCGTGTTTGATTTTGGAAGCGATATCATAAGTGAACGGTTAATTCGTGTGTATTTGCGGACGTTCTAGATTCGTTGTAAATTCGGTGTTGGCGAAAAGTAATTGAACTTTTGTATTACGTTCTATTTTTTTAAATTTATTTATTGTAATTTCTATTTTTTATTTTTTTCTTAATAAACTATTTTAAGTTTTATTTTAATTATTTTTAAAGTTAGTTAACGCGTTTTAAATTCACGATACCTTAATCCTCGAATCCTAAGTCTGCAACAATACATACCAAATTTCAAGTCTCTAGCAATTGCCGTTCTTGAGATAGCTATTTTGTTCACAGACAGACACGGACCAATGGCTGAAACTCGAGATTTGAGCTCTAGGGACCCCAAAACGTGTTTTGGCCTTGAAAACTCGACATCGAAAATTTCAGCCCATTACAATACTTTCCATTTTATAGGATAAGGAAAGTAAAAATAATAAAATACCGGTTTTCACTTCCTCTTTTTTTGTATTCCTTCACAAGGGGTACCTAAGATTATGTTTCTTTAAAAAAATCTTTTTTTTGCGGGATTGGAGCTTGCGGATCCCGCAGATTGCCAATTTTTTGCAGGATTGTAAGCTCTAGTATCGAAGCACATTCTTGCAGTGCCGGGACAGTTTGATATCATATAGCCAGACAATGGGAAAGAGAGGGGAGGTGTGTTCAGTTGTTAAGCAATGGGTGGAGTTTCAATCCCACCTTTAGTTATCAATTAAGTCCAACATAACCTCCACGTTACTCGACTGAGGTCTTTACCTGGCTGCCACTGTAAATATTTAAAGGTAGAGAAGTGGGTTGTATTTTTTTGAAGATTTCCATTCTCGTCTCCCCCTGTTGTCAGCCAATTCGGTTAGGGAATAATAAAAAAATGTAACTCCGTCATTATGAATATTATCAGCGATCTTATACCTATATGCAAAATATAGCCATCGTCTATTGCACGTTGAATAGAACAGTTCCCGTTAGATCACTGAAGTTAAGAAACGTTCAACGAAGTTTTACCACGTGCTGTCCACGTGGGTTCGCGCCCTTGTGATGCTGGCTATTTTTCCGACCCAACCCAGGCTGGGTGAGATAAAAAAAAATCAAAATAGATAGATAGAACATAAGGTTTTCTTCTTAACTTGGTAAAAAATCAGGAATAAGCTTAGCCAACGATCATACCACGTTGAATACACCAGTTCCCGTCAGATCACTGAAGTTAAGCAACGTCCGGGGTGGTCAGTACTTGAATGGGTGACCGCTTGGGAACACCACGTATCGTTGGCTTTTTCCGGCCCAACCCAGGCTGGGTGAGGTTAATGTGGGTAGCTGGTTTGCAAGTTTTCAGCGAATGGAGGGTAAAACCCCCGTCTTGAATGACCAATAGATGTTAAAGAGACGTTAAGCCAAATTAAAAAAAAAAAAGGAATAAGCTTACCATGGACCAAGGTCAATTCAAATTTAAGAAGTATTGAAAATTTCTCCATTCCCCCAAATTACTTTTTTATAGCAGTTTGTGTCGTAGAAGGTAATTTTGGAAATTAAAAAGTGGTTTTTCTTTTTGATTTGAGAGAAAAATAAGTTTTTTGTTTATCAAGTTGAAAAATAACAGTCCTATAGTAAGACGCAGCATACAATTGTTTCTGTCACACATTTGAATTTTGAAATCATATAAACAGTTAGGAGTGGTCTGTAGTCGGAACGTCAGCAATATCCATATCGGGCTCTAAATTTTATTAGTTCCTTTTTCAATTGAAGAAAAGGCAATGAAATAAGAGAATCGTGCGCATGATCTTGATTACTTCCTCAGACTATCGGACTATATTTTTTGTAATTTTTTCGTGACTTATCACAAAAATTTGGAACCTCCAGCATTATTTCTGTTGGATCTCGCTTATGAATAACTCTATGAACTAATATAAATCAATGAATTAAGCAGGGCCGGATTAACCTTCAACGGGGCCTGTAGCACTTTCACAGAGCAAGGCAGAATTCTCAAACTGATCACAAAAAAAAAGAATAACAAGCTAAAACTAATATTTTTCATGATAAAATTTATATCCTAGATTAAACTTCAAAGAGATAGTAAGAGAGAACCTAGTGTACCTACACAAACCAATTTGCTTATGTTGTAATACTCGTTTCTTTATTAAGTTTCTAGGTGGTAGGTACTACTTGTACTTTCTAATTTTTTTTTTTTGAAGAGTTGTGGGTCCCGTCAAAATGATATGTTTTTTCAATTGCCAACCAAGAAATGTTGAAATATCTAGTGTAAGTTGTAGAAGCGCGGGGCCCGTAGCACGTGCTACAGGTGCTACTATTGTTAATACGGCCCTGAAATTAAGTTTTACTTTACAATGAAATGGAAAAATAATGTTTCAGATGTTCACGAAGAAGTTGGTTGTGTGTTCAAAAACAAAGATTACGGTTTGAATCAAGCCAGTATATACGATGTCCAGTTTGGTGATGATTCCGTCGACAATTCAGTAATGCGAATCCCACGGAATCAAAGTTTTGAATCAATAAAAGCTACTTTGGAGATCATTAATAAGGAGGTCATGAGTGACCGTGCATGTAATTGTTTCAATAATTTTTTTGTGTGAGTAAACTCAAAATGAGAGTTAAATTTAAATATTGTATTTTCTCATTCTATATACATAGATCATCGTGGCTCAGTGGCAAGGCCCCTGTTTCATAGTTGGTAGATACGGAGTTCACTCCCGGGTGGGGTTAGTATGTTTTTTTGAAATATTATTAAATTTATTTTTTTAAAAAAGTATAACTTATCACGCGCGTACATAAGTACACTCACCCATTTTTTTAAAATAAAATATTGTCACTGGCTCTATCAATTTCAATTTGATTATATAGTAATGTATATTTTTCACAGTTATTATATTTGTAAATTTCATAGGCTTCATTTCATTATGATTGTTAGAAATACGGATTATATTTAAATGTTCATTTATATTATTTTTCCATTTCTCTATATTTGTATATTTTATATTGTTTTTTAAATTTAATGTAATACAAATTTGGAAGCACTATGGTCGACATTATTCTTATTTAAATCATTTATATGCTCATGATATCTCGTTTTAAATTTTCTCTCAGTTTTTCTGATATAAATTTTTCATATATCAATGAAATAATTTTTACAAATATTTTGATAAAAGGTGAATAGTTTGATAAAAGGTGGTTCCTTGATCCGATATACTGGTTAAAAAATATCGATTGAAAATATCAGACAATCCGTTCTGAAATAAAATTCCCAACCCTTTTAGATTTAGACAACCGGTCATTTCTTGTTTGTGTATTTTATATTTGATTTCAGTTTCTATTTAAAGTATCTTATTAATAGACATAACTTTCAACTAGATGATTATTTCCAGCATGAGTATGAAGCGACTTGCTGTGACTCACACGAGAGTCACGGAATGGCTCTAAACATTTTGGATAGATTCAAAGCAGTATATCCAAAAGCTGAATTCAGCAGTCACCTAGCAACTGTTTACACTGATATCTCAAACGATGCGTTGATTAGACTCCAACAATATAATGGGACGTCATTTCCAAGATTTTTCCATCACGATATCACTGTGGGTGAGTTACCGTAAGAGTCCAATTTACAGGTGTATAAATTGTGACGCCGGTATTTTTTAAAATTCTAATAAAAAAGAAACTATAGCCTAGCCGGGAATTGCATTTTTTTTTATACGGCTTAATTTTAACCTTTAGAGCAAAAAATTAGAATTAACTTTTCCAGCCTACGATTACGATACTGATCAAAATAAAAATGCTGATAATTTAAAGGGACGAGAAACATTTTTGGAATAGAATAGGTGAACTTTGACAACAAAATTATACAGGGTGTTTCAGAAAAGTGTGCCTTTATTTTAACCACGTGTTATATGGGCCATTTTAGGGGGGGTCAACTCTATAACAAAAAGGGCAAAAGTGCTTCATAAGGGAGATACACGCCTCTATTAAAAGAAGGAAAGAAAAAAAAACGTAGGTAGGTAGTAGGTATGTACCTAACTACATTGAAATGTTACCCAGTTCATTTTAAAACACTGGAAAACATAACCACCTACTTACCATCATGACAATCTCATTACAACAAATGCTCAATATGTCCTCCTTCCGCTTCAACACCTGCCTCCATACGCTTCCTGAATGACCATCGGACACGTTCGAAAATTCCAGGAGTATTTCTCACCGTTCCAAAGGCCTCGATGATCCGATTGCGGTGGGTTTCTCTGTCAGGTACAGGTGTGCGGTACACTAACGATTTAACATACGCCCATAAAAAATAATCCAGGGGACCTGGCCGGCCAGTGATAAGGGCCCACCCCTTCATTTTCCTACTTCAAACAAAATACCAGCTGAAATCATCCCAAAATTACCATAATCTTAAAGGACCGTTCACAATGAAGGCATAATGAAAAATCATCAATTTCAATTTTGTGTATCTCTCTTATGAAGCACTTTTGCCCTTTTCGGTATAAAGTTAACCCCCCCCCTTAAATGGTCCATATAAAATTGACCCCCCCCTTAAATGGTCCATATAACACGTGGTTAAAATAAAGGCATACTTTTCTGAAACACCCTGTATTTTTGACCCCTCGACCATTGGACCTGATTATTTTTTTTAAAACGTTTCTCATTTCGCTGCTAATTATTTTTTGAAAAAAATCTAAATAAAGTATGTTCATATAACTTGAGCTTTTATTTTTTAAAAAATGTTTGTAATATTTTATGTAAATTTCGCAAGAAATCAATTTATTTTTTTGTATAATGAAGGCAATGAATTTAGATCTCGCCATAATCATTCGATTGGCCATGTCCCTTTTTGTATCTCTAGAGCTTTACAGAATTAAAAAAATCCAAGCCGTTCAAAAGTTAACGGGAGTATAAAGTTTCGATCATTCTTGAACAATCAGTATAATCATCATAAACAAAAAAATAATTAGGTATTTAGAAAAAGAAGAATATTGAGAGTATTATGTCTACTCTTCTGGCAGGCCACCAACACACACTGGAGAGCAACATGGCAAATCGTGTCAATGGCTGACGTTCCCACAAACTGCAACAGATCCCTATGATGAACCCCCTCATGTTCAATTCGGAAATGTAATTAGCTTTGAGCAATTGAGCATATCTCACATATCATCAACAAATTGCCTAACTAAGGTGAACGATGGTTGTTTTCAGGACATGAATTTGACTCTTGCCCTGATCTACAAAAAGATGGCCTGGTAAAACATGGTTATGATTCCTTATGAATCGTGTCATGACAGAGCCCATGTACGTTAGTCTGGAATGTCTGCGTTTATCCATAACCTTATCGTGAATGCTGACGATCCTTTCTATGAATCTCATATCTGGACCTCCATGGTTACAACTCGCGCCAATTGAAAACATTTGCACCTTTGATCTTTTTCAATAATGTCGTATTACATCCAGAAATCGACGAATTCTTGAAAAGAATTGCCCGCATCCTATCAGAAAAGTAGAACAAATATTAACTTTCGAGTCCTAGGTTGGGTACGTTTAAGTACTCGAGTTGGATCCATTTTCCTTTCGCTTGAGGGGAACTCCTTTTCGAATCCTTCCAGCAGTTAGGGTAGCTCTGTAATCTCCTTCCAGAGTTAAAATTTCTAACAATTGTTTTTTAAATGTTTTTTCTGTTATAATTTTATAACAGATACAATGTGTCCCATTTTAAGTTGAAGGACAACCTTGACAAGTCAGCCAAGGTCATCATAATACGTCCGCCTCTGTTTTATGAACTTTCGGTCAGAATAATTTTTTTGTGACTCCAACAGTTTCGGAATAAATTGAGGTTTATTCCGAAACTGTTGGAGTCACAAAAAAATTATTCTGACCGAAAGTTCATAAAACAGAGGCGGACGTATTATGATGATCTTGGCTGACTTGTCAAGGTTGTCCTTCAAGGCCAGATGAAGGTCAACTTCATTTTCTTAAATGAGACGACCTGAATTTTATTACATTTTCGGATTCCCCATTTAATTCTACGTTCATTTGACTATTCACTTCATGTTTTCGTTAAACTTCTTTGCGTCAAATTTTGGGAATGTTTTTTGGTCTGACATATCCGTGTGGCTTATTGAATGAAAACACTCTTTCCTATACGATGGTTTCCTTTTTTTCACTCGTTTGTTCATTTTATATATATATAAAAAAAAAATCACTCTTGCAATGCATTTCAATATGCCGCACGGGTATGTCAGACCAAAAACATTCCCAAAATTGGTGCAAAAAAGTTAAACGAAAACATGAAGTGAATGGTCAAATGTACGTAGAATTAAATGGAGAATCCGAAAATGTAATAAAATTTAGGTCGTCTCATTTAAGAAAATGAACTTGACCTTCATCTGACCTTGAAGGACAACCTTGACGAGTCAGCCAAGGTCATCATAATACGCCCCCCTCTTTTTTATGAACATTCAGTAAGAATATTTTTTTTGTGACTCCAACAGTTTTGGAATAAATTGAGGTGACCACTTAAAATGGGACACCTTGTATAATTCTTATATATATTTTTTTAAAAGAATAGATCCTACACACTTAAATGTTACAATTCTTTCAGCCATTATCAGAATTTATGATCAATCTGGACAGAAATGGTATCTTGTGGCTGATCCATACAGGGGAATGACAAAAATAGTAGCCATCCCGGTTGATAGTATGAACAGACAGGAAGGTAAAATAATTTTATGCTGATATGATTAATCTCCCTTTCGTTTTTTTGCATATTTGATTTTGTTCGAGAACTTCACACATCAATGATTTCTGTCGATTTACAATTGTCAAGAGCTATTTGTCGACACATAAGAATAGAATGTCAATAATCACTCCCAATACCTACATAGTACTCGTACATACAGATTTACTTCAGTTACCAAAAATGGCGAGACATGAGCAATGTAGCCACTGAGGGGAGCAAACTAGCATCATTTTGTGGCGGTTCTAAGCCCGGGTAAATTCAGAGGGTTTGCTGTTATCAAGGGCATCCAGACTTTAAAAAACTCTGCTTCAAACCAATGATGAGGGATAATCAGCAAAAAGCTAGTTTCTACGCTGTTTAAAATTAATACTGTGAGAAGCAAGCGAGTGTTACCATACCAGGAAAGGGTGCAGCTAAAGGGAGTGGACACCGAACAAAAGGTTGGGGCATGGTAAAATAACGCCGACCCCAAATTGAATTGGGAAAGGGTGAAGTTAAAGAAGAAGAAGAAGAAGAGAATCAATGATGTCTCATAGTTTATATCTTAGGGTGATTGTCTATAAATAAGAAACCTAGTGGATAGCAGAGATTAAATGGAATGCATTTTACGAAAAATTTTAGTGAGCCCGACGAAGCATACCCGAGTTACAGGGTGGAGAAGGTCATTTTAGTACACCTTTCTACGTTACTTAGTACCCGAAAAAGAAGTAGATTGACGACATTATACTCTAGTGTTTTAGTAGTGATTTCAAATGAATAAACTTTCAAAATAGTGATAATAGGGTTTAGTCAATTTAAATAGTATATAAAAAAGATCATCATGGATGCATAATTTACGAATAGGCAAGGCCGTACCCAGGGGGGGTCCATGGAGTCCAGAACCCCACCTGAAATTTCATTTTTTTTATGCATGACTTATGTAATATTGTAACGTGTAACTCATCATCAACATCACCTTCCATGATCGTCAATTTTTAGACATGGCTTGGCTGTCAATCCTTCGACCCCCCCCTCTCGAAAAAAAAACTTGGGTGCGGCCCTGCGGGTATGTCACTACTTCTACGTAAGAATATAAATAAAAAGGAAATGACCAGCTTAATCACTGTCGCATGAAGTGCGAAAGAGAAGTTGAATATTCCTCGCAAGCACATAAAAACCAAGAATTGAATTTATGTATACCTACCAAACTAATGCACTTCACCTACTAAACATTTATTTTATCTTACAGATTCTGCAGACGTACCGGATGTTGGTCGAACTTTACATTTTCGTTTACTGGAAACTGCCCAACGGAACTATATACTGGGTGAAACTAGAGACGACCACCAAAACATACGAAGAGATCTCTATTATGTGGAGCTACCATACTGTTCATTTATGACAACAACTGCTAAGCTCAGATTGTTGAATCCTGCGGGTTCAATTTTTAAAAGAAATCAGCAAGGAATTGTAACAGCCAAAATTGCATTTGATTTGAATAATGCAAGGGACAGGTTTTGGCTTCTCTATAGGAATAATAATCGAAGAGAAACTGTGTTTGTCCCTCTGAGCTGTGTTCCTAACGCAGGACAACATTTGCTGAATGCAGAAAATGAGGTAATGGAACATCTAATATCTTAAACAACTCTATATATACGGTGTTCCTTAGTGGTAAAATGAATATTATTTCTATTGTTTACAATATTATGTCATGATTTTCAGTGAGCATCATAGCATTACAAGATATTCCTTTAATCCTTTTCAGTTTTTACAAACAACCATAGAAACTGCTTTTTGCTGACTTTTCATCTTTGATTTGAAGCAGAGTTTTATAAAAGCCGTCACCTAATGAAGCTCTCCTCAGTGAAGATGAAGCTCTCCTCCTTGCTCTCCTCAGTGTCTATACATCTACATTGTGCTTATAACTATGAAATAGGAATTCCAATATTTTAAAAACAGAACAAGTTGGATGCTTAAAAATGAGGTTCCTCAATCCGAGATCTTTGGTTGAATTTTCAAATGAAGAAAGCAACTTGGAAAACAATTTCCTAAGTTCATTAAAATATTGAGTTTTTTTTTACATCAGTTGTTTTTTAATTAATGCGAGGTTGTGCCACGAAGAGCTTTTGTAGGTTCAAATTGATTTGAAACTATAAAACAGATTTATTCCATCTTATTTAACCATTTGAACTCTTCTATTTATTTTTTTTTTCTTTTTCTTTCGAAAACTATTGGTTGCATTTAATAATATTAAACTTAATATTTTTTTTGAAGTTATTTTTCTTTAGGCGCGTTATGAAAAAATGATGAGAGTGAAATTTTAAGATGTGCGCGCTCCTGCAGCAAAAAATTATCACCGCATCAGTGTAACACAAAATTATTACCGATCAGTGTAACACAGATGGAATTAGTTATGAAAAAAATAATGAGAGTTAAATTTAAATATTGTATTTTCTCATTCTGTATCTATAGAACATCGTGACTCAATGGCAAGGCCTTTGTTTTATAGTTGGTAGGTTCTAAGTTCACTCGCGAGTGGGGGTAGTATATTTTTTTGAAATATTATTAAATTTATTTTTTAAAAAAAGTATAACCTCTCACGCGCGTACATAAGTGCACGCACCCAATATTTTTTTTATTCTTTTCAGATACATGAATCATACGATAAAAAGTTTCAACTTACTGTCTGCGATGGGCTGAATTTAATCCGATACGAAGTAATGGACAGACTTCGTGAAATCATTTATATGTTACACAATGGTGAATATGACTTTTTGGAGGAGTTAGCACAACTAAGAAACCACATTTATCATGAGCGGGAAGGACTATAGTGACCTTGGAGGAAAGAAGGGGAGTGGAGGTGGGGAAACGTTCAAAACTTATCTAGTAAACAAACACATCGCGGCCATCTATGATTGGTCAAAATATTGAGGATCTTTACATTGTTTATATGGTTGTTTCTCAATTTTTTTAGTTAAAATATTCTTTTCTGTTTTAATTATTGAAATTTAATTATTTAATTTGGCATTTAATCATTCCTGAAGTTCCAAGCGTTAATTCAAGATCAGCCATGGTGGTCTGTGTAGCCTTTGGGTACACAAGTCGATATGGAAAACCAGGTGTTACATTTCATGTGTAAGTATCCCATCTTATCCATAAAATGTCTCCTATTAACTAAAAAAATGTAGTTTGGTACTGTTTTTGCAGACTCATTTAGCAGACAAAGTTTAAGTTGTCCATAGAGTCCTTAGACTAATGCTGCAAGCTACAAGATCTCACTCTTAGATCAAGATCTGCAAGCTACAAGATCTCACTCTTAGAGTCTTAGATCAAAATATTTCAGTCAAACCTGTCAAACCAATGTTGAGTATACCATTTCCTGTCTCATCACTGAAGTTAAACAATGTCGTTAGGCTGCCTTTACGTTAGGTTAGACTTTGATTGAACCTGGAATTTCAATAAAAAATTGCCCTAAATTATTTATCTACATATAAAAGTATTCTACTGGAACATTGAGGACTACAAAGTGCATAATTACCACTGTATCTATATTTCAGTCACTGTGTAAAAAAGTACCTATATCATATTAAACATTTAGCTTGTAGGTACCTGATATAGGTTTGTATTACTAGTAATTGAACATATCTTAATAAGAATGCGTGTCATTTTTTATTTGTCACAGATTTCCCAAGAAGCCTGAGAGAAGGGCAGCTAGGTTTTCTGTATACATACAATAAACTCATGCATAGTCGTTCCTACATAGTATGTAGAACCTAATCAGGAGCTATTTTCCTTAGTGTAGCGGTGAAATTTGTGTTTGTTGGGTTCTTGGTCACTGAATGAAAATTGGCAATAATGAGTAAGCGAAAAATTTGATTTTCACTGATAATGCCAGTTTTTTTTATTTTATTGAAGTAGGGCAGAACTAATATAGTAGAACTAACTATGTATACCAGCCAGCCTTAGTATTGTACCAGCCAATATTCGACAATTTTTCATTAAATATTTATTTTTGGTACCAGACAGATACTATTAATTTTTTCTGAGCAAGTTACAAACTTAAAATGTGGTTTAATATAATTTAAAAAGTCTTTTTAAACTTAATTTAATTTAACTTTTTAAAAAAAAATTTAAAAAGTCTTTTTAAGGGGTGAGAGATTAATTAATTCACTTTAATTTTAATTTATTTTGAAAAAAACCTTTTTCTTCCGTATATATTGAAGAATTTGAAAATATTGAACTGAAGTAGACATCTTTGTTTATTTGGAAATCATAGTTGTACATGAGTTGTACCAACATGAAAGAAGTAGCGAAAGTTAATAGGTTTGAAGGCATATGACAGAGAATCCTGTACAGAAAAAATTCCTTGTACCGAAAAAATCCCTTTTACCTAAATAATACCTTTTTCAAAATAATTAGAAGAATCGTAAGATATAATTATATAAATGATTGACAATATCGATTCAGAGTTTAATTAATTAAATTAGAAATTAAAATAAGAAAATTAAAATTAAAACTAAAATTAAAATTAAAAGCCAAAAATTAAAACATTCAAATTAAAACTAATAACTTAACTTATCTTGGTGAGCTTTCAACAGTACTCAGACTGTCATCATCAGACCAGAGTTATGATAGATCGATGTGAACTCTATCACACCTTGAC
>CM022876.1:31295848-31316324 GCA_012654025.1 Pachypsylla venusta | reverse complement strand
ACATTTAGAATATTTTAAAAGTAACTGTGGACAGCTTAAGTATTTTTTGTAGCCTAACCAAATATTACCCCCAACAAATATGTTCATATCATCGAGGCATGGGCGTACAAACGTAACATAAACATATTATCAGACATAGATCAGTAATTATGTCAAGCAGACATGGCCGTCGCATATTGATTTGTATCAAATTCAACATTTTCATTAACGAATCTATAATTAATTATTTTTGAGTTAAATTTACCATATCGAGTTTTTTTCTTTTTTCTTAACGTCTCTTTAACTATTGGTCATTCAAGACGGGGGTTTCACCCTCCATTCGCTGGAAACTTGTAAACCAGCTACCCACATTGACCTCACCCAGTCTGGGTTGTGCCGGGAAAATAGCCAGTATCACGAAGGAACCCACGTGCACACCCACATAGAACAACCTCGCTGGATGTTGCTTAACTTCAGTGATCTAACGGGAACTGGTGTATCAACGTGCCATAGACGCTGGCTACACGTTTGTTGAAAATCGGATTTTTTTTTTAATTTGGCTTAACGTTTCTTTAACATCTATTGGTCATTCAAGACGGAGGTTTCACCCTCCATTCGCTAGAAACTTGCAACTAGCTACCCACATTGACCTCACCCAGCCTTGATTAGGCCGGAAAAGGAGCCAGCATCACGAAGGCTCGAACCCACGTGGGCACCTACTTGGCACAACCTCGCTGGACGTTGCTTAACTTCAGTGATCTAACGGGAACTGGTGTATTGAACGTACCATAGGCGCTGGCTACTCGTTTGTTGAAAATCGGAATAAATTTAATATCTATTTGTGTTTTTTCTTCTTCAGTTTTCATCATTATTTCGTTGGGACCAACATTTCTGATTTGAGAAATTATTTCAATCGTTATCGTATACCTTTTGTTAATGATTTTGAAAGTCAAGGATTGGCTAAACAAATTTTAGATAAATTCGGTGAAGCGTTTGAGTCCGCAAATTATTACACCCATCTAGGAACTGTTCACACTAACATCTCAGAGAATGAGCTTGAAAAAATTCTCAGATCTGGAGAAAAACCTTTTCCGAAATTCTTTCATCACAATATAACTGTAGGTGAGTTACCGTACGAAACGAGGCTGTACCCAGGGGGGTCCAGACCCCCTCCCCCAAAATTTCAATATTTTTTTTAATGAAAATACTCTACTTTGCACATGACTTATATAATATTTGAAAAACACCACAACAGCAGCAACAACCAACAACAACAACAAAAACAGCATCAAAAACAACATAAGCACCAACAAAAAAAACATCAACCTGAACAACAAAAACAGCATCAAAAACAACATAAGCAAAAACATAAACAACAACAAAAACAACAACAACAGCAACAACAAAAACTGCATCAACAACAAAAACAACATAAAGAACAACAACAAAAAAACATCAACAAAAACAAAACAACATCATTTTCAGGTGTTAGCCCTGGCTTGGCTGTTAATGCTGTGGACCCCCCCCCCCAACGAAAAAAAATACTCTTGGAATTCTTGGAAATTTCAAATGGCGTCATTTTGACCTTTTGACCATTTTGATTTATTTGCAAAGTACTTCTAATTTTATTTTCTTTCTGAAAATGTATCACAAGATGTTAAAAAACAAAAGTTGGACCCTTTGGGGGCCACATGGTACCCGCCCCTGAAAAATTTGTCACACCATCAGGTGGTTCAATTTGGGTATTTGGGATATAATACCATGCAACATAAAGCCGTTCAAAAGATATTAAGTTGGTCTTTGACTTTTGGGACACGCAGTATGCAATAAAAAGCAACTACACAATACATTTTCTTATGAGAGTCTGAAACTTGCTCGATTTGCGGAAACCATAAGAACATGTATATTTGTTTTTCCTGGCATATATGCAAAGATGTGTACTGTGCACAGGGTCGGATTAACAATAGTAGTACTTGTAGCACGTGCTACGGGCCCCGCGCTTTGACAACTTACACTAGATATTTCGACATTTTTGGGTTGACAATTGAAAAAACATATCATCTCGTTTCTTTATTAAGTTTCTAGGTAGTAGGTACCTTGTACTTTCCTAAATTAGATTTTACAACATATTTTGAAGAGTTCGGGGCCCGTCAAGAGTTGACGGGCCCCCAAACCTTCAAAGTATGTTGTAAAATCTAATTTAGGAAAGTACAAGGTACCTACTACATAGGAACTTAATAAAGAAACGGGAATTGCAACATAAGCTATCCCTTTGGAGTTTAATCAAGGATAAATTTCATCATGAAAAATATTAGATTTAGCTTTTTAGATGAAAAATATTAGATTTAGCTCTTTATTCTTTTTTTTGTGATTAGTTTGAGAATTGTGTCCCGGCAGCGCGGCGTGGCGGTAAATCTACAAAGTGAAACGTCGGTAGGTACCTACCGATCTGATGGCTCCATATTATTGTTTCGTTAAGTCAGAGTCAAGACAAGACAAGTAGACTTTTGTCTAGGAACTAAGGATAGGAGTGGGGGGGGGAGTTTAGTTCAGTTTTGCCTAGTGCGTAAGGTGAAATATTCGGGATTCGGATATTCGAAAATTCTAATTGTTTTGTTTTTTACAATTATCATGTACCTATATTGAAAGTGCATATACTATTTTTGGAGAGTTTTGCGTTGAATAAGTTTAAATAAACATTTAAGTAAAATTTTCGGGATTCGGAAAATTTAATTTATTTTTTGTCGTAGGCTTTGTTTGTAAATTTGTAGCAACTGCTTTATGTACAATATTAGAATTTCGGCAATAAAAAGTACTATTCACCATACTACATAAGCATAGGCTCTGTGAAAGTTCTACGGGCCCCGCGGAACGTTAATCCTGTCCTGACTGTTCAATAACCTACTCTATATGGATGACTGCGGGCACCCAAAAGCTTGCCAACAAATGACTACATAGAGCGCAGGATTCATATATAGATGCCTACTTTCGATTAGTAATCTGTCAAAACCAAAAAAAATATGGAGACTTATTCTGAAAATCACTGAATTCGTGGGAACGGTTTAAAAGATTATGCATGGTGAATGGTGAGGCCATGCAGTTTTCTGTTAATAACGATATACTCATATTTGAAACTTATTACACTGGTTGCAGGTCTGCAATTATCACTGCGACATTTATTTAGATCTATTATTGTGACCAGCGTCGGGGATAAAGATATAGATTCAATAGCCTCCTGGTTATGAATCTACCGCCTAAACCAACTGAGCTATTGAGGCAGTGAACTCAGATATAAATTTTCTGTTTTTTTTTTCAGCTGTAGTCAGAATTTATGATAGAAGAGGCCGTAAATGGTTTCTGGTGGCTGATCCATTAAGAGGAATGGCAGACATTGTAGCTATCCCGGCTGATATTGCACACAGTCGAGAAGGTAAGAGATATAGCTAGTACCAAAAATATAAACTACAAAGATTTTAATTTACACCTAAAAAATCATCTTATAGAAACTGCTCCCTACAGTCTAGAGGAGTACATGAACTAACCACTTTCCTTTCTTTGCAGCTAATTATTGCAGTAAGTTCTTAAGTACTAATAATGGTAACTAACCATTTTATTTTTATTTTACAAAGTACTATTACAGTAAGTACCTATTAAAACATTTCAATTATCTTTTTCACAGGGCCACCAAATTTGGCGCGTCCTTCACCACAAGGATTTTTCCCCCTTTTAATTTTCTTTTTTTTAATTGTTTTTATCGGGTTTTTCTCTAATTTTGATCAGGATAGGAAAATGTAATTTTCATTTTAATGTGTCAGAGGTTAGACACCTCTGAAACATAATAAATAATAATAATAATACCTATATATTATAGGTACACCAGGGTCAGGTTGATGTCAAATATTGATACCAACATCACTGTATCTATATATATAAAAGAGAAAGACACTGACTTAACACTCATCCCGATTTCTCCGCACTGGTACGTCCTAGGAGGCTGAAATTTGGCACGTAGGTCGCACTTAGGTATACGATGCACACTAAGAAAGGATTTTTAAATATTCCAATTGGGGCGCCCGGAGCGGGGGAAAAATGGGCGCGTTTACATATGAAAGTCACCTTTTCATCACTGTTTCTCCATACCGGTACATTTCCGGGGGCTGAAATTTGGTTTGTAGTTTCGTAAAGTGCGCGTCCCTCAGTCCATAAAATATTATCACTTTTTCATCACTACTTCTGCGTACAGGTAAATTTTTGGTGGCTGGAATCTAGTATGTTAGCTTTATGTTCTAGATGTGCAATAAGAAAGGATTTTTTAATATTCCAACTGGGGCGCCAGCAGCGGGGTAAATGGGGCGCCCATCAAATATTATCACCTTTTCATCACTGTTTCTCCGTACCGGTAACTTTTCAGTGGCTGAAATTTGGTATGTAGGTTCGCTGTATGTTCTAGATGTGCAATAAGAAAGGATTTTCCAATATTCCAACTGGGGTTCCAGCCATGGGGGTAAAGGGGTGCGTCCATCAAATATAATCACTTTTGATAACTGTTTCTCCGTACCGGTAAATTTTTGGTGGCTTAAAGTTGATATGTAGGTTCGGTTTATGTTCTAGATGTGCAGTGAGAAAGGATTTTTTAATGTTCCAACTGGGGCTCCAGTCGCGGTGATAAAGGGCGCGCCCATCAAATATTATCACCTTTTCATCACTGTTTCTCCGTACCGGTTAATTTTTGGTGGCTGAAATTTAGTATATTTGTACGCTTTATGTTCTAGATGTGCAATAAGAAAGGATTTTTTAATATTCCAACTTGGGTGCCATCCGCGGGGGGTAAAGGACGCGTCCCTCAGTCCATCAAATATTATCACCTTTTCATCAGTACTTCTCCGTACAGGTAAATTTTTGGTGGCTAAAATTTAGTATGTTGGTTCGCTTTATGTTCTAGATGTGCAATAAGAAAGGATTTTTCAATGTTCCAACTGGGGTGCCAGCCACGGGAGTAAAGGGGTGCGTCCATCAAATATTATCACTTTTCATCACTGTTTCTCCGTACCGGTACATTTTCGGTGGTTGAAATTTGGTATGCAGGTTCGCTTTATGTTCTAGATGTGCAATAAGAAAGGATTTTTTAATATTCCAACTGGGGCGCCGGCTGTGGCCGCTGTGGGTGTAAAGGGCGCGTCCATCAAATATTATCACCTTTTCATCACTTTTTCTGCATACCGGCAAATTTCCGGTGCCTGAAATTTGGTAAGTGGGTTCGTTTTGTGTTCTAGATGTACATTTAGAAAGAATTTTTTAATATTCGAAATGGGGCGGCAGCCGCGGGGGAAAAAGTGGAGCCCATCAAATATTGTGAAAGTTAGTGAACTCCACTTTTGACCCCAGTAATGTGTGTATATGCGCTATACTTCCATCGAACACGGTGACTACTGGAATGTTGAAAATAAGAGCCAAATAAATTCATCTGATTAAATGATATCCCCTGAACTGCCTAATCTAACATACACCCAAATGTGATCTATGAAACCTTCCTGGAAGTGGAGGCGGCGGGCGCCCCAGTTCGAATATTTAAAAATCCTTTCTTAGTGCGCATCGTTAGGTATGCTAAAGAGCCGCAACCCTATCACAATAGTAAAAGAAGGTCGCGAAGAAAAAGTTTGGGAAGCGCTTCGAGACCTCTTCCCAATAGTTTTATTTCTTTCGGCAGTTAATTTATTATTTTTAAATCAATTCTTCAGATTTGGACATTCATATTTATCCTCATTCTTCTAACAGCTATTAAAGCCCGTAGCGAAGCACGGGTAAAACAGCTAGTATTTCTATACTTCTTCTTTAACTTTAGCTTTTCCCAATTCTATTTGGGGTCGGCGTTGCTTTCCTTAATTCTACCACACCACATCCTTCTGTTCTTCCTTGGCACGGTAATTCTACCAATCAAAAAACTTTTCTTAAGTGCTTACTCTCCTTTTAATTTTTAATTTATGTTCACTTTTTAGTTTAAATTGAACATACGCTGTCGGAGGGAACGGTTGAGTCTCTGTAGAGCAGCTTGCCTCACATTCTCAACATTTTCTGCATTTCACATTTGTTCGCGTTCCTCCGTTTTTTTAAACACTTTCCGATCCATTAAAGTTACAAACCAGCTAAATGATTGGGTTGCAATTAATCAACAATGGGGATCGGGTATTTGCGACAGAAATGCCTCTGAGACAAAAAACCGAGAAAAAAACCGTTTCACCGCAAAAACACGTTCAGCAGTCCAAACTATCTTCACTACTGAATTGAGACAAAACTGCCTTCTGTTGTTTCGTCACAATGTTTCTATCCTCACCCGTCTAGGATGTCGTGTTGCAAAATACTACCCATTTCAAAAACATACTTCAGTTGAATAACCCATTTCGAAAACATACTTCAGTTGAATGACCCATTTCGAAAACATACTAGTCAGTTGAATGACCCATTTCGAAAACATACTAGTCAGTTGAATGACCCATTTCAAAAACATACTAGTCAGTTGAATGACACTTTTTAAAAACTTTCTAGTCAGTTGAATGACCCATTTCAAAAACATACTAGTCAGTTGAAAAAACACTAGTCAGATGAATGACCCATTTCATAAAGATACTAGTCAGTTGAATGGCCCATTTCAAAAAGATACTAGTCAGTTGAATGGCCCATTTCAAAAACATACTAGTCAGTTGAATGAAACTTTTTAAAAACATACTAGTCAGTTGAATGACCCATTTCAAAAACATACTAGTCAATTGAATGACCCATTTCAAAAACATACCAATCAGATGAATGACCCATTTCAAAAACATACTAGTCAGTTGAATGACCCATTTCAAAAGCATACTGGTCAGTTGAATGACCATTTGAAAAACATACTAGTCAGCTGAATGGCCCATTTCAAAAACATACTAGTCAGTTGAATGACACTTTTTAAAAACATACTAGTCAGTTGAATGACCCATTTCAAAAACACATGTCAGTGGAATAGCCCTGAATAATATTTTAATTAATGGATGTTTAGAGGAAGTAAATTCCAGTGGCGTACCATGTATTATTATGTAGATACATATTCCTGTACAATTCACAGATTCCGCACATCTGCCGGACATTGGACGTACTTTATATTTTAATTTAGTTGGAAATTCAAAACGAAACTTTATTTTGGGTGAAACCAGAGACGACCACCAAAACATATATAGAGATCTCTATTATGTAGAGCTACCATACTGTTCATTTATGACAACAACAGCTAAATTAAAATTGTTGAATCCTGTGCTATCTATCCATAGAAGAAATGAGGAAGGATTTTTGACGGCTAAACTGTCAATAGATTTAATAAATTCAAGAGAATCATTCCAACTGTCTTACATGAGGGAAAACTATAAAATGAAGACGAAGGACGTTCCGTTCACATGCTTACCGGAACGTGGAGATTACTTGATCAATGAGAACCGAACGGTAACGTCATTTAAAATCCTTAAAACAAAATACCTATAATGCATTTTTTTTTTTTTTTTACTTTTAAGTTGTGAAAAAAACGTGAAAATCAAAAATATGTTTCTAGGCAAAAAATATAAGCGTCAACCAACTACTAAAGTTCCAAATTTCTCCCGTACTCCCCTTGCCTTTCCTCTTCCATAAATCAAAACTCAATCGCCAACCAACTACTAAATTTCCAAATTTCTCCCGTACTCCCCTTGTCTTTCTTCTTTCATAAATCAAAACACAATCGTCAATCAACTACTAAATTTCCAAATTTCTCCCGTACTCCCCTTGCCTCTCCTCTTCCATAAATCAAAACACAATCGTCAACCAACTACTAAATTTCCAAATTTCTCCCGTACTCCCCTTGCCTTTCCTCTTCCATAAATCAAAACACAATCGTCAACTAACTACTAAAGTTCCAAATTTATCCCGTACTCCCTTTGCCTTTCCTCTTCCATAAATCAAAACTCAATCGCCAACCAACTACTAAATTTCCAAATTTCTCCCGTACTCCCCTTGCCTTTCCTCTTTCATAAATCAAAACACAATCGTCAACTAACTACTAAATTTCCTAATTTCTCCCGCACTCCCCTGGCCTTTCTTCTTTCATAAATCAAAACACAATCGCCAACTAACTACTAAAGTTCCAAATTTATCCCGTACTCCCCTTGCCTTTCACCTCTCATAAATCAAAACACAATCGTCAACCAACTACTATATCTCCTAATTTCTCCCCTACTACCCTTCCCTTTCTTCTTTCATAAATCAAAATACAATCGTCAACTAACTACTAAAGTTCCAAGTTTCTCCCGTACTCCCCTTGCCTTTCCTCTTCCATAAATCAAAACACAAACGTCAATCAACTACTAAATTTCCAAATTTCTCCCGTACTCCCCTTGCCTTTCCTCTTTCATAAATCAAAACACAATCGTCAACTAACTACTAAATTTCCTAATTTCTCCCGCACTCCCCTTGCCTTTCTCCTTTCATAAATCAAAACACAATCGCCAACTAACTACTAAAGTTCCAAATTTATCCCGTACTCCCCTTGCCTTTCACCTCTCATAAATCAAAACACAATCGTCAACCAAAACTACTAAAGTTCCAAATTTCTCCCATACTCCCCTTGCCTTTCTTCTTTCATAAATCAAAACACAATCGTCAACCAACTACTAAATTTCCAAATTTCTCCCGTACTCCCCTTGCCTTCCTTATTTCATAAATCAAAACACAATCGTCATCAACCAACTACTAAATTTCCTAATTTCTCCCATACTCCCCTTGCCTTTCTTCTTTCATAAATCAAAAGACAATCGTCAACCAAAACTACTAAAGTTCCAAAATTCTCCCATACTCCCCTGGCCTTTCTTCTTTCATAAATCAGAACACAATCGTCAACCAACTACTATAGTTCAAAATTTCTCCCGTACTCCCCTTGCCTTTCTTCTTTCATAAATCAAAACACAATCGTCAACCATTTACTAAATTTCCTAATTTCTCCCCTACTACCCTTCCCTTTCTTCTTTCATAAATCAAAACACAATCGTCAACCATTTACTAAATCTCCTAATTTTTCCCCTACTACCCTTCCCTTTCTTCTTTCATAAATCAAAACACAATCTTCAACCATTTACTAAATCTCCTAATTTCTCCCCTACTACCCTTCCCTTTCTTCTTTCATAAATCAAAACACAATCGTCAACCATTTGCTAAATCTCCTAATTTCTCCCCTACTACCCTTCCCTTTCTTCTTTCATAAATCAAAACACAATTGTCAACCATTTACTAAATCTCCTAATTTCTCACCTACTACCCTTCCCTTTCTTCTTTCATAAATCAAAACACAATCGTCAACCAACTACTTAATCTACTAATTTCTCCCCTACTACCCTTCCCTTTCTTCTTTCATAAATCAAAACACAATCGTCAACCATTTACTAAATCTCCTAATTTCTCCCCTAATACCCTTCCCTTTCTTCTTTCATAAATCAAAAGACAATCGTCAACCATTTACTAAATCTGCTAATTTCTCCCGTACTACCCTTACCTTTCTTCTTCCATAAATCAAAACACAATCGTCAACCATTTACTAAATCTCCTAATTTCTCCCCTGCTACCCTTCCCTTTCTTCTTCCATAAATCAAAACACAATCGTCAACCAACTACTAAATCTACTAATTTCTGCCGTACTACCCTTTTTTGGAACACAATAAGGGAACTTTTACATCAAAGCTTGAAATAAACAATATTACACAGGGTGTAACAAAATTCAAATTAAGATCCCGTTATCTCCGCCACTGATTATTTTTTTTAAAAAAATGAATAAAAACTTTTTCTTATTTTATTGGTACTTTTTTTTAACAAAAATATTTGTACCATTTCATTTAAATTTTATGGGAAACCCACACATTTGTTAATAAGAGTCACTTCCGGGGATCAAACCTAAATCTATCCATAACCAATCGATTTAACTTTACCATTTCCTTATTTCTAGGGCTCTTCAAAATTCAAAATTTCCAAGCCGTTCAAAAGTTAAGGGCGGGTGACCGGTCATTCTGGAACACGCTGTATAGGGTTCAATACTGGTGATCTGGCCAACACTAGTCTTAATATGATAGAAATGTGTTTTTATTATCTTTGTAGATACATACAATATTCGATCCAATGTTTGAACGCACCATTGATCAAGGCCCCAAACTGTCCTGTGAGGAAGTAGCAGACGATCTGCGACAAATTAAAGCAATGCTCAGCGATGAATCAAATTTTTTGCGTATCTTACAACAACTCAGAAACGAGATTTATGAAGAAAGAGATAATTCTTTCATAGATCAATAATTCTAACCTTTTTCGAATATTAAATATAATTATTTTCTCTATAGGAATAGCTAGAGCAAAATTATTGGGGGGCATACTTTTACTTTCCTTATCCTATAAAAAAGGACAGTATTGTAATGGTCTGAAATTTTCGATGTCGAGTTTTCAATGCCAAAACACGTTTTGGGGTCCCCAGAGCCCGAATCTCGAGTTTCAGCCATTGGTCAGTGTGTCTGTCCGTGTGTCTGTGAACAAGATATCTCAAGAACGGCAAGTGCTAGAGACTTGAAATTTGGTATGCATGTCAGACTATTAACCGTATTCATGACATTTCGGAGGGACTTGATATTCTAAAACGGTATTTACACTGCCTGAACATACACGAGCATCGACCATTCGTGATCGTTGCTCGCCAGTTTTCAACGAGCACCAACACAAACGAGCATTCTGTTCACACTGCTCGAGCATTTCCGACGATCAGTTGCTCATGAGGATTCGCAACGAATAGATGGCACCCGCGCTATCCAAAATTGCGGTTTCCGCCGCGGTTATCCTCATTGTAGACCATCTAGCGGAGGAAAGACGAAAAAGGAAAAGGCGCCGCATATGGGAGTCGTCATTTCTAAAAAAAAGAAATTACTCCCTACTGCTGTAGGATTTGAAGGAGGATAACAGTGGTCTATTCAGAATAAAATAAAATTTATGGTCTGGCTGACACAGCTCTGGGTGCTCCGCATACAGAGAAATTAACAAAAGGCACTTTTTATTTTCCACTCCATCAGTCAACTACTAAAAAGCCTGAGCCTAGAATTGTAAATGAGGCTTTACAGAATCGAACCACTGTCCAAAGTGTGCATGACAATGTTTATAAATTGCACTAGGTTGAATCTGTTTCAATTGGGTACAAACACCGTTAAATTTCCCACTCTCTTCCTATAGAAGATAAAGTATTGTAATCGTGCAGAAATTTTGGAAATTTTTTTTAAAAACGTTTAGGGTTGGGGCGGCGCCGCATTCTTTCCAAATGAAAATCTACCTAAAATTAATGGACAGTAACAAAAGAAGAAAATAAAAACTCGGAATATCTAGTGTAATTTACGAAATAATTTGGGGGGGGGGCACGTGCCCCCCCGTGGCTACGCCCATGATTTTCTCTCCTTACTTTTCTAGTTGTAAAGAAGCATTCACACTAAGCCGTGACCGGCAAATGATCCGCCCGGCCGAATTAAAAATATACTTCCAGGCACTTCAGGGAACATGTTCATACTAGACCGGTACATGACGGAGTGTGAAAGTGCATCACTGTGAGCTCACGGTCTTTGGGATGAACTTGCCAGTACTGTCACTGCTTATTGTAAATGCTCCTTAATCTTACAAATAAACATACCTAATAATTTTCAAATACTCCTGGCTAACTTTTGTCGCTGTAAGCATTGGGCTCTGGTAATTAAATGATTGTTTTACTTGGGAGTAATGATAAATGGTAAATCTTATTAATGTCAACACATAATTTCTTTGTAATTATTCAAAAATAATTTGAGCCATAAAGGTATCCGAAAATTATAAAAATATAGAACTTGTAAAAGTGTCAAAATTTTATTCTCTTCAAACTTTTGGTATGGTTCTTATTTTCTGTTCAACGTTATGGGGACGAAAAAACGAAATTTTCAGTATTCTCATTATTTACTCTAGATTATAATTTTTAAAATGATAATCGCAGATTTGACAGTTCTTGAACTTCAGAAGGAATTGAAAGTAAGAGGACTAACCATACATGGCAAAAAATCAGACCTGAAAAAAAGTTTGAAGAAAACCTTAAAAAGAAATACTTTCACTTTCTTTCCCGAAACAAGAAATAACGTCAATGCAATTCGAAATAACAAAGTGTGCGAGGACCAAATCAACAATGTATCGACAACGTCTAAAGGTAGCGGATTCATCGATACAATACCCAACTCCCGCTACATTTGATTTCAAAAAGATGACTAGGATATTGAGACGGACGTTACCAATTGTTTTAGAAGCCTCTCCTTCGCAAAGAAACATTTCTAACGAAAGTGTATGTCATCACTCTAATGAAACATAAAAAAGCCAACACGGTATGAAACATCACATCAGTTGCGCCCATTCTAATGAAGCCAACAAAGAAACGGTAGACAGTCTATCAAAAAGATTCAAAAGTCAACATTTTAATGAAAGTCATGTAAATGTAATGTAAGAAAGAAACAGTGAAGTGAAAGAAATAAAAAAAAAATAAAAATGCAAAGATTGGCTAGACAAGTTCAATCACATTTTGGTAACGAAACCGGATTCGATACCGAAATGATTTCTTTCCTCAAATTTCCAAGCTAGTGAATCATTACCTGGACCAAAACAAGAGAAGAGAGAGAGAGAGAGAGAAGAGATCATAAGATCCATCAACTTTGCAAAATTCTTTCAAACATCAAACCCACAGAAGAGAGATCATAAGATCGATTAACTCTGCAAATTTCTTTCAAGCATCAAACCCACAGAAGAGAGATCATAAGATCGATTAACTCTGCAAAATTCTTTCAAACATCAAACCCACGGAAGAGAGATCATAAGATCGATTAACTCTGCAAATTTCTTTCAAGCATCAAACCCACAGAAGAGAGATCATAAGATCGATTAACTCTGCAAAATTCTTTCAAACATCAAACCCATAGAAGAGAGATCATAAGATCGATCAACTCTGCCATTCTTTCAAACATCAAACCCACAGAAGAGAGATTATAAGATCGATCAACTCTGCCATTCTTTCAAACATCAAACCCATAGAGGGGAGATCATAAGATCGATCAACTCTTAATTCTTTCAAACATCAAACCCACAGAAGAGAGATCATAAGATCGATTAACTCTGCAAATTTCTTTCAAGCATCAAACCCACAAAAGAGAGATCATAAGATCGATTAACTCTGCAAAATTCTTTCAAACATCAAACCCACAGAAGAGAGATCATAAGATCGATCAACTCTGCCATTCTTTCAAACATCAAACCCACAGAGGGGAGATCATAAGATCGATCAACTCTTAATTCTTTCAAACATCAAACCCACAGAAGAGAGATCATAAGATCGATTAACTGTGCAAAATTCTTTCAAACATCAAACCCACAGAAGAGAGATCATAAGATCGATCAACTCTTAATTCTTTCAAACATCAAACCCACAGAGGAGAGATCATAAGATCGATCAACTCTGCCATTTTTTCAAACATCAAACCCACAGAGGAGAGATAATAAGATCGATTAACTCTGCAATTCTAACTCTGCACTGAGACAGAAAAGAAAAGACGCCTAGAAATTATATGCACAATATAATTACTATAATGAGAGAAATAAAGTAGTGAGAAAAGTTATGAACAAAAATTCGGATAAAAATGCAAGATAAAAATGGACAAATTAGAACAATATTTTAAATCCAGATTTGAAACTCCAAACACTGAACCCGATATCGATATTAAAGTAGATAACGTCATCAAAGCGATCACATCAACATCATTTGACACATCAGCTGGTCCAGATAGAATACTAGTCAGAACAATAAAGGAATTGGAACTCGCTCAAATAATCAAAGTAATAATCGATATAATGTTGAAAGCCTACTATTGCCCAAATGCCCAAATGAAACTGAGACACCGTAAAACCATACTCATACACAAAGGTGGAGATGAAACTGATTTGTCCAGTGGGCGACCTATAATTTTTTTTATATAAAGTAATTTTTTTTTGGGCGGGGACTGACTTCAAACGGTATGAACCCCCGACCTATAAATATTAGGGTTGTTGCGATATTGGTCTTTATGCGATATCGATAACAATATTTTTTCCGGTATCGATATCGCCAAATTATCTCAAAAGAAATATCGATATCGGTAATATCGAAAGATATCGGTTCGGATTCCAGAAAGTTATGATGTGAGAATTGAAGCTTAATTTGAACTTTGGTATCTTAGTTTACTCTACGGATTATGCTAACTAAAAACCAGCAAATGGAATGCAAAACTATAATCGTCTCCCCGAAGGACGTAAAACAGATAATGGATAGGACATGTCAAGCCAAAGACAATAAACCATTCGCTCGGCCTGAGGTAATCCACCTTGCCTGGCAGAGGTTTCCTAACGCTGGAACTGTTTATGTTCAGAAATATCTGCAGACCACCAAGGCAGAAATGCAGGGAAGCCTCTGACAAACAAAAATAATTTCGGCGTGTTATTTTGTGATTGAATCAAACCAACGCTATTACTTTGTCATAGACCGGTAATAGTGTAAACACCGCAATAGCGAGAACTAAGTGGACAATAATTATAATAAAAACTGTTCTCAATATGAATATAATCTTTGCAGCTAGAAGAGAAGCTAATAGAATAATTTCCAATTGTTCATTCATGACAGGGTTTTAAGTTTACAGTTTACGGCAAATGCTGGAAACGTACAAACCAGCTACCCACATTGACATCACCCAGCTTGGTTTGGGCTAGCATCATGGTGCGGTGGCGCAAGCCTGACCTTCTTAGTAAAACTTCACGGGACGTTGCTTCAGGGTGGAACTGCTGTATTCAACGCGTCACAGACGCTGTCTTTTTAATTTTTTGAAAACTATAAGAACAACAATGGGACTCTCTCACGTTTGATAGCAATGGGACACTCCCACATTTATCTATCTGCCAGAAACTGAAAACAGCTTTTTGCTGATGACTTTTCATATTAGGTTTAAAGGTTGGATGTCCTTGATTTACGCGGGCTTAGGGGCCGTCACTTATGAAGCTGGCTTTCTCCGCTCGGTGACTACATTATGATAATATTCTAACCTATGATAACGATATTCTCAATGACCTTTCACAGAGGAAAAATATCAACTATTTACCACTTTCTATGCATGATGTACTAATTATTATTGACTCTAGTACACGCAACTTAACAATATGTAAGCTGTCTGTTCTTTTTTCATAAACACCTCGCCATTAACAAATGTTTCCTAACGGAGATATGGAGAAAGAAGTGCAAATGAATATACAAAAGCCAATAGTCAAACCGTGTGATAGGTTTGATATTTTCGAGTTCGCCAGTGATTTTCCAGTGATAATTTTGGTATTTTCCAGAATTGAAAACCCTTGTGTTCAGTGTTCATTTCTTTGAACAAAAAGCCGTCGTTTTTGGTATATATTTTAGGTAATATTATGCAAATGTAAATCAGTTTATACAGTGTGAACCTGACGAACGGTGACACAGAAACGGGATAGGTAGTAATGGTCATTTCCAACACAATATAGGTACTCAAGGGAAAATCAAGTTTGGAAAAAGTTGGTCTACCATTTGGATTGGAACTTAGAATTAGATCAGGGTGATCCCATTAGTCCAATGTTATTTATTGCCCTTTTGCAACAAGTTTTCTCGAATATTGATTTGTGAAACAACATGGGTATCAATGTCAATGGAAATTTTTCGTCAAATCTCCAAACGATATGATATTGTTTGTAGAAAAACACGAAGAAACCCATAGAATGCTACAACAACTCAGTGAGGAAAGTGCAAAGGTCGGAACAAGAATTTTCCCCTCAAAATTTTATGTTTTACCCTTCAAGGTGCACTTTTTCCAATTAGCGGACTTGAAATGAATGAAACCAAAACCAAAATAATGAACAAAAGCCAACAAGAAGAAATAAAGAATATTGCTTCAAGGACAGGAGGTTTCCTCCCAAAAATATCAGAAAAAAGAAAAATAGAAAATCATGGAGGCAATATTGGTCTCTCAGATTCATCATAAAAGGAGATTTCAATATGAAAATCAAAAGAGATGTATAATGAGCATGTGTATTTTCAAAGTACTCATTTATGGAACAATAAATATGGCTTTGAATGAAGACCAAATCAAACAAACTTCAAGTTTGCCAAAGACGAGACCAATGAAAATAAGTTTCTTGAAAATAATATTAAGGGATAAAAGGCACAGAAATTGGAAAAAGAAATGGAATTAAGGATGGAAGAAATATGGATGAAGAAGTGGCAGAGGGCGGGGAATGTTGCTAGAATGACTACAGAAAAATGTTATGAATAGGGTTGTCGCGATATTGGTCTTTATGCGATATGCCGATATCCGATATCGATATTTTTTCCGGTATCGATATCGCGATATTATCGCAAAGGAAATATCAATATCGGCAATATCGAAAGATATCGGTTCTGATTCCATTTAAATAGCTTAATTTAAACTTTGCTAGCTTACTTCACTCTACGGATTGTGATTACTTAAAAAACAGTAAATGAAATGCAAAATAATAATAAGTTTAAAAACAGTTCTCAATTTAAATATAATCTCTGCAGCTAAAAGAGAAGCTAATAGAATAATTTCCACAATCCTCTGACAAGAAAAACCCCAATAAAAAGAAGAGTTACGGCCAAATTTCTAATTTATTCACCAAAATCGAACAGTCACAAACCGATATCTTAAAATTTTGTCATAACAAAATATCAACCCAAAGCGACAAAGTTTTAGGAGGCCGTATAGTCCTTATTTTACGACATTTTTTGCAAAGGTATTGCCAGCAATTCCAGAGTTATGAGTTCGATACCGGGAACGGGCAAAGTAAAATTTAGAAAATACTAAAAAGTCAGAATGGTCATGCCTCTAAGGCCCCTGTCTGAACGTTTAAATCTTTTTTTTTTTTTTAAAAAAAAAGTTTGCAATATACAGGATGCACACAAACCCATAGCCTCGCCCCTCAACATTACTTTGTCATTTAAAAATAAAAATAGCAATCTAAGAATCTTAACGAAGCACTGGCGAAACAGCTAGGCTTCTATATGTTAAGAAAGTAAAAATAACAAAAATATAACACGGATTTGCGCAATGATGTAGATATATTTGTGAACGTTAGTGAACTCAACTTTTGACCCCGGTATACATCCCGAAATGCACTTGTATATGTGTATGTATGTATATATGTTACGCAGGCCCGGATTATTAACAATAGTAGCACTTGTAGCAAGTGCGACCGGCCCCGCGCTTTGACAACTTGCACTAGATATTCTACATTTCTGAGTAGACAATTGAAAAAACATATCATTTTGACAATTGAAAAAACATATCATTTTGGGCCCCCAACTCTTCAAAGTATGTAGTAAAATCTAATATAGGAAAGTACAAGTAGGTACCTACTACCTACCTAGGAACTTAATAAAGAAACGACTAATGCAACATGAGCAAACTAGTTAGTGTAGGTAGATTAGGTATCCTCTTAGTATCCCTTTGAAGTTTAATCTAGGATATAAATTTTACCGCCCAAAAATACCACTGTGTGCTATAAAAATTCCCCGCCAAGTCATCACCCCAAAAAAGATATGAAATCTATTTTGGGCCCCGCTATCTACTCTTCCGTTCTTCGAAATACCTAATTCCGACCCCACCCCAAAAATGTCTAATTTCCTCACTCTCTTCACCAACACGCTATCTTGGTGGGGTACCTCTCATCATTATTAAACGTAACGAACCGCTAAAGTAGAACAGAGGAACAGAGTGGTCCCTATCTCCTAGTGGTTAAACGAACCGAGGTACCCCACCAAGACTGCGTGTTGGTAAAGAGAGTAAGGAAATCAGACTAAAATTCTGAAATCGTTTGGGGTGGGGTCGGAATTTAAAGTCATTAGGTATTTCGAAGAACGGAAGAGTGGATAGCGGGGCCCAAAAAAGATTTCATATCTTTTTTGGGGTGATGACTTGGCGGGGAATTTTTATAGCACGCAGTGGTATTTTTGGAGGGATCTCATAACTTTTTGTAGCAAGAAAATATGTCTTTATATAATGGTAAAAGAGCAGAGATCTTACAAAAGCATCATATCGGAATTATTATCATCTATCTTCAAACTATAACCCAGACAACGTCCGGTGGAGAAACCAAGGTCCAATCGGTCATTTCCTTGAGGGTGCTGGGCGTTTTTCGGCCTGTACTTTCAGATTTTTAAAAGAAATTTTTTAGTCAAAATTTGGAGAAAAAAAATCTGAGTATGACAACGTCCGGTGGAGAAACCAAGGTTTCTCCACCAGACTTTCAGATTTTTAAAAGACTGTACTTTCAGATTTTTAAAAGAAATTTTTTAAAATTTAAAAAAATCAAAATTGATAAAAATCAATATATCATCAACTATCATTAATCAATGTTTACACCCGGTATAAATAATTGAACGTTAAAATAATATTTCATTATATAACATGTGAGGAAATCCTAACTAAAGAAAAATATGAACTTCCTAACAATTTATTTGTCCTATATAACACCCTGTATATGAGATAAATTACACCCTGTATATTATTGGTACTAACCATGTACCTCTGCTTGATTTGGTGATTAAAATGATACCTCATACGTCCATATCGGTTAATTAGTTCGGAAAATATATAACACGTGTATCAAATAAATACCCCCAATTTTCAGGGTTTCCGGGAATTTTAGGCTGAAGGACCCACTGAGGGACAATATAAGTGGGAAAAGGGGGATTATCTTTCATCAAAATCGGTCCAGTAGTTTTAGCTGTAGGTGCGTCAACATCAAAGAAGAAGCAGCAGCAGGAGCAGGCGATGAGAAAAAAAAATGCACTTTTCAAAAGCCTACGTATATCTCCAATTTGACTTTTTGTTGAAACTTCATATACTTCGTCTCTGAGTTCGCCTCATACGTAGGAAATAATCATTTTTATCCTGAGGTGTGTAGTTTTTCCTCTGGAAGTAGCTGAAATCGGCAATGTAAGCTGTGGCGTATAATATACTCTTGGTAGCTACCGCAATTTTTGACTTGGCGGGGCGGAGCGCTACCGCGCTTCTTAATCTAGGATCTCCACTCTGTGAAAGTGCTACAGGCTCCGCGGAAGTTTAATCCGGCCCTGATGTTACGCGATACAAGCCACAATTTTCATCCGATTTTGACAAAACTTGGTGCACATAATATTAAGGACATGAAGGAAATTTGCTGCATAGTTTTTGGTGTCTCAGGGGTCCATTATAGTGTGTTTTGAAAATGATTTTTTATCTTTTTAACGGTTTGTTCAGCAGAGGCCCACAAATGAAAAACCATAAAATTCGTCCGATTTTTGATAAAATTTGGTATGCACAGCCATTATATTTGACAATTTTTGGTGTTTTCTAGATTTTTTGCTATGAAAAAATCATAAATTTTTTGCTATGAAAAAATCATAAATTTTGTCTGATTTTGATAAAATTTGGTATGCACCGTTTCCCAAGTACTATAATTGACATCTTTTGTCAATTTTGTAGTAATTTTGGTTTTGGGGTCCCGGTAGGAGCCCACAAAATGAAAGAAATATAAAATTCGAACGATTTTGATCAAATTTGGTATGCACAGCCACCCAAATATTATATTTGACAATTATTGGTGTTTTGTAGATTCTTTGCTTGTAGTCCTCCGGTAGGGCCCCAAATATGATAAAACATAAAGTATGTCTAATTTTGATAAAATTCGATATGCACATTCACTCAAGTATTATATTTGACGATTTTTATTATTTTGTAGGAATAATGGTTTTCGAGCCCCGGTAGGGGCTCAAAAATAAAAAACAAAATGTTGTCTGATTTTGATAAAATTCGGTAATTAATATGCACTATCACCCAAGTATGTAATTAACAATTTTTGGTATTTTGTAGAAACTTTGGCTTCAGCCTACCCAGCCACTGCCTCGTATAATTCTCAAAAAAAAAAAAAAATNAAAAAAAAAAAAAAAAAAAAAAAAAAAAAAAAAAAAAAAAAAAAAAAAACATTAGTTGGGACACATGGAATATTTTTTTTTAAGAAAAACATTATCTCCAAAGAGCCGTAGACTGCTGACGTTGTTAAACTAATACTGTCACTATGGAGCAATGTCTACAGGCTGCCAAATCTTTTTAAAATAATACTATCACTAAAGATTCAAAACTTTTTAAACTAATACCATCACTAAAGAGCAAATTCTACAGCCAAAGGCTCCAAAATATTTCAAAATAATACTGTCACTAAAGAGCAAAGTCCGCAGCCGAAGGCTGCAAAATCTTTTTAAAATAATACTATCTCTGAAGAGCAAAGTACACAGCCGAAGGCTGCAAAATCTTTCAAAATAATACTGTCACTAAAGAGCAAAGTCCGCAGCCGAAGTCTGCAAAATCGTTCAAAATAATAC
>CM022876.1:31248266-31282016 GCA_012654025.1 Pachypsylla venusta | reverse complement strand
AGGAAGAGAAAGTCTAGTACGGTTTTCCGTACCATTTATTACTTTCCTTATCCTATAATAGGGAAAGTATTGTAATGGGCTGAAAATTTCGATGTCTAGTTTTCAATGCCAAAACACGTTGTGGGATCCGTTTGTCTGTGAACAAGATATCTCAAGAACGGCAAGTGCTAGAGACTTGAAATTTGGCATTTATGTCAGTTTTATGTCATGAACGGCAAAATAATACACCTTTGGCTGTTTTATTATCGCTTTTTATCGGTTTTCACATATCCTGCTTTTAATGAGATCGGTAATAGCTAGAACTTTAAACTTGGTGCCTATTCATATCAATTTTATACAATAAATTGAAAAAAACAATTTAGGTTGAAGTGTAATATATTGTTGGCCGCTAATTAGAGGTTGAAAGCCGCTTTTTGGCGGTTCTGTCTAAACCCAGAATGAAAAGAGCTAGAACTTGAAATTTGGTGCCTATTAATATCAGAAAAATACAACTTAGGTTGAAGTGTAATATATCAAGAAGTGTAATATATAATTGTATTTCCGCTCTGGGGACTTTCAAACGTGTTTTGGCATTGAAAACTCGACATCAAAAATTTCAGCCCATTACAATACTTTCTACTTTTTTTTATAGATAAGGAAAGTCATGTGATGTTCACTCCAGATTTTTTCTACATATTTTCAAATTTTAAGTAGTTGTACCTACCTTGCTTTTTATTGTTACCTATTAATGTTTGTGGTTTGTATTAAAATGTGTTAACTCCTTGAGTAGAGTTTTTAATAATTACATTTTTAACTAAAATAAGCTGGCTGGATTTCACTAAGAGACTTATATGTTAACAGACAGGTTTTCATTGAACCGATCTGAGGTTTCATCTTGAGGTCTCAGATAAATATTTTCCCCTTCATGTCATGAGACACATCTAATTAGTAAAATACACTTGCTTTCCAAGTACATTTGAGAAAATGCAGATTCGCACATAATTGGGGTAACAAGGGGTTATAGGGCTTTCTTGTGGATACTTGGATATTTGATTTTCTTGATTTTCATCTTCGTCAGCAACGCTTGCATCTGAGTTTTCTGCGAACGGATTTCTAATTCACTCTGAGTCACTCGTATTATTAGGTGGGATTTTTTTTTTTTTTTACATAATGATTTGTTTTATCATATTTTGTGTACAACTGAAAATGGCTTCGCGTACCACCTGAAATGAACACAAGAACCACCGTTTGAGAACCCATGGTTTAGACAATTGAATGGGATTCGTCAAAAATTTGGAAGCCGTTTGATTTCCCGGTGTGGTGACTTCTCTTGGCTCCCCTGTCCTCTGACCTATCCCATGTGACATTTTTTTATCATATGGGGTGTACCTCTAAAACTAAGTACCCTGGACGATTTGAAAATGATTTCTTTCACAGAAGAAATCAACCACATCCCTCGGGACATGTTGGAGAGTGCGATCAGGAGCTTCCATGAAAGACTGATTAAAAATTGCATTGCAGCAGATGGTCGCCACATGCTTGATGTAATCTTCAACTGAATAATAATTGCATTGCAGCAGATGATCGCCACATGCTTGATGTAATCTTCAACTGAATAATAATTGCATTGCAGCAGATGGTCGCCACATGCTTCATGTAATCTTCACCTGAATAATAATTGCATTGCAGAGGATGGTCGCCACGTACTTCATGTAATCTTCAATTGAATAATAATTGCATTGCAGCAGATGGTTGCCACATGCTTCATGTAATCTTCAACTGAATAATAATTGCATTGCAGCAGATGGTTGCCACATGCTTCATGTAATCTTCAACTGAATAATAATTGAATTGCAGCAGATGGTCGCCACATGCTTCATGTAATCTTCAACTGAATAATAATTGCATTTGCAACAGATGGTCGCCACATGCTACATGTAATCTTCAACTGAATAATAATTGCATTGCAGCAGATGGTCGCCACATGCTTGATGTAATCTTCAACTGTATAATAATTGCATTGCAGCAAATGGTCGCCACATACTTGATGTAATCTTCAATTGAATAATAATTGCATTGCAGCAGATGGTCGCCACATGCTTGATGTAATCTTCAACTGTATAATAATTGCATTGCAGCAAATGGTCGCCACATACTTGATGTAATCTTCAAATGAATAATAATTGCATTGCAGCAAATGGTCGCCACATACTTGATGTAAACTTCAAATGAATAGTAATTGCATTGCAACGGATGATCGCCACATGCTTGATGTAATCTTCAACTGAATAATAATTGCATTGTAGCAGATGGTCGCCACATGCTTGATGTAAACTTCAAATGAATAGTAATTGCATTGCAACAGATGATCGCCACATGCTTGATGTAATCTTCAACTGAATAATAATTGCATTGCAGCAGATGGACGCCACATGCTTGATGTAATCTTCAACTGAATAATAATTGCATTGCAGCAGATGGTCGCCACATGCTTGATGTAATCTTCAAAACTATTAACTTTTAAATAAATTAAAACAAATAATAATAAATAATATTTTTATTAACATGAAAGTTATGTTTACAAAGTTCTTTTCCTAAGCTATGATGGGCTTCTTAGAAAAACACTATTTATAATTATTTATGAAGAAACTAGTTTAGAATCATTCGATTCATCATCAGTCTAGTCGAGTCTAAAGATGGAAGTTGACTGAAGTTGAAGTTGAAAGTTAACTTAGTTTTAATTTATTTAAAAGTTAATATATTTTAATATATATAGATAACATGTTATTCAAAGATTTAAATTAAAACTTCCCATCCTTGTGATCAATTTGAGACAAATTAAAAATCTGTGTCTTTAAAAATAAGGAAATAACTGAATTATGATTATTTGAAATTCATTCAATTGTGTTTAATGACCCTGTATAATTTGCGTACGATTCTCTTTGCAGGTTCACCCAATACTGAGCCAAATATATAGACGTACAATTAATCAAGGTCTCGGATTGCGGCCCGGGGTTGTATCAGACAGACTTCGTGAAATCAATATGATGATCCATGATGAATTAAATTTTTTGGATGATTTAGAAGAACTCAGAAACGAAATTTATGGGGAAAGAGATATTATATAAAACATTTTATTTTTAAATAAATAGAGTTCATTCATTCATTCAATAGTGGCATCATCGTATCCGATGGTAGCCAGACAGCAGCTCCCATGACAATCACTGCAATATATTTACGTCAGTAACACAAGAGTTATAAACATAATGACATTACAGAGTTGCTTTCTGCGTTATTTTACACCATCAGCTCAGGTGGACTCGGCCCGTGAGGATGTCACCCTCAAGTAACTTCTTACAATCTCAAGTTTGATTTACTTTTCTTCATGGAAAGTTAGCAAGTCGTATATGGATTTGAAGAAATTACGCTTTCGGTTAAATAAATAGAGATATTTCGCAAATTTATCGGCATACGAAAACTATCCCGAAAACGATGTTGTGTCGAGTTTTCGTCTCTGCGCATGACAAAAATTATCGGAGCTCGGTTTTCGTTTTGGGAGTCCCGATAATTCGAGTAGATTATCGCCGTTTTTTTCGTAAAGGAAACTAGTTGAGAAATCCCACGTAGTTTCTAAACATATACAGGGTGTATCTAAATTACGCCGCCAATAATTATGGGTGGTGGAACACACCATTTGCAGTCGAAAAGACCAATATACCCTTTAATAATAATCTTTTGATGGTGTTCTGGAACACCTCTCGCCTTCCTTGTATTAGGTCGTCAAATGCCAGTACGATCCTATAGCAACAGTTTCCTCTGCCAATAGTGTCTAGTGTCTACAGGAGTTTCCTAAACCAGAGATTTTACATACATATATAACCATAACCGTTCCATCATTGGATGGGTCGATGAATGAAACCTCGCCACCATCGTCGATCATTGTATTTCTCCTGTTGTTCTATCTCCGCCAAATTAATGCCCCCCTTTGTATGAACATCATTCTTTATTGTGTCGCTGTAGAGATAACTCAGATTTTATGTGCCTTTTATTGATAAAATTAATTTATTAAAATTAGTATTATTATGGGTATCTACATGTTTTTATTACATTTTAGGTACTTCCTAGGAAAATGAAAAAGAATTATTGTCACAATAATAAAATTAGTGAATAATAAAATAATCATCTCTGTAGACTCGAACCAACAACCCCTAAATAAGTAATTTTTCGTAAAGAAATCCTCAGGAAAAAGGCTGTCATTGATACCTACTCATTTATTCAATTTTTACTACGTACTCAGTTCAAAGCAACCCACGACTTTCTCAAGTAATCAATTCATAACTTTCCCAATATGCATGATATTTAAATAATTTTCATATTTTTGGAAAGCCAGAAAAAGGGGCATGTTATTCCTAAACATGCCCCTTTTTCTGGCTTTCCGTCCGTCGGGTTTGCAGAAATTTTTTCGGGCCTTTTTCACAAAGTATTTGACGAGACCGCACTAAAATTAGAACATTGTTTGTTTAGAATTAGAAAAAATTGGTTATAACTTTTTGTTTAGCCACATGAAACATATTATTTCTATGGCAAATTTTGGTTAAAGAATTTTTTTAATACAATGTGCAAAAAAAAGTTATTACTCAAGAAGTACCGCAATGTTATGCATTTCGAAAATAACACCAAAAAGCCGCCATTTTGAAAAAGGTACATTTAAGCCATAGAGTATATTGGTCTTTTCGACTGCAAATGGTGTGTTCTACCACCCATAATTTTTTGGAGGCGTAATTTAGATACACCGTGTATAATTCAGTTATGATTTTTATGAAGCTTTTTTTCTGGCCAGTGTTCATTTTCAAAAGCATTGAACTCACTTTGATGGAAATGCTCCGTTTTAGTTTGTTTTAGAAGTCTGAAATCGTAACAAAGTCATAAATGGATTGAAAGAAATTACATCTTTCGCTAATAATTACAGTAGGGATTGGATTAGGCGAGTCGACATGATTCGACTCGACACAAAAATAGGGGCATCTAGCAAATAAACGTCCCCAACTTCGGCGAAATATTAAAAGGACATCACAATCAATCGTCACCAGAATAAAAGAACACTTTCCTTCAGTAAACAACAAACACCCGGAAAAATATGTCTCCTTTTATTATCTTTATCAGTCAACAAAAAGAAAGCTACTCGCAAGTCGACTCTTTGAAGAGTCGACTCATTTCAAAAAGATGATTCGAGTCGAGTTATTAGTCGACTCATGACTCGACTCGTGAATGTCTAGCCCATCCCTAGATTACAGCTCGCAGTTTTCCTCACTCATTAAATTTGACAGCCAGATGCTATTTTTTCTTAATTTATAAATTTGTTTTTCTTCAAATGGGAATGATCTATACCAAGGTATTTTTTGTCACAAGTAAGACCAGGGGGGAGGCAAAAAGAGCCCGCGGTAGTTTTTAGTTATAAAACCAGTTTAAATAAGAAAAACTATGTTGATAACTAACATTCAAAGAAAATAAAATGAAATTAAACTCTTTATTTGAAATTATGAACTTGAAACAACAAGCAACAAGAAAAAGAACGAAAAACTTGAGCTTCAAAAATCACCTTTAACATGAGTTTGCCGACTGATTCTAGTATAACTAACCTTATTTATTTATTTTCATTAGGAACTCAAAAATACAAGAAAAATAATTAAGAAAAGAAACAAATGAAACCATTATCTATCATTTGATTTGCCCAACTAGGGGAGCCAGACTCTGTAACTTCTACACAAATCACGCAAGATACTATGGATTATATTTCTTTGGTCATTCTAGGGTTAAACCTGTTGCCCTATACTAAATAGGCACGTAGGCACATATGTGCCTATTTAGTGAACCAACGTCAAAAACAGTTTTAAAACTCAGTACACGTACTTTGCTCGTGACGTTTTTCACCCATGTATTTCCTGGTAAACATTTCCATTCTTATTCATAAAGTAGAATGTCAAAATAACTAGGTGTGTCCGTGGACAAAACCTGGCGGAGCCATCCATTTCACCTCGAATTTTCGCGCACCACATAAACTTTAGCATATGGCTCTATTGTTCCGCTAAAACAAGATTTTTTGTGAAAATATCGCACCTTTCTTGATTGCATCGTGCCGTTCAGTAGTAGGTGCTATTTAAAGAGCAAAATAAAAAACCCGAATATTTTGAAAAACATCGATCTTTATGATGTATCAAATACTGAAAATAGTCCTGCGCGGTCAATTTTGTCATACGAGTTATATCTACCAACTCAGCAGATCTATAGGAAAATAATCAAGGAGACGCAATGGAACGTCTTTCGCACGAAAATTCATAAAAATATTTGTACCTTAGGGCCATGTAATTACATTATTCAATTGCGAAATCTGGTGTGAACAACACCAGATTTTTCATTTTTTTTCCTCCTGAAAATTTGGGTTTTTGCAGTTCCCGTTTTTTATTTTGCCGGATCCCAAATTCGAACTTGTAACTCTGGACTGGTTTGTCAAAATTTTGTAAACTATGTCCTAAATTAAGCGTTGAGAGGACACCTAAAACTTTTTCGATTAACCTAAAACACCTAAAAGAAAAAAAATTGATAATAATCGGTTGAGTAGTTTCGGAGGAGTAAGGTAACAAATGTTTCCAGTTTGTGGGGAGTATAAGGCTACGCTTTGCTCCGCCCAATCAACGCATATATGAAAACCAGTGGTGTTGTATATCCACAATAAGGTGTTTCTCATGAATGAAAATATATTTTTGAGCTATTGCATATGAATATCAAACTCGTGACTTTGAGTAAAATGCTTGAGAGATACAACTGCCATGAGCATTTGGTAAACTCAATGTAATATTTCCTCTGCCATATGAATACCAAACTCGTGACTTTGAGTAAGTTCTTCAGAGATACAACTACCATGAGCATTTGGTAAACTCAATAAAATATTTCCTCAGCCATATGAATACCAAACTCGTGACTTTGAGTAAGTTCTTGAGAGATACAACTACCATGATCATTTGGTAAACTCAATAAAATATTTCCTCAGCCATATGAATACCAAACTCGTGACTTTGAGTAAGTTCTTGAGAGATACAACTACCATGAACATGGTAAACTCAATATAATATTTCCTCCTCCTCCACGGGAGCGTAAGTTGCGTCCTGACTCGGAATGATTCTGAGTGGAGCGACTCATCCTGTTCCATTTCTCCTGTTCCTGGATAGTGCGTAATTCGTTACTACGCTTAGCAGAACTATGATCACTATCACTAGGATCAAAATTTTCTTGATTACAACTAGATCGTTTTGTACTTCGTGTTGGATCACTTGTTGATGCTCTAGAAGGCTCACAATTTCCAAAAAAACTTTCCAGTGTGTTTTCCATTCGGATAAAAAGAATTGTCAAGTTCTCTTCAAGGTCATTGTTGATCACATTCGACGTTTATTACTGAGTGCAGGTCTTATAACTGTTTTTCATGTACATATTTCGAATCACTTGGATTAGACTACGCTCAACGAGGCTCCATAGAAAAAAAACGATACATTTACTAGCGAATTCCATAGAATTGCCATTATACGATACTGCTTTATTAATTATTTTCCTTAGTACTTGTTTACTTGTTAAACTCATTTCGCGCTCTAAATTATAACCATAAAATGTTTTTCTTTGTTGACTAAGCAAATATTAATATTCAGGCCTGGTCTTGGAGAACAGACTCTAAAAAAATCATTATAGGTACGTCGACATATGATCTAGGGGATCTCCAATTTTATTGCGCCTTCGCCCGGTATGCCGGATCGCCGTTTTTCTGTCATGGCAACCCTCGTTTTCTTCTCATGGAGTATTAATACCTACATACGAGTAGTAACTGCAATTGCTGATGACTTTGATTTGAAGATTTTTTTTTAAAGGCTGGATGCTCTTTCGAACACCAAACCTTCTGTATTTACCTATACAGTCTTATGACCATGAAGCACATTTATTGGATAATACCTATTTTCTGTATAGTTTAATAACATGCCTGCAATATTTTTGGCGCTTCAATCACTGTGTTGAGGCGCTTCAACCACTGTGTTAATGGGTCGTTCGTGCCGGTACGTCATTTTGCATTTGGTGTACTAGATCAAGTGATTTTAATAATACAAAGAAGGAGTCAACACTCATATCAGACAAGCCAGGAGCACAGGGAAGGGATAAAGAGACGACCCACGAGTGTTGTTCAGGAGTTATACCACAACGGCAAATTGGTTGGGGAGCTCCCCGAAGTAAGCTATGCTTTATCCTACTACTTCATTCTGCTACTAGTGGACCAGGTCTCGTTTAAGGGTGTAATACGGTTGAAATTATTTGCACTTGAAATGTTATCCCAAGCGGATAGCAATTCATTTTTGATGATCTTATTATTGAAGAATTTAAAATCAAAGGCGGAACACATTTTGAGGATTTGGAAAGAGAAATTTTCAGCGGCCTAATCAGCAGTCTCGTTGCCCTTGATAGCACAAGGAGAAGGACACCAGAGAAAATGAACTCTTTGTCATGAAGTTATGATCTCAGACCAGGCTGAGTTTGACATAGCGTTCAACATTTTACTGTATAAGTCATGCAATTTTCCAATATACCATTCGACGTGACGCTTCATTTCTACCACTCCTTGGGTTGTATCTCAACATGGTGTCATCTGCAGTGTTCCTAGCTTCTATTTTAATTTTTATCCTTGAATGTGATAACTGTTCAAGTATCAGGAGATTTTTTCGTGTCGGTAGTAGTTCAAAATCAAGCCAGGTTATCCAAGACCCTGGTAAGTATGTTTTGACTGAACTTTTCTATTTAAAGGATATATTTGAATTTTATTTTCTTGATTGCAATTGCAATTACAAAATAATAGTATAGAGCGGTTACATCGGACTCTCTATCTTCCCAGTATTTTCATAAGATTATGGCTTAATTAATTGAGAAATATCAAACAATTTTGATGAAATTTGTGAAGAGTGTGTGATAGAGTGAACATCGTATTCTTGATTTTACTATTTCAAATAAATCAATTTAATTTATTTTCAAAAATTAATTCCTCATTTTTATTTAAATTATATTTTACATTTATAACTGTCAATTGAGTTCGTCACATTGCTCACTCATTGTTTGTCGTGAGTGTGTCGTGATACAGTGAGTGACACATTAAGTGTTAGTCTGCCGTAAATCAATACCCGGATTGACTATACAGATCAATACAAAGATCTAGGCGTAACATTTCAGTCAAACCTAAATTTCAACAACTATATACAAGAGATTACAGAAAAAGGCTATAAAAATATTGGTATGGTTATCAGGTATGCCAAGTACATCTAGGATCCTCATGCAATTAAACTCCTGTACCAAGCTTATGTAAGATCTGTGATTGTATACGGATCTATCGTATGGACACCATTGCATCTCAGGGACTTGAAAGAGTATAATCAAAATTTGTTAGTAATCTTTTTCGAAAATTAAACGTTTTTTACCCCGAATTCCCCAACTATATTTAGTACACTGTACTCTTTGAACATTTTTTGTTGGAGCCTCTTGAAGCAAGAAGACAGAATGTACAAATTAAATTTCTAGAAAATGTCCTAAATAAAGGAAAACTTCTTATCAAATTTAAAAAAGATGGAGATAAAAGAGTAGTTATAACAAAACTGAAAGAAATACCACCCCTTCCTATATCAAAACAGCCGGTACCTCACGGCCTAGCGGCTGTCAATATAGAGAGAAAACTTCGAAGTAAATGTAGGGTGAATGCAAGTGCAGAGGAATAAAACTCCTCAAAAAACTTAATTTTTTATTCAGTTACCACATAATAATATTGCCTCCTGATGAAAAATTGCGAAGAAATTGGTTTTGTACTGCTTGGCAACCAAACTTTAATTATTGAGGGTCCGGGAAAAAATTAATGTTTTATCTACCTGGTATTAATATTTTATTAATACCAGGTATTAATAAAAGTTTTTATTAATACCTGTATTAATATAAAAAGTATTAATAAAATTAAAAAAAATTAATTTTCTTTCCAAAGTTCTAAATTCTCAAAATTTTACCTATTCAACTATGTCTCAAAGAGGTACGAAATCTGAAAGAGGCTTAAGAAAAGCGAACGAAGAAGACGAAACAAAAGANAGGAGGTTAGTGATGCGGTATCCATTAAATTTATTAAACAGATCTCTCACCATCTAGTTGTAGCCCTTACGCACACAATCAATGCTTCCTTATCGTCAGCTGTCATTCCGGAGTATAGGTACGGAGGTCATCCATCGTTATTCCACTTCGTAAAACTAAAACACCAAATGGACCATCTGACTACAGCCCAATATGAATACAAAAGACATGATAGGTAATACCTGTCATGTCGAAAGTGTTTGAACGGCTTGTCTATGCCCAATTCAATGATTTTTCTATTACTCATTTTCTTCTCAATCCCATTCAGTTTGGTTTTGGGCCCGAACATAGCACTTCCTCGGCACTTATTAAAATTACTGATGTTATTCGCAGGTCTATGGACCAATAGATGGTGACGATACTTCCTTGATTTCAGCAAGGCATTCGATTCAGTTGACTACAATATTTTATTGGCTAGATTATCTTCTCTTATTCTAGTAATGTTGGTTCGAGTCCTAAATCCTGGACAGAAATCAATGTGTCAAGGGGCTTGATGGTTCCACATCAGAATGGCGATTCTGCTCTTGTGGCGTTCCACAGGGAAGTGTTCTCGGACCTTTCATTCTTTATAAACAGCATCACTTCGTCCTTGATCACTGCCATTTTTATGTTGATTTGATTGGTTTTATGCTGCCTTTGGTATCATCCATTCATCCCTAATCCTCGAGAATTTCAGGCGATTGTTATAGGGTCATCTATACTTTTATCTGGAGTCAATGTTTCTTCCGGAGGTCTGACTTTTAATGATGCATGCATACCTTTTGTCAAGAAAGTCAGAAATCTGGGCATGTTCCGTATTTGATACTTTTAATGATGCATGCATACCTTTTGTCAAGAAAGTCAGAAATCTGGGCATGTTCCGTATTTGATGCATCGTGTTTTGCTGTGTGGAGTTCCTCAGTACTTCTGCTCCATGGTCGTCCAAGATTGACTATTTATTCACGATTTTATTCCCTCTCCTTCGCTGTGCAAGCCTCCAAAATGTGGAATGCCTCGCCTGTCTCCCTATGAGTAGTCACTAGTATTTCTGGTTTCTAGCGGCGATTGTTTGAGCACCTCCAGGAGGGTTCGGCTTGAGATCTTGGCGTCTGGGTTGTATCCTTCGATTCAAGAATGGTGTGATTCTTCTTATTGTTATTTTCCTCCTCTTATTAGTATTCCCTTTCTCCTTCTCCTCCTTCTTCCTATCCTCATTTCCTCTTTTTTGATGGTGGCATATATGTCTAAATGTCTATTCTCATATCATATTAAATTCTGGCAGTGCGGCACCGAAATAAGGGTTTGATGGAAGAGCAAAAATCCCCTTTAAAAAGAGGGTCTCAAAGAAAAATTAATAAATCTGTAAAAATAATATTTCAGATTATCATAGAGCAGTGAGTTGTGAGTTTCTTAACAAAGAATACAGATTACATCAAGACAATGTATTCGATGTCCATTTTGGCAATGAAGCTACTTTGTTTATGCCAATTCCAGATGATGAGACATTTGAATCCGTTAAGCAGCGGTTGAGGTATATCAATCAGATTATTATGGCCCACCAAGAATGTAATAACTGTTTCAGTAGCATTGCAGAGTAAGTTATTTCTAGTATCTTTATTCATGTGTCTAATTATGGCACAATTTTGGCATTTTGAAAACTTGATGCTTACTGTTTCCAAGTAATCTTTTGATTTCATTATTACTCTACTTAATCAGCAATTTTCTGTTTCAGATTTTTCATTCGCTTCCGTGGGCATACTTTAGACAGGTTGAGATCGCATTTCAATAATTTTGTAGTACCTTTTTTTAGTTCATTCGAGAGTCACGGATTAGCTAAAGGGGTTGTAGAAGCATTCAATATATTCTATCATTTCTCGTCATACACTCATCTAGGAACTGTTCACACTCATATCTCAGATAATGATCTTCAAAGAATCTTGGCATATAATGAGACGTCATTTCCAAAATTCTTTCATCACGATATGACTGTAGGTGAGGTACCACGAATGAAAACAACTTTTCTTAAAAGGCATTCACACTAAGCGGTTACTGTGTCGGCGAGTAATGCCAGCTGATCGTGAGCTCACTGTGATGCACTGTGCGGATCTAGTATGAACATGTTCCTTCAACTGCCCGGAGGAATATTTTTGGTTTTAAAGGGCGGATCACTTGCCGGTCACTGCACCGCCCCGTTTACTGTGAATGCTCCTTTATTGACCAAAAACAATTTTAATTACAGCAGGGTGTTAGAGGTAACATTCCACAGGTTACCTAAGAACTAGATGTAAGAGGCTGCGTTGTGCTTCTTGGGAATATGGTTACTAGACGAAAATATTCAAAATCATGTCCTGCTTTCGCATGAAAAAGCAAGAGAATTGAAAAAAAAGTAGGATGGGTCAAACTACGATATAAAAATAGGTATTCAGGAGTTTTACAGTATGTGCAATACAATGTTTAGTAAATTGTTGTCATAAACTTACAACTAAGCGATTTTTTTGGGTTAGGTGGAAATTTATAAAATAGAGGTGACTGTACCGGTAGTCGCTCACTTAAGCGTTTTTCAAATCTAATTAGCTCTGGTTAACTTGAGAACAACTCAATTTATTCATATTTTGTGTTAAATGATACTTAGTTAAGAGTTTGTTCTTTTAATCAAAATTAAGCTTTTTTGGATAATTTTAATTTAAAATGCTTTTCAAGTCATTTAAAAATGGAACGCCAAAAACACCGGTTCTCGCTCACTCGTTTTTATAGTCGATCACAAAATGTACCAGTTTTCGATCACTGTGTCAAAGGTGTAGTTTTCCAACATATCTAGTGAGCCTGTTTCCTTCTTAGCCTACCTATGGCTATTTAAATTTACAGGAAAAAAAGAAAATAAATTCAACTAGCATCAAGTTTTTATTTAAATATCTTTATTTATTAAAAATCACGAAGCTAAGAAAATTCACAACCTTTCAACCAAATAGGTAATACGAGTACCTATCCTCTTTATTATCTACGTATAAAGGAAGAGAGATCCGCTGTATCTGTTACATTTTTTTTATATACCTAGGTAGGTATATAAAAATAAATTATTTACACAATATTAAATAAACATGAACACGGTATAGTATGAATACAATACGGTCCTCAGAAAACAAAACCAATTTTGTATTCACGTAATTGACGTTGTCACAATGATGGAGAAAATCAATTTAGAAAATGCGTCTTTACCTGGGTTCGAACCGCCGTCCATCGACACGAAACCCCGCTGCTTTATAAGCCGAGCTAATTGGTGCGGCTCCTCATAATAATAAAACTAAACTAGGTATGAACACAAATAATGTGTGTTCATATTAAGGAAATTTTTTTTTTTTGATTTCCCAATAAACCAATCCTCGTTCATATTTTGAGAAATATCCCGGGAGATTTTTTGCAAAGAAGAAACAACCATGGGAGGCACTCCCTTCCCACTTGCACTAAAGTTAGACAGCAGAGTAATGCTTTCTTTTTCATTACCAGATTTTATTTCGTACATATTATCATAACCGATGGGTCCCAATTAAATATCCGGGTGGGGTCTGAAAGTACGTGCAAACATCCTTCTTTTTTTAGAAAATTTTCAAGATTTTTATACCAGTTTCGTAAATCTTCCTCTGTGACCGAGGCTCTTGCCTTATTAATTGTGCGGAAACATGTGTGGGACCCATCGGTTATGATAATATGTACGAAATAAAATCTGGTAATGAAAAGAAAGCATTACTGTGCTGGTTCCTTTCTCCACACTTCGTAGGAAATTAAAGAATAAACCAACACTACAAAGGAAAATGGTCCCGGCACCTGTTCTTTCTCCTAAAGAAGAACAATTATTGATCGATTATTTCGTTCTAATGTCAAGAAAGGCATACCGTTAAATGCCAAGAAAGGCTTAGTGCACACTAATTCAAACGGTAAAAGACATTGTTAAAGAGGATGGAAGGAAAACTCCGTTTGTGAATTCCAAACCAGGACGTACCTAGTTAAGACGTTTCATAAGGAGGTACCTGGAAATATCGGAAAAACATGCGGAAACAATTAATAAGGCAAGAAACAATTAACCAGGTACGTCCTGGTTTGGAATTCACAAACGGAGTTTTCCATCCATCCTCTTTAACAATGTCTTCTACCGTTTGAATTGTCTTTTACCGTTTGTGCCTTTCTTGGCATTTAACGGTATGCCTTTCTTGGCATTTACAACGATATAATCGATCTATAGATCGATTATATCGTTTATATTATATTGTTCTTCTTTAGGAGAAAGAACAGGTGCCGTGCCCATTTTCCTTTGTAGTGTTGGTTTACCCTTCAATTTCCCACGAAGTGTAGAGAAAGGAACTTCGAATTCCCGCGAGGCTTGCCTTATTGACATTCCCAACAACTGCACTGCATCATAAGCTTTCGCCAACTGGTCTTCATTGTAGTTCAAAAATGTTCTTTTGATTGCTACCTTTTCGTTCTTCTTCTTTTTATTTTGATCGATTTTAGGAGCCATTCTGTAACAGAAAGGAATAACAAGTTTGTTCACATTTCTGTGCATATAAGGCAAGACTCACAAAACCAATTTTGTGAGTCTTTTCCCCCAATAAAATTAAATTATGACTCATTCGGTGACCAACCAACAACAACATTTACCTCAATCAGAGCCGATCGACTATGAAATCACTCTGTTTCAGTGTTCGATCAGAGCTGATCGACTATAAAAACACACTGTTTTTGTTTTCGATCAGAGCTGAGCGACTACTGAAACAGTGCCAAAAAGCTGTTTCTGAAGTCGATCAGTTTTAAAAAGGGCTTAAATTAATTAATAAAATGTAAAAAACTCACTTACCTTGTGTTCAAAATGTTTTTAAAGATATAATTTATCACAGAAATTATTAAGATCAGTTGGAAAATAATTAAAAATATATAAAAAAATGTTTTGAAAATAAGGTTGAAAAAACGAGCTTGACCGGTCGGCCACCTTGAAATGATGAAAACACACTGTTTTAGATTTTTAATTTTTTGTTAATATGAAAATCAAATGATCATTTTAGCCAATTTTTTGTTAATTTCAACGAGCAGAAAACGCAGATTTCAAATATGTCACTGAAAAATGAATAGGATATGAAGTAAGAGAGTTATTTACAAATAATTGAGCTGGTGAGCGAGAACTGGTCCCCGAGCGACTACCGGTACATTCACCCTAATTTGTTTTGGAAATGACTTCTACCTACCCTATTTCTGTGTCAACATTTTTCAGGTTCACCCTGCAATTTTCAAAATAGATACTTTCCCGCGGAACTATTTATAAAAGAATTCTAATCTAACATTTTCAGAAAAATATGGTACTATTTATAATTCAATGTTTTTAACAACATATTTTTGAAGTTATACATCTTTAAGCGCATTATGAAAAAATGATGAGAGTGAAATTTTAGGATGCGCGCATCTGTAACACAAAATTAACACAATATTGTCTTTTAACTAAATGTTGTATTTTCTCATTATATTTCTATAGAACATTGTGGCTCAGTGGCAAGGCCCCTGTTTCGTAGTTGGTAGGTTCTGAGTTCACTCCCGGGGGTGGAGTAGTATGTTTTATTAAAATGTTATTACCTAAATTTATTTTTAAAAAGAAGTATAACTTCTCACGCGCGTACAAAGTAAACGCACCCATTTTTTCATTTAAAAATCCTGAGGTGTGGGTACCTCAGGATTTTTACGACTGCGAGGTTAACAGATCGAAACATCGAAACTTCATCTTTGACCTTAGATGACCAACACCACAAAAAACAACATCCTCATGTATAGATATAACTTACAATAGGCAAATGATTATTTTTGCTAAACGTTTCAGCTGTTGTCAGAGTGTATGATGAAAGTGGTCAAAAATGGTTTCTGGTGGCTGATCCGCACAGGGGAATGACAGACATTGTAGCCATCCCCGCCGACATCCGTAATAGATGGGAAGGTAAGAGAAAGTTATTTTAACTTTTGAGAATTTACTTATGTTATCTAATAGTGAACTTGATTGCAACGTAGGGGTAAGGATCTTCCCTCTATGTCATTACTAAATATTTAGGTTGAAACCAACGACCTCCTGGTTATTAATTTGGTGGCTCATGGAAAAAAAAATAATAATTAAGAGTGAAGTATGATAATTTTACACTTGGATTCTGAGTGATTTGATAAAATAATTTTCTATAAGTTTGTTGGCTCTAAACTGTGATGAGCTCCATTTTCTTTAAATTGAAAAAGACGTTAATGTTGGGCCTCAACCGAGAATCTGGGACATTAATTTCAATTTTAGGAACAAAATACGAACTACTTTTTTGACCACTGCATATTTTTCTTAACAGTTTGATCTGTTCGAGGTGTCTTCTTTCTGAGGTTATCAACAAGCAGTTCGTATTCTATGTATTCCGGAGACAAAGGATAGAATTTATTTTCTTTTTGGGACAAATTCCTCACAAAACACGCTTGTACCCGTTCTCTTGATTTTTTTTCCAACAGATTGTATAGAGAAGCCATATAAGGGAGCCATTAACATCAGGATTAAGGATAGATTTAGTTAACCGAATAGCGATAAAAAAATAATTTGATTTACATAAAGACAGATATTCAGATATAAATAATTACTATGACATAATAATAGGGCGAGCTTTCAATAGCAATCAGGCTATCATCCTCAGGCCAGTGTTCACTCTATTATCTTCAGAAAAGACTTTATAAACATCATAGAGTTAACATCAACGCTAACGTCAGGATGATAGCCTGGGTATTATTGAAAGCTTGCTGAAAAAATGGGTTAAAAAAATATTCAATGATCCTAAATTTTGCTCAAAATGTTAACTTTATCGAATTATTTGATTAGACTGTAATGAAGGAGAATTGAATTTCCCAAAAGATCGTTTTCGAGATATAGAGATAGTCCAGGAAATGTAGATTTACGTATGGATTTAAAAAAAAATATATAAATTTTAAATGATGCTGAAAATGGGGTCCCACACAAGGCAGGAACTATGTGGAAAGTTTTCATTTTTTTTTTTCAAACTAGCTTTTTTTATTGTCCTCATGGGTCCATGTTGGACGGTTATACATACGTAATAGAGACATGACCGTAAAAACGTTTCCTAAACTCTCTCAATTTTAACCCAATTATTAGGTTAAAATTTGTTTAAAAAAAATCAAGCCGCATTACCGCTGCCCGGTACTAAATTCCTGAAAATGTTAGACTAGTCCTCTCTTATTAGTATTATGAAATAAAAGATGGCGAACCATTCGCCATTTTATCTTTTATCGTTGACCATCTTGAATTTTAAGCTCGTTTTTTGATTTTCTACAAATATATCTCGAGAACGCTTAATTTTACTGTGAGACGTATTTCCTATAAGCCTATTAGATTTTTTTCGTATCTGTCAGAGATTCAGAGACTGTGCAGATATAGATATACAAAAACGAAATTTTCCATATCTATTTATATCTCAGAAATGTTCAAAGATTCAACTGTCCTTCAAATAAATCTTTTAAAAATTTCGATAAAATTTACGGAGATATTTGCAAAAAAAAAAACAGCATAAATTTCAAGATGGCGGAAAATAAAAATAAAAATGGTGGACGATTCCGTAACTTTTCCATCTCTGTAATTTTCTAATATAACATTTTCAGCAAAATTTAGAACCAAATATCATTTAATGCTTTCTCTTTCCTGGGCTATAAATATTTTTTTGTTTAATTCGATTATTAGATATTTAGGATCGGTTTACACGATGTGTCTCCTTTGTATTTTGTGATGTAATACCAGGGATAAAATGTAAAACATCAAACATTTGATGAAGAATTTTTCATGTGATAGTTTCTCATGTATTGCTGTAGAAGATTATTTTACACATCTTTACAATGTCAACTTTTTTTTTTCTTCAATTTTTAGATTCCGCACATCTGCCGGACATTGGTCGTATGTTATATTTTAATTTAGTTGGAAATTCACAACGAAACTTTATTTTGGGTGAAACTAGAGATGACCACCAAAACAAATATAGAGATCTCTATTACGTAGAGCTACCATACTGTTCATTTCTTCAAACCACTGCTAAACTAAAATTGTTGAATCCTGTGGGATCAATTCTCAAAAGAAATGCGAATGGATACTTGACAGCAAGGATTTCATTTGATTTGACAATTTCAAGGGACACGTTTCAACTTTCGTATAGAGATAACGATGATGAGGTGCATACGGAGAATATTTCATTCAACTTAATGCCCTTCGCTGGAGATTTTTTGATTGATGAGAATCTTGAGGTATTTAGCCAGTTTGTGAAATGTGTGTGCCGTGTAGAGATGTGTCATGATTGATTGATTTACTGAGCCAAATCACATTGCTGAGTCATTAAATCATGAATCACAATCTGAATGAATCACAATCACAATACGTTTGAAATGGAAACATATTCACTTTAATACAGAGAACAGAGAGAAAATGTGAAATAAAAAGAGACGAGCAGCATCCTTTTCCTCCGATTTAATATGTGTCCCTTTGGTCCGGTGTCCCATTCCTACGACAATATTTTAGGGTCCCCAAGTTGGGAACTTCTATTCCTCTGATTTGAATTTTCAGGTAGTAATCTCTCTATATACATTCCTCCGATCTATAATCTAGTTAAATTCTAGTATAAATTTCACAAGTATAGTGATCTACTCTCCGGTGTAACGAAGTGGCGTTGCAATGAAAAAAAAAAAAAAAAAAAAAANAAAAAAAAAAAAAAAAAAAAAAAAAAAAATGTTCTTCATTTATAAAAACATTGGACAACAGTGAAATAACACAGGAACAGATAACATGAAACTTCAAGTGAAAAAGATTTGCTCAGACAAGAGTTAAGTCCCTGTGCAAAAAGAAAGCCAACCCAAAAATTGTGCAAACTACCGTCTTCAATAAACAACACTTTTTTAAAAATAACATCAATTTTGTCTCCTTTTTTCATTTTGTGGCAGGTACATAGATTGGAGGAATAGGATTATACCTTTTTACAGTTGTCGGAGGAAAAGGAGTTCTTCCGATTTGGAAATCGGAGGAAAAGAGTGCCGCCCATCGGAGGAAAAGGTATGTGTGCTCTCTTCTTGTGTTGATTATGTAATGATCCTATTTGCCACTTATTCGTTGTCTTGTTCCTTCTTCTCCTGTGTGATCAATAAAAGATTCATGCAACCATTATGTTCATCAAGAACAACTATTGTCATTTGATAGGTCACACTTGTACTTTTGTTCAGAGTGATCCAGGGTCTTATCGAATGCCACCATTATGTTCAGCAAGAACAACTAATGCTATTTGATATGTCACACTTGTACTTTTGTTCAGAGTGATCCAGGGGCTTATCGAATGCCACCATTATGTTCAGCAAGAACAACTATTGTCATTTGATAGGTCACCTTGTACTTTTCTTTGATATAAAATTTAATAGAAAATGTAATCACCTTGTATTATTCCAAATCGGAAAAACGGAAGTAACCAGTCAAAAGTATCTAGAATTTAATGAAAAATTTAAATAATATGGAAGAAAAAACGAGGGTTCGTATTTATAAATCGAATGTTGACGTTTTAGACCACACTCTATAAAATCAAAAGTACCGAGAAAACCGCATCAAAAATGATATTTTTTTTCTTTTTCGGAGAAGATTTTTTTTTCGGGGTTACATAAAATCTGGTCCACCCTCTATAGCGTTCCATACTAAATTTTGCATTAAAAAAATCAACAAAATCAGTCAACGATAAGAGGCAAAGGTGCCCATTAGGGTGGACAGGTAGACTAAAATAATGTAAATTAAAATCTTTTTTCTCCGTGTTCCCGTAACTTTTTTTGGTCCATTATTTTCAATAATGAACCTTTGGAATCGTCACGAAAAAAAATTACCCCCTCAAAATTTGATATTATACGTTTCATGTACGTAGTATTCAAAAATCGAATAAAAAAAAATCCGTTTGTCCGCCGTCCGCCGTGATGGGCACTTTTGCCACTTAGCTATGACCTATTTGGATGAAATTTTGTATATAGGTCCCATCTGGGCTCCAATTGTGCCCCGAACTTTTGGGTGCAATCAAATCCACCCTTGGCGATTTTTGCCGCCTTTTAGCGGTTTTCAGTATTTCTGTCTAAAAAGGAGAATGGTAAGAGCTAGAGATTTGAAATTTTGTATGTATGTCATATTTGAGGTCTTAGTTAGCTCCGAAACTTTTGGGTTCAATCAAATATGCCGCTGGCAGTTTTTACCGCTTTAAAGCGGTTTTCATTAATCCTGTCTAAAAAGAGAATGGTAAGAGCGAGAAACTTCTAATTTTGTATAGGTATGTCAAATTTAGAGTCAAATTACGGCCCAGATTTGGAATCGTCAAGAGACCCCCCTCATTTTTTTTTATGGTGGGGGTGTTTTTTTGCCAAAAAAATAATAAACCCATGTGTCACATTGGCAGATTTTTTTTATTGGATTTTTGGATTCTGCATACCTATTTTCTTTTTAAGTTGTTAAAATATTCCTCCGATATAGTGGCCAATGAATTTATTTATTGTTTCATGTCAGTTAAGTTTGGCCAGCCTCAACTGGACAGTGTCGATTCTTTTCCTTATCAGTTAATAAAGCAGACAACTAGCCAATCATTCAGACGATTTCACTATGTCATTTGATATGTCCACTAATATTATGTGTTCATTATAAAAAGAAACCAAGCGTGGTCAGTACTTGGATGGGTGACCGCTTGGGAACACCACGTATTGTTGGCTCTTTTTTCCGGACCAACCTGGGTGAGGTTAATGTGGGTAGCTGTGGTTTGCAAGTTTCCAGCGAATGGAGGGTAAAACCCCCGTCTTGAATGACCAACAGATGTTAAAGAGACGTTAAGCCCATGCGCGGATATAGCCCTCTTGTTTTTTTTTGGGGGGGGGGCANTTTTTTTTTTTTAAATACGTGATTAGGTATAATGAAATTTGAGAAACACCGCCCGCTTAAAAAAAACTGGGGGAGCACGTGCCCCCCGTGCCCTCCTCTATGTCCGCGCATGGTTAAGCCACATTAAAATAATAATATGTGAGATGTAGTGTTTCACTAATTATGTTGTTTCCTACTGATTTTTTTTTCTTCTTTGTCTAGAATCCTGTTTATTTTAATTTTCATCCCTTTGCAGATACACCCAAGATTGAACCCAATTTATTGGCAGATTATCGACCGTTTGAATATGAATCGTACTTCGGTAACGAGCTCACTCCAGAAATTGAAAATGATGCTCGCCAACACTCAATCAAACTTTCTGGATCTTCTAGAACTTCTGAGAAACGAAATTTATGAAGAAAGAGATAGTTTATAGTTGATAAGTCTTAGAATTATATATAAAAAAGTGCCCACTCCGATTATTGAAATTTGCCTGAAATTTTCAATATAGTTGATAAGTCTTAGAATTATATATAAAAAAGTGCCCACTCCGATTATTGAAATTTGCCTGAAATTTTCAAATTTTGTTTCTTTTTTTTAAAAAAAATTAAAATGTTTTTGGTTCCTTTCTTTTTTATTCTTAAAATGTTTTAAAAATCTATTTGGTTATAATAATGACTTTTCCATGCCAAAAAAAAAAAAANGATGTTAAAGAGACGTTAAGCCAAATTAAAAAAAATATATATATATATATAATAATAATAATAAAGTACCTATTCACATGTTATTTTTATTTTGTAAACTGTATTGTAAGATACACATATACTCGTACTTTTAACTACCAGTACTTATACCTACTTGAGAAGGCAGGGCTTTGAATTTATTCACAAATTTGAAAAAAAAAACCTCAGATAATATCAAATTTCCTGTGGTACTTTCCTGTTAATATTGTAATAATAATAATTTTTTCAAACTTACTGTGGCCTATTCCACAAATCAACTTTGCACTCCAAACTTTACACTCCAGCTTCTCCATTTCTGTTCCATGGACGTTTTTGAGAAGTGCAAAGTTGGAGTGAAAAGTGGAGTTGTAATGCAAAGTAAATTTCATTGATTAAATCATGAAACTTTCATGATTGCAAAGTGAGGAGTAAAATGTGTCTTTTCGTGCAAAGAACTTTTTCATTCCTCAGTTTACTTTTGAATAATAATATATTAAATATTAAACTTTTGAATATTAATTAATATTATAGAATATTTTGAATATTGGAACTAAACTCAACTTAAATGAACACTCCAAAAATAAATCAAATTAGAAGAAAAATAAAATCGGTACTTAGATAATTCAGTAAATTTTGAGAATGAAAGCGAGATGAAAAAAATGTAAACAACTTCTCATCAGGCCAGTGTAATGCGGAAGATTTTGAAAAGCTTCGTGGAACACAAATATTCCTCATTCCATTTTTATTGAAAAGTGCGAAGTGAGAAGTTGCTTCGTGGAACGCAAATATTCCCCTCTCCATCTTTTTTTGAAAAGTGCGAAGTGAGAAGTTGCTTCGTGGAACAGGCCACTGGACTTACTCTTTCAAACCATCAGTCAGGTCTCACATACTTAGGGGACGATTTTGAAATGCTCTGCTTGGAAATTCTGAACAAATACATAAGGCTCTGATAAGAATCTTCTGTGGCCAAAAAACGCAGAGTAACTGCTAAACAGGCCCGGCGAGAGGGGGGGGATCCCCCCAGGCCCGGGATTTCCTAAAATTATCATAATGAAATTTTCCATGTTTTTCTCTGAATAATAAATAAACAAACTTAAAATTTTTGAAAAAAAATCAAACATACAAAATAAGAAGTTTTTACAGGACACTGTTTTTAAAAAATATAGTGCGAACTTTCAGCTTGTGCAGCAATCATAAATATTGGTATCTCGAATTCGAATTATGTGTTGACAAGAAAAAGCGTACACAACTTTTCACATCAACTACGTGAATTGCCTACTATTATTACTGCCCATACATACGGTGATTTTAGAATAAGAATGATAGAGGAGCCCGTAAATTTTTCCCCCCAGCCCGGATTTTTTGTCTACGGCTCGACTGCTAACTTTTCTTTAGCACTTAGCGAATCTCTGAAATTATCCCTGAAAAATAACGTCCTCAAACATTAAATTCGGGCCAGGAGTTTGGTCATTTGGGCTAAATGGACTGTCGATTTTAAGCTATGTGATAATAATAAGGTAGGTAGTTAGCTGGTATTCTTTCTAAAATGCAGAGATATAAGTCAGATTTTTTTAAGAGTTTTATTTCTCTATTATTTTGAAGTGATTATGTAACCCCTATCTTCGACTTTAATGTCGGTGCTGTAGTATACCCATACCGCAGTTTTCCCATCACATTGGAAAATATATTTTTCATTTATATGTCGGGTGAAACGGGAGCACCGGTCAAACTTTAAATCAAAGATAGGCGCACTACAGAGCCAAATTTAAATACTGTTAGAGGGAAGCTTGGCTCCCTCTGCCAAACCTAATAAACCTTAGCAAAACTTGATCCTAAGTATCAGTAAAGCAGAGACACCCAGTCACTGCCGAACTAATAATAATAATTATTTTTTATTGTACAAATCTGAGCGCACGGCAGTGCGCCAGGCCAAGTTCCGGAAAGCACCAGTGTATCTTTACACGAAGCAATTCACCAGGTTTTTCACACCGTCAGATATCCGGTTCTACAAGGGATAGATCTTTGAAATTTTGAACATACATTCCGTAGTATAGTACAATACTACAGGATAAACTTCAAAAGTTAATTCTAACCCGGACGGGAGATACGTAATTTCAAAGTTTGCACTTTTGGATACTCACTGACTGACTGACTGACTGACTGACTGACTGACTGACTGACATATTGACTGATTCACTCATCATCAAAAGTTTCAGGCACTTCCCGTATACCTAGAGCGCTGAAATATTGCATGAAGTTAGCAATTGACATCCACGTAAAGGGAAAAATCCGAAAAATTGAACTTCTTAACTGTAAGTGCTCCAAAACGGTGTCGCTTTAGGGAAGACAATACAACGTGTTTTAATGTAATTTTAACTGATAAAACACTGAAATCTTGCATAAAGTTAGATATATACATGTCTTTTAGCAGGAAATAATTTATATTTGAACCATTCACTTCCGGTGCTACAAAACGGTTCCGCTTTAGGGAAGGAGATGCTCAAAAACTAGTTTAAACTGGTAGGACGCTGAAATCTTGCATGAAAGAAGATATTTACATGCAATTTAGGGAAGACAGTACAACGTATTTTAATGTAGCTTTAACTGATAAAACTTCAGGCAAGAAGATACGCTATAAATATTGCTGTTTTTATTTGCGTTGTAGTGTATACTTTATCAATACTTTGGTGCTAGATTTTATTGGACATTTGGGTCCAGTTTACACAGAAATTTCCTGTTTTCCGATAGGTTGTGTAATCGAAAAGAAGAAGAAGAAATAAAGAAAAAACAGCCAAATAATCAGTTACATATAGTAAGTAATCTTTACAAAAAGTATTGATATCTCACAAAAAATTTTTTTTGTGATTATACATACAGTATGTGGTACAAAGTCATCAGTCTTAAAAGTAATACAAATATTTAATAGCAATAATAATAATAAAAGATAAAAAATAAGTATCATTTAGCCATCCCGGAAACTCACCAAAATTATAGAAGGCAAGCTTTATTAAGTCTTCCTTGAGGGCATTTTTAAAATATTCCATATTCATTGATTTTAGGGTGGAGGATAATTGGTTATAAAATTTAATGCCCTCTTTAAGGTAAGACCCGTCCATCATTTTATTATTGCTTGTGATGAGGTTATTTTTGTTTCTGGTGTTATAATGATGGACGGAACTATGCTTTTTTTAGAGTGGGGGAGATTTTATATATAAGGATGCAAGTTTCCATGATGATTTGTGCATATACGGTAAGGATCCGTCGGTCCCTGAATACAGCCCCGAAGGATATCCTTCTGCCAAACACGAAGACATCCCTAACCGCTCTCTTCTGAAAGATAAAGATGGATTTAACATGGGGAGAGAATCCCCAGAAGACTACGGCGTAACTCATCACGCTATGAAAGTAGCAACTAAGATAGGGAAGTACTGTACGACATAATCTCGAACATGGCAAGGAACATAAACAAGAGAAATCATACTGCCAGAGAGATGAAGGTCGACAGCAGTATAAAGTCCTAGGAGATTTCCTAAGAGGGGATCAGATCAGTTTTAGACAAAGTGCACAAGCTCCAAACGATAAAGACCAGCGCCTGTTTCATCACAATTATAAGATCTGATCAAGTGTTACATCAAACTTCCTACAACCGTATCCAGCAGACAAATGTCCTCTTAAAGACATCTCACAAATCTCTCACAATACTAAGGGTTAAATAATAACTTTATATAATAGAAGAAACACTCTAAACTAATGTGAACAATCTTTGCATTTAAGGTCAACTTCATTCTCTTAAATGGAACGACCTGAATTTTATTGCATATTTAAATTTTACGTAAAATTCTACAATCATTCAACTATTTACTTTTTGTTTTCACTTGAAAATAATGCTGGCTGAAATTTTATCGCATCGAGATTCACCGCACTTAAATATTACGTAGTTATGACAGCTCTCTAAAATCATATAAAAAAATACAAATACATATCAAAATAATACAAATTAGAATAAAAAGAACATATCATCTGATTAAGAATTATGAGAGCTTTAGTTTTATATGTCGCACGACCCATCATGTTTGAGAAAATTCTGACCTTAAAAAATGGAAAAAAATTCAAGTGAAAACTAAAAGTAAATATCTGAATGAATGTAGAATTTTACGTAAAATTTAAATATGCAATAAAATTCAGGTCGTTCCATTTAAAATGAAGTTGACCTTAAAATAACATTCAAGGGTAACCTTAACAGATTTGCAAAGGTTACTATAGCGCATTTGAGCCATGAAAATAATATCAGAATAGAATTTTCGTATCTCCCACAGAGGCCGAGTAAATTGACTGCGTCAATTAAAATGGACCACCCTGTATATATATATATATATATATATTGAGATTATATAAATAACACCTGGAGAATAAATAATGGAGAGATTCACAACTGAACAAAGAACCAGAATAATAGAATTTTATTATTTAAATCAGCGATAATTTATATTATATATTAAAATGTTTAAAGATCGAATAATTTCCAGAAATTAGCTGGTCTGCGCGTTCGCCAGATTTGTCAGCACCCGACTATTTTCTTTGGGGTTATTTGAAGGAGCGATACTTGAACTCAAGGCAACATTGTTCAGCCACAAATTTTGAAAGATGTTATGGAAAATTTTAAAACGAACTCATCATTGCGAAATTGAAAACTGAGGTCATTTAAGTGATATTATTGTACATAATTAGTGAAAAAAAAAAAAAACATTTTATATAAAAAAGTATATATACAGGGTGTTTCAGAAAATTGTGCCTTTCTTTCAACCACGTGTTATATGGACCATTTTAGGGGGGGGGGGGGGAACANGGGGGGGGGGGGTAACTCTATAACAGAAAGGGCGAAAGTGCTTCATAAGGGAGATATACGCCTCTATTAAAAACAACAGCAATTCGTACAGACGGCGGGCTTCTGTCGAATATCCGTTGGCTAGTCCATAACAGAAGTGTATGTCCGTAAATTCTTCTGCAGTAAATTGATGAGCCATGTCTACCTACTTAAATTATTACACTCGACTTAGTAAAGAAAAAACACTTTGAACTTGTAGGTACCTTCATGAAAAACTAATTCTCAAGATGTAGGTGGTAGGCACAGGCACAATAAGAAAATCTTGGGCTTTCATTTTTCTACTTCAAACAAAATACCGGCTGAAATCATTCCAAAATTAACATAATTTTAAAGGACCGTTCACAATGAAGGCATAATGAAAAATCATCAATTTCATTTTTGATTATCTCCCTTATGAAGCACTTTCGCCCTTTTTGTTATAGAGTTGACCCCACTTAAATCGTCCATATAACACGTGGTTAAAATAAAGGCACACTTTTCTGAAACTGTACATAAAAGGCAATGTCCTGAGTGACTGATTAACGTAGAGCCGAAACTACTAATGCTACAGACTTGAAATTTGGCAGGGACCTTCGTTGCACTATGTAAGTGTGCACTAAGAAAGGATTTTGCAAAATTTTAATTTTAAGGGGTAGAAATTGCGATAAGAAATACATTGGAGCGAGAGAGCTAGCATGATAATCGTACATCATTTAAAATATGCGCGGGCGAAGCCGCGATCGGGGCTATAGACATACTAGCTGTTTTACCCGTGCTTCGCTACGGGCTATAATATTGTAAGCTCAAGTGTCGATGATACGTTTGTTGTAAGTTCTTGATGTGCAAAAGAAGGATTTTTGATATTTTAACTGGGAAGACAGTCGCGGAGGAAAAACTCTGCCAATGTGACACATGGGTTTATTATTTTTCTGGCAAAAAAAAAAAAAAAATATATCCTCGCCCAAAAAATTGAGGGGGGTTCTCGTGATGATTCCAAATCTGGGGCGTAATTAGACCCCAAATACCATTCTCTTTTTAGACAGGATTAATGAAAACCGCTTTATAGCGGTAAAAACCGCCAGCGGTATATTTAATTGATCCCAAAAGTTTCGGAGCTAACTGAAACCCCAAATATGACAAATCTCTAGCTCTACCATTCTCCTTTTAGACAGCAATACTGAAAACCGCTAAAAAACAGCAAAAATCGATTGCACACAAAAGTTTCGGGGCATAATTAGATCCCAGAATGGATCTATATACCAAATTTCATCCAAATCGGTTAATGCTAAGTGGCAAAAGTGCCCATCACGGCGTACGGCGGACTAACGGATTTTTTGAAGTTATACTTCTTTAGGCGCGTTATGAAAAAAATGATGAGAGTAAAATTTTATTTTTCTGTGACGCGGGAGATTTTTTTCACGCACAAAACTGTATGCATTCTGAAACCACTTATCCGATTGCAATGAATTTGGCACAGTTGATGAGTGCATTCCTGGGAAGATTTTTGTCTAGGTACCATCCCTCTAATTATAAGCTACACCGTAAAACAATGTATGGACAAACAATGGATGGGTTACAGCAAAAAAGTTCACGTTTTTCGACTTAAATGACATTTTCTTTCTCGAAATTTGTCGCGATAACAAATCAACTCAAAGAGAGAAAGTTGGGAAGATTTTTTTCTAGGTCCCATCCCTCCAATGTTAAGCTACACCGAGTGTAGCTTAACATTGGGGACAAACAATGGATGGGTGACAGCAAAAAAGTTCACGTTTTCAACCTAAATGACATTTTTTCTTTAAATTTGTCGCGTCGATCTATCAACTCAAAGCGAGAAAGTTGGGAAGATTTTTGTCTAGGTCCCATCCCTCTAATGTTAAGCTACATCGTGTAAAGACAAACAATGGATGGGTGACAGCAAAAAAGTTCACGTTTTTCTACCTAAATGACATTTTTCTCGAAATTGTCGCGATGACCTACCAACTCAAAGCCAGAAAGTTGGGAATATTTTTGTCTAAGTTCCATCCCTCTAATGTTAAGCTACACCGAGTAGGGACAAACAATGGATACACAGCAAAGAAGTTCGCGTTTTTCTACCTAAATGACATTTTTCTCGAAATTGTCACGATGACTTATTCACTCAAAGCCAGAAAGTTGGGAATATTTTTGTCTATGTCCCATCCATCTAATGTTAAGTTACACCGAGTAGGGAGAAACAATGGATGGGTGACAGCAAAAAAGTTCACGTTTTCGACCTAAATATCATTTTTTTCTTGAAATTTGTCGCGACCAGCTATCAACTAAAAGTGAGAAAGTTGGGAAGATTTTTGTTTAGGTCCCATCCCTCTAATGTTAAGCTACGCTGAGTAGGGACAAACATTGGATAGATGACAGCAAAAAAGTTCACTTTTTCTCGAAATTTTTGCGACGACTTATCAACTCAAATTGAGAATGTTGGGAGGATTTTTGTCTAGGTCCCATCCGTCTAATGTTAAACTACACCGAGTAGGGAAAAACAATGGATGGGTAATAGCAAAAAAGTGGTTCAGTGAACTGTAGACCTCACTCAATGTCGACGACTATGAACAGACAGAGGGAGAGAGATAATGGTTCAGTGAACTGTAGACCTCACTCAATGTCGACGACTATGAACAGAGAGAGATAGTGGTTCAGTGTACTTTAAAATGTTCCAATGTGTTGCGGACTCGTACGCAATCTTACGTTACTTTACCAGTAGACCTCACTCAATATTTAAGAGTGAAGTCGACACAGATGACGATTTCTTGTAGTTTCTTTTTCTTCTTTCCGTTGAAGATTTTTTGAAATATTAATAATTTTTTTTTAAAAAATGAAGTATGTATAACTTCTCACGCGCGAACATAAGTACACACACCCATTTTTTTTTAATTCAATTTTTGGATTCTACGTACCTTCTGTCACTTATGGGGGGAAAAAGTGTTGATATTTACCAAGTTATATGAGACTGAAATGTAATTTATATGTTGGAAGACGGAAGGATTAATACCTTCCAAATGCTGTTGGCTACGGGGAACCAAATCAATTGGGTGGTCACAGCGCAGAAATTTTCAACACTAAACACTGGCAAAGTTGTTAAAAATATATATAAAATAATAACAGATAATTGACTCTCTGTTAGAAACGACTTTCGCTATTGTTTAATGTTGAAAATGTCTGAACTGTGACCATCCGGTATATCTAGCGGTCCAAAATTTCATAATAAACAATATTTTTTCTTTTGCTTCTGGTTGAAGAATCACCAGGCTCGCAGGTGTCACACGGGATTAGGCAACATATAACTGACCATGACAGTTATATGTCTTATTGGACATCTAGCACATAAAGCGCGTCTACATACCAAATTTCGACCTCCGGAAATGTAACGGTACTGAGAATAAGTGATGAAAATATGATAATATTTGATGGACGCGCCCTTTACCCCCGCGGTTGGCGCCCCAGTTGGAATATTAAAAATTCTCTCTTATTGCACATCTGGAATATAAAGCAAACCTACAAACCAAATTTCAGCCAGCGGAAATTTACCGGTTCGGAGAAACAGTGCTGAAAATGAGATTTTCATACGTAAACGCGCCCCTTTCCCCCCCCCCGCGGTTGGCGCCCCAGTAGGAATATTAAAAAATCCTTTCTTATTACACATCTAGAACATAAAGTGAATCTATATACCAAATTTCAGTCCCCGAAAATGTACCGGCACGGAGGAACAGTCATGAAAAGTGACTTTCATATGTAAACGCGACCCTTTTCCCCCGCGGTGGGCGCCCCAGTTGGAATATTAAAAAATCCTTTCTTAGCGCGCATCTAAATATCAAGTGCGACCTACATGCCAAATTTCAGCCTCCTAGGAAGTACCAGTGCGGAGAAATCGCGATGATGACAAGTGAGTGTGTTTCTCTTTTATATATATATAGATAGATAGATAAACGAAAAAGTTATTCAATTTTTAAACCCCATGGTGACTTTTGGAACACCCTGTATTATAGTAAAAAAAATTAGTATACAGGTTGGGGGAAATTTTCCTTAGCCACGCAACTTTCTATTTTACATAACAATTGATATAGAATCGACAGAATCATTTCATCAACTCGTCAGTATGCATTTCAATGTGTTGATCATTCAATTGTTCTTAGTTTCAATTTTACTTTCTATTCATGATTGTTGCGCAGCTCGTTTTTTAGGTCTTCGTAGAAGATCAAGAAGGAATCTAATTTTCCAAGACCCTAGTAAGTAGGCAGCCTCTCTTATAGCCTCTATTTTACCAATTTTCATCAAATTTCAGCCTTCTATAGCTCAACCTGAAAACCAATAATCGGGAGACTCTTAATATAGTGTGTGCAGGCACCTCTCAGTCATTGAATATAATATTACCAGGAAGAAATGTGAAGTATCAGCTCAATACAAAAATTGTTAGACACTTTTTGTAAAATTAGGGTCTTAACACCTCTTTGGAATGGCGGACATTGATTTTTTTTCCTCGATGGACCCTTTTTTATTTTTTTCATTTATTACTTATTTAAATATTATTTTTTCTTATATCATTGATGATTTATATCTAATTATGGTGTTTTATAGTGTTTTCATTCTTATAAACTGTTTTTATCGCCACTTAAAATTCAATTTAAATTTTTAAAAAAAATAAAATTTACTGCCATCAGGCTCCCACCTTTGTTTACATTTTTAATTAAAAATTTCAGTGCTGGGTTCGTGAAAAATTCTTTGGACTCTTTTTCGTGCGTCGCTCATTTATTTTGACCTTTGAGTTGAAATATTTTTATTGTTTCATTTCGACGCTTGCAATCAAGAAGAACGTTTGGTTTAGCTAGCCAAATAATTATTATTTTAACGCTAGGTTATGTTTTCCCCCCAAAAGTTTGTTGGATCCAGCACTTTACATTCAAATTCTCGGCTCGAAAGCTAAGACCCTAATTAATTTGAAAAGTGTCTAGCGTTTTCAAGTCATACATTCTTTCCTCGTAATATATATTCAATGCTCTCAGTTTAGTTTCCTCATAAAAAAATGTAAACAAAAACGATAAAAAGAGCCATCTTCATACAAAATTTGAAGTCTCTAGATTTAGTTATCGTCGAGCAACGTTGATTACCAGTCAGATATATCAACTGGGCTTTACGTTTTACAAGATTACCCTTTTTGATGTTTTTTGGGCCTATTTGGTCATTTGGGAGCTTCATGGTCAGTGATGTTCGGATCTCAAGTTAGCAATTCCGTACCCATTAGTAATAAATTCCGTATTTTTGATGACGTTTCCATACATTGTATAAAACACTGCAAATTGTATAACCTAGCTATTCATGAAGATGTTATAAGGTGATATTTGTACAACTAGTAAGTTTCCACGAAATATTAGTGAGTATTACAACGAAAAAAAAAAAAAAAAAAAAAAAAAAAAAAAAAAAAAAAAAAAAAAAANATTTTTTTTTTTTTTTTTTTTTTTTTTTTGTGATTACGCGTAAACTCACTATTATGATGGTAAAATATAAGTCCGACGAAAATCCGTTTCTGTACATGCGCGCGCATGAGTAGAACGGATTTTGGTCAACCATTATAGGTTGACCAGCCTCAGTGGCCGAGTGGTAAACTAGGTAGACTTGTAGTTAGGCGGTTTGGGTTCAAGTCCCAGTCTCTGGGCACCAGATTCCTTAGTTTTCCGTATATTTCGCGTACGGATTAGACTTTCCGTTTGCGGGGTACTCAGGTCAGAATTTCCGTACAAATACGGATGAATCCGTACGCCGAACATCACTGTTCATGGTGCACTGATAAAAGTTTTAATATTAAACAAGTATATTTTAAGTCGGATCGTCTTAATTTGCAATTAAACACTGTGTTTCTTCTCGTATATTTCGTGGTGGTAGAAGTTTTATTTCCCATGTAACCTTTCCATGTCTGATGTAACTATTGAAATTGACCACGAAAAAACACCTAAAACTTTTCAGGGCAGGTACGAAGAATCCAAAATTAATCGAATAGATAAAAAGTTTAGAGATGTGTAATTCATGAGCGTATCGGTGATTCAGAGCCGGTGCGGATGTTTAAGATTCTGAGCAGCTAGCGTCTATGGCACGTTGAATACACCTGTTCCCCATAGATCACTGAAGTTAAGCAACGTCCAGCGAGGTTGTGCCATGTGGGTATCCACGTGGGTTCGCGCCCTCGTGATGCTGGCTATTTTTCAGACCCAACCCAGGGTGGGTTGCAAGTTTCCAGCGAATAGAGGGTGAACCCCCCGTTTTGAATGACGAATAGATGTTAAGGAGACGTTAAGTCAAATTATAAAAAAAAAAATTCTGAGCTGCCGGGCAGTGCCAGGTACCGTCATAGCTTTCAGTATTTAATGTTTGAGATACTGTACCGCTGGGTGGGTACTGACTAAGGTCGCAGTTCTTTCCAATCTTCAATCAGTGATGGTATATGGCAGGGAATTTCCCTTTTTTGAGGGAATTTCGGGCCTCAAAGGGAGAAAGGGAATTTTCGTAAATTTGGGGCCTAAAAAGGGAATTAAAAAAAAATTGTAACCGATTTTGTATGAAAAAATTAATTCGGCAATTTTTTTAACTTTTTAAAATATTTTGAATTAAAAAAAAAATATTTTTCATAAAAATATTAATTTTTTTATTAAACAAAAATAATTATTAGTATTATAAAAATATCTACAATGTCTTAATAAAAAATTAAATTATAAATATATTACTATTTTTTCTAAATTTATTTTACATATTTTAATACCTACGAAACTGATTACTACCATGCCGATTGCCGATATAATACAATACATACGCTACAGGACTCACCGACAGCAGAGAACTGTCGAGTGTCACGGTCACGGTACAGGAGCTGTAAAATAAAAAAATAAATGGTACGGAAAACCGTACTAGACTTTCTCTTCCTTAATCATTCCATCAGACTACCACCGAATGCAGATGTTGTTCTTCTAAAATTTTAAGTCTTTTAGTTATATATTTTAGTTATTGTTATATTTCTATTTTCTGTTGATGTTGACCATTCTTTTAAAAAGATTTTGCAGCCTTCGGCTGCGGACTTTGCT
>CM022876.1:31199824-31230674 GCA_012654025.1 Pachypsylla venusta | reverse complement strand
AAAAAAAAAAAAAAAAAAAAAAAAAAAAAAAAAAAAAAAAAAAAAAAAAAAAACATTGTTTCCTTTAATTGTTGGCGGGTACTTTTTGTCCCCCCCCCCCTTGGCAATGCACGTAATTGAATGGAGCTTGGCAATCCTAGGGTTAAAACTCTCTTTGATCTTTTAAGTACAGACGTGTATAATAACTAAATTTACAACCTCCATTATAATACGTATCAATTCTACTGATTTGTGCCTCAAGAAACGAAATGTGTCATATCCTATCGTCAAAAAAAATGTTTTTCTAACAAAAGAACAATACTAAATTCTACATAGTGTGATTACATCCCTCGCCCTTGACTCAAGAAACCTTTACACACAGTCATATTAAATTTGAATATCGAATAATATTTTTCATTCGATGTTCAAATTTAATATGAAGGGCACGTTTTATTCCTCAATGTAAATGCTAACAAACTGTTCCATAAACATTACGCAATGGCTAAGAAAATTTTACGAGAATTAAATCTCTTGCTACGGTCTTCACATTTAAACTAAGCTGGACAATGTAGAACTAGAGTTTTTCTACCGGTAAGGCCCTGTGACTTTTCTGCTGCGCAATGTCCATTTTGCTATTTCTTAAACCCGCCACTGTTTCTTTTTAAAAGAAAGTCATACTTTTTTGGCATTTTTTAAAAAAATTTAATTTTTCCCCCTTCCTTACAAGATTTGATGATCACTGACATAATCAGAGATTCCAGAGTGATGAAAAATAATGCATTCTTCTTTAAAATTGCTAGTCAGACTAAGAGTTTTCTTATTTCTTATAAATGAAACTTGACAGTCCCATAGGGGGCTCCAGTACCCTATACCTTTATTTATTTTTATACCTTTTCAATTTTGCCAAACATTTGAATTTACTGATAAAAGCTCTCTTTCTCGAAGTACCTGAAACAAAAATTGTTTAAGTGTTTTTCCAACTTTAGAACAGTAGGTACCTACTCCAGACCACTCAGGATCCAACATTTGGCTTCTTACTTTCAGTAAAAAATCCAAAATCGAAAATAATGAACTCAAAATTTGATATTTTACATTTCACTCTACGTATATAATTAGGTATTATTTTTTGTTTGCTGTACGTCGTGATAAGGACTTTTGCCACTTAGCGTTGACCCAGTTTGATGAAATTGTAAATTTGTAAAGGAATTTCTTTGTGTTAAATCTAATGCTTTTTTGCCTTCGCTTGGATTCGAACCAACAGCCTCCGGGTTATGAATCCGTCATTCTTACCAAATGAGCTACTGAGGCTGTATGAAATTGTAAATGTAAATTTCTTTGTGTTATTATGTCACACTTTTTGTGGGCATCATAGCATTACAAGGTATTCTCAACAATCACTCCCATATCAGTAAGCCTAAGCTACAACCATTACCTTATAATGCTACCACTTGTCGCTATTACCATAGCTACCCAATTGTCCTCAGAAGGCTGAGTTATCCCCAATCACAACCAGACAAAGTCGAAAATTTGAAAAAACATTTATCAAATTTTCGACCGTTCAGGAATCGAACCCGGAACCTCCTTGGTGTAAAACAAGCGTGATGTGCACTCTGCAACGGAGATGTCAGTTTGATGAAATTTGGTATGTACATTCATTATCGGCCATTGCTAAGGTGCAAAAGACAAACGTTTCTGCAACAAACCGTGAAAAAGATAAAAATCACTTTCAAAAAACAAAATATTGGGCACCCTGGGGCCCAGGAGTGGTCCAGGGCCCCCAAAAACTATACAGCAAATTTCCTTCATACCCTAAACATATATAACCAATTGCGTCCAAATCGGATGAAAATTGTGGCTTGCATTGCGTAACATACATAAATACACATTCATATACATACATACAAGTGCATTTCGGGATGTTTATGGGAGTCAAAAGTGGAGTTCACTAAAGTTCACAACTATTTTTTGTCTGCTGTACGTCGTAATGAGCACACCACCTAGCGTTGACCCATTTTGATGAAATTGGGTATGCATATACTAAATTTTTAGGACATACATTTCATAAAAATCGGTCATTGCTAAGATGCAAAAGCGCAGCGGACAAACGTATTTTGTTTACTTTATTTTTAGATTCTACAAATCTCGAAACGTAAATTAATATCAAATTTTTCAGGGGAATATTTTTTCGTGACGATTCTAAAGGCACATTGTATATACCAAAACATCTGTATACAGGTTGAATAGTGGGGAAAAAATCAATTACTTAAAACGACGCAGCTTGTATGTTATAGGTTATTATTGGACGCCTTCATTTGAACAATTGGTTAGGATGTTGATCATTGATTTATTCTTTGTATCTATTGTCCTTTCTATATTCCAAGGTCATTATTGCATGCGTTTATTTTTTCGTCAAGGATCAAAAAAGGTTTTCCAAGATCCCGGTACGTATATTTTGACTGAGCTTAGATTACGTTACCAAGTTAGTGTTTGCTTTATTATCTTAATATATAAATCAGAAATGTGTGTGTACCTAGAGGTTGTCTGTTACAATAGCCCAAACGGTAGCAGATATCAAAAATATATGGGAATGGTCCCCCCGAATCATTGTTTTGGACCCCAGGAAAATTATCAGAACTAAAATAAGGTCAAGCTAAATTTCTAATTTATTCGCAAAAATCGGACAGTCACGGTCCGATATCCTAAAATTTTTCGCAACAACATATCAACTCAAAGCCAAAAAGTTTTAGGTGGCCGTTTGTTTAGTAATTATTTCAGGACATTTTCTGTAAAGGTATGGCCAGCTATTCCAGTGTTACGCAATCGAAACTAAAAACGGGCAAAATAAAATTTAGAAAAACTAAAAATTCATAACGGCATTGTCTCTAAGGCCCCTGGCGAATCGTTTAGATGTTGGTTTTTTAAAGGTAGCACTATAAAGGGTTGACAAAAACCAGGGACATTTCTAGGCTAGTTAGCAGCGAGGGCAAACACCCATTTTGGCACCCTAAGAACCTCGCGCTCGTGGCAGCCGCCCCGTTCCCCCTAGTTATGTCCCTGCAAAAACCAATCTCCCCCAAATTTCATTTTCCTTGAAAAACAAAATAGCACGGGCGTCTTTGGCACGTTGAACACACCAGTTCTCTTAAGGTTATCGACGTGGAACAACGTTCACCGAGGTTTTACTAAGTTTTTGTCCACGTAGGTTTGTACCCTCGTGATTCTGTCTTTTTATGGTCCATGAACCCAGGCTGGGTAACATTAATGTGGATAGCTGATTTGTAATTTTTCACTGAATGGAAGAATAAAAATGAAAATCCATGTGCAGTTTGATGATACAAGTGTGGGAGTGGTGTCAATCTCTTCGTATTGATCTCTAGAAAATGAAAATCCATGTTGGAACCCTCAAATTTTGTCGAGAGAACCACAATTCAAGTAGGCGTCCAAGATGGCCGCCCGGCGTAAGAAAATCTTTAAATTACCGCTAAGGATCGTGTGGGGTGTCTAATAGTCCGGGAGCTAGCCTGGCTTGTCCTACCTCATAAGCAGCAGAAGGATCACATAGCAGATACAGAAGAGCTCACTGTATAGGTGCATAAAAGTCTTTGTCTGGCAAGTTTTGTGGGTGACTTTAGCCTCCACGAGCTTTCAAAGTTCGAAAATTTTGGCAAAAATTACCTCATAAGCAGCAGGGATAATTTNACCCTCAGCGATCCCGCATATTCAAAATGGCGTCCGAAATTGCGACCTAAACGTGAAATCATTAATAACTGGTTCTGGGTAACAAACAGAGAATCAATTTCAATGTTTTCGGAGTCGTAGATTCCATAAATACTATCCAGATGATCGTTCGCCTTATGGTTGATCCCGAAAACAAAGATGGCGACCAAAGTGGCCTCCCCCCAATCAAGTCGTGTGGGGTGTCTAAGAATCTGTTTTTTGGGTCTTAGAACTCTAAACAATCCGGTCCCCCCCCAAAAAAAATAAAATATTTTGCCCAGAACGGCCGTTAAAATTGTGCTCTTAGCGGAAAAACGATCAAAATTAGGTATAAGTATCGAACAATGAGTCAGTTACTTTGTTTTCAAGGCAGTAAATTCTAACAAAACCTTCTAGAAAATACTGAAGATAATACTTGCCCCGGAAATTCAAAATGGCGGCAAAATGGCTTCCTACAAAATCATTTGATTCGAAATTGTTGACAAAAATTTGAAGTAAATCCTTGAAATTTTTGTTCTTTTCCGGTCAGAAATACTGCCTTGTCTGCTCGAACAATGTATTTGGAGGAGAACGGCTCATGTAGCCGTAAATAAAGCGACATATTATACAGGGTGTCCATAAAGTCTCACTCCACCCCCTATATCTCGAGAATGGCTGAAAATATAAGAAAACGCAAAAACATGTATCCTTAGATTTTAGGGGGATTAATTTTAGACTAAACATTTTTTGGCCTTGTCCAGCGGTTTAGGCTGGGCACCGGCTGGCTTCAAAATCTGAAATGAGAAGGTATATCAAGTGACACCTTGTTTTAAAGGTCGTTTATAGCATTCTTCGTTGGGAAAATCGCACCAAAAGTTGGTATACTTAGACACCTCACACGATCCTTAGCGGTAATTTAAAGACGCCATCTTGAATTGTGGTTTTCCCGACAAAATTTGAGGGTTCCACCATGGATTTTCATTTTCTAGAGATCAATACGAAGATTTTGACACCCCTTCCACACTTGTATCATCAGACTGCACACGGGACCGGATTTCGTGTTCTATGCCCCCAGACTATACCTTTGATATACTTTTTTTTAACAAGAATATTTGATAAAAATATCAAAAGGCACGCCCTTCCACAAGATGCAACCAAATGCTGTAGCCCCGTCAACGTCCAAGAAAATGAAGGAGACTAAAATAATGTAAATTAAAAAAAAAATTCTCCGTGTTCCCGTAACTTTTTTTGGTTTATTATTTTCAATAATGAACCTTTGGAATCGTCACGAAAAAAAATAACCCCCTCAAAATTTGATATTTTTTTTTTCAAATTAATTGATTTAGTCACATCACCCACCAATCCGATTTTCAAATATTCAACAAAAGTCACTCCACATATTTTTCCCGTGATGGCTGTGGAGAGACCTGAAAAGTGCAGTAATATATCACTTGTGCAACGCTCATTGTATTCCTCAATATTCTGGCTTGTATAACAGACTAGCAGGTGTTTTTAATTTTTTCATTATTTTTTTCAACCATATTTAACTTTCTCGCTTTGAGTTGATAAATTATGTTTCACATTTCATGCTATCTGGCCTTAACTTAATGATTTTTTTTTTAAAAAAAAGAGTATAACTTGAAAACGGTTCGACATTCTTGAGTTATGATAATTTTACTGGAGTTCCATCCTACGGTTTTGGGGGGTCCATTCCTATCAATTTTTCGAAATCTCTTAGCTTTTTGGCTAAAAAATTAGTGATAAATGACTTCCAGAGTTCATCGTGCCTAACGTTTCCATGGTGTTCATCAGTTTTTCCCTACGAATGGCATTCCGTTTATGTGATCGGAGTCCTGTCAACGTCTTACAAGTTCTTCCACATGCTGCTCATTGAAGAGGATCGGAAGATGAGATGTTTGCTGGTTTGAAGGTAGAATGGGGGTCGATGCTATTCTCATTGGTTTTATCGTATTGCTATATTGTGATGATTGCTCTCTATGAGATGACTTTGATTTGTTCTTACATATTTATAATCGCAGAAAGGGCATTTTGGCGGCCGAATTCATTATTCCTGATTATGTTACATATTGGACACTTCCATGAATATTGGCTTCTAGCACTATGTTTCTCTTGAGGTATTGTGCTTTGATTGTGGTATGCAGTTCATCGTATAAGGTGTCTTTGATTTATTCTTCTTCAATGCTCGTCGGAGAATAGAAACAGATGAAAACTGAAATAACTCCCTTCTTTATAAGGTTCGTTTTAACACAAAGGTCCACTCCATAGTCATTTCTTCCAATGCCCTCCATGCCCGACCAGTAAAATGTATAGCCAGCTTTATTTTCTTTAAGTGAGAAGAATACAAGTAGATGGGTTTCTTGTAGTGGCTCGGCTATATTTATACTAAGTTTTTCCTGCTCTTTACCATGACAGCTGTTTGAATTTTTGATAGATTTTGCTTTAGTTCTGATAATATTGACCGCTACTTGGTTCTCCCCAGAATCTAAACAGATTGCAATTTCTGTTTCAGAATAAGTTCGACTCACCTGGGGTAAGATTTGTTTGTATATGCCATTTTGAAAAAAAAAAAAAAAAAAAAATGGACACATATTTTGTGCCACGGAGTTTTTGTGAGTGGTAGATGGATAGACAAATCTCACTGTCAATCTCCTTGTCTAGAACTCTGTACAAGAGAATCCTGTTTCAGTATAGCCTTCTTCTTGTTGATCACCTGCTTTCACAATCCCGTGATAATGCAGCCGTTTTTCTAGCTCTTCCGCGTCGAGAAAGCCATATCTGAATCGGTTGTCCGGTTTTCTCGTGTAATCTTAGGCAAGGGTCCTTACGGGGTGCTACCATCCGGACCAGATGCTCCCCGGATTTTTGACGTGGTGTTACTCCCTCCCCCCTCCCCACTTATTGCCTCTTGATGATAAGCCCCCGACAAGGGACGAACGCAGCGTTGTTTAGTGATACATTATACATCCTATCTCTAAAACCGATCTGATGAAACTTTCTTGGGAAATTTCCTAGGACTCTATGCTGCTATCGACCTTCATCTCTGACAGTATGGTTTCTCTTGTTTATGTTCCTTGCCATGTTGCGGATCACGTCGTACAGTACTTCCTATGTTATTTTGGCAGAGAGGGTTTCTCTGCTTTACTGATACCTGGGATTAAGTTTTTCTATGGTTTATTAGGTTTGGCAGAGGAAGCCAAGCTTCCCTCTAATAATATTATTATAAGAAAGCGAAGGTTGCCGTGCTAGTAAGGGGCACAGGTAAAAAGAGTAAACACTGAAAGGAAGGTTGTGGCATCGTAGAATTAAGGAAGGTATGGCCGACCCCAAATAAAATTTGGAAAAGGTGAGGTTATAAATTTTATGGATTAGTCCCCGGTAGTAGCCAATTCTTAAAATAATATTTCAGATTATCATAAAGCGCTGGGTTGTGAGTTTATAAACGTTAGGTATGGATTACATCAAGACAATGTACTTGATGTCCGGTTTGGTGATGAGGCTGCGGCAAAGTCGTTTATGACAACTCCACGTAATGAGACTTTTGATTCTGTTAAAAATCGTTTGAGGATCATTAATTCAAATGTTATGGCTGAACAAGAGTGTAATGATGGTTTCAATAGTTTTAATACGTAAGTTGTAAAAAAAAACAAAAAAAAAAACAAAAAAAAACGAGACCAATATATCCGTAACAGTTTCCCAATGTCCAAAAACATCCTTCCTAATCCAGACATACATCCTCCCTAATCCAGAATTTGGACAGGGGTTATCCCAGTGAGATTAACTTTGAAATCCTAAATGAGAATACCCCTTTGGTTTAGTGTTAGCTTTAACTTTAAAAATGTCGAATCACCTGTATGAAAATAACGTGCGCAGAGATGAAAATAGTGTGGGTTCAGGTAATATTCAGATTGCAGAGCTCTAAAAAGTACGAGTATGTGCAGTAGTTGTAAGTTTATGACAACAATTTACAAAACACTGTATCTCACATAAGATGTAAAACTCCAGAATTTTCAATCTAGTATCCCTACATTTGTTACACATTTTCGAAAACTAAAATAAAGTCATTGTGAAGGATAGTTAACTCCACTTCTGACCCCGGTATACATCCCGAAATGCACTTGTTTATGTATGTTTGTTTTTTACGCGATAGAAGCAACAATTTTCAGCCGATTTTGACGAAATTTGGTATACATATTTATTACGTGAAGTAAATTTGCTGTATAGTATAGTTTTGTTTTTTAAAAATGATTTTTATCTTTTTAGCGTTTTGTTGTAGAAACGTACGTAAAATTTTGATATTTTATGGCTGGTGTTAAGGGGTTTCGATTTTGAAAATCGAAAATTTTGGGTCCCCTGGCCCCTTCACTTTTGTTTTTTGAAAATTGTTTTTTTTAATTTCATCAAGATATTTTTTCTATATATATATTTTTTTTTTTTTTTTTGTAAAAAGGAAGTATTTTTCAAATCCCCTCAGAAAAAACTGAACAAGTGTAAAGTCGGTAGTCGGTATTACTAAAGAGAATCGAGACAGAAGAACGTGGAATAATAAATTTAAGTGCGGGATATACAGCAGCAACAATAAACTTGGCCCCAAAAATAGATATCACTACTTTCATAGGCGGATTTTTTTGGAAGAGTGGGTGGAACTTGGTCTTTTTTCTATGATAATTTTTTGTGAGATTTTATAATCCAATTTTATTCCAGTTTTTATCAACAGTTCTCTGGAGGTAACGTAAATTTTCTCAGAACGCATTTCAATAATTTTCCAACATCTTTATTGTATACATTAGGAAGTCATAGATTAGCTAAAGAAGTTTTGAGCAGATTCATTCAATTCTATCCAATGGCCGAGATGTACACTCATCTAGGAACTGTTCACACTAATATTGAGCAGGATGCCTTAGTAAGAATCTTAGGCAATGATGGGTCGTCATTTCCAAAATTTTTTCATCACGATATGACTGTAGGTAAGTAATTCTTTCATCATGATATGACTGTAGGTAAGTAATTCTTTCATCACCATATATGACTGTAGGTATGTAATTCTTTCATCACGATATGACTGTAGGTAAGTAATTCTTTCATCATGATATGACTGTAGGGTAGTAATTCTTTCATCACGATATGACTGTAAGTAAGTAATTCTCTCATCACGATATGACTGTAGGAAAGTAATTCTTTCATCACGATATGACTGTAGGTAAGTAATTCTCTCATCACGATATGACTGTAGGTAAGTTATTCCTTCATCATGATATGACTGTAGGTAAGTAATTCTTTCATCACGATATGACTGTAGGTAAGTAATTCTTTCATCACGATATGACTCTAGGTAAGTAATTCTTTCAGCATGATATGACTGTAAGTAAGTAATTCTTTCATCACGATATGACTCTAGGTAAGTAATTCTTTCATCACGATATGACTGTAGGTAAGTAATTCCTTCATCACGATATGACTGTAGGTAAGTAATTCTTTCAGCATGATATGACTGTAAGTAAGTAATTCTTTCATCACGATATGACTCTATGTAAGTAATTCTTTCATCACGATATGACTGTAGGTAAGTAATTCTTTCGTCACGATATGACTGTAGGTAAGTTTCCAGGTCCGCGCCTAAAATAATAATACGGATTTTTATTTCTGGGGCAATAAAATTGAATAACCAATTACCTATTATAACAACATTAACAAGGGTTTACATAATTGACCCAACCATAAGATTTGAACCAAAAATAACATCAATCAAGCAAAATTAGTGCATGAAGAAAAAAATAACTTCTATATAGCATGCAAACCATATCTCAATTTATATAAATCAGAAATTTGTATGTATGTACCTATGTATGTGGGGTTGTCTGTTACAATACCATAGCCCAAACGGTAGCAGATAGCGAATTGATGGGAATGGACCCCCCCCCCNATAGGAATGGACCCCCAAAAAATCATGATCTATGACCCCAGGAAAATTATCAGAACTAAAATATGTCAAGCCGTTTTCGAGTTACGTGCAAATTTATAATTTCTTCACCAAAATCGGATAGTCACGGTCCGATATCTTAAAATTTGTCGCGACAACATATCAACTCAAAGCGAGAAAGTTTTAGGTGACCCTTTAGTCCGTATTTTAGGAAATTTTCTGCAAAGATTGTGCCAGTCATTCCAGAGTTACGAGTTTAAAACCGGGAAAGGACAAAATAATATTTTGAATTTACTAAAAAGTGAGAATGGCTGTGCCTCTAAGGCGCCTGGTGAAACGTTTATATTTTAGTTTTTAAAGGTTGCAACATACGGGGTGGACACAAACCAATACCCCCCCCCATTTTCCATTGTCCTTGAAAACAATTATAGCAATATAAGAATCGTAGCGAAGCACGGGCGAAACAGCTAGTCTATAATAATAAACTCAAAATAACGATAAATGTGTGTGTGTGTGTATATCACTAATTCTTTAGCCAAAACGGTAAGTGATATCGAAAAATTGATGAGAAATATCAATTTTGTCGCGACAACATATCAATTCAAAGCAAGAAAGTTTTAAACCTTAATTTGGAACATGGTTTGCAAAAAAATATACAACCGTTTTCGAGTTATGACCGTTTTTCCGAATTTTGTAAGGGGAATCATATAATACTATTAGCTTTCGATTTTTGAAAGGGAAATCATAGAATTCTATAGGCCGTAGCGAAGCACGGGCGAAACAGCTAGTCTGAAAGAAAAATATGAGAATAAGTATTCTAACAGAAGTTATAAAGTAATAGGACTCTGCCTATCAGTACATTTGTAAGAGACTTTTTCACACAATTTAAGCTCAACACCAAACACATCGAAGACAATATCATCGAATATCCTACAAGATTCCATCATATATATATATAATAATAATTAAAACAATCAAGAAAATAAAAGTCCAGTTGGATTGATGGGTATGCTGTGTCGGAGCAACCAACGATATGACAGCACTACTTTGCTCAAAAAGTTGTTTCTCTCTACTGTGCACACTTGATGACGAAACACATAAAATAATATAAAAATATAGAAGAAAAGGGCCCAATTCTTGGTTCGGGAAATTTTCGACTTTGTGCTTGTGATTTTAGGGTTGTACTCAAACTCGTGAGGACGATTGAGTAGGAGTAGCGACCTGTGGCGTCATTACGAGAGTAAAAAGATTAGAAGATTGAATAGATTTTTAGTGTAGGAATCTCTTAGTAATGCTGTGAATTCTCACAATAAATTGTGAAAAGGCCGTTAGGCCTTACCATATAATAATTAAACATCTACATGCATACACATTTGCAAAGCCCAATGGATTCTAATTTACCTGCATGGTATGCAAAGCCATATCATTTTCTTGAGAACGTTTTTACTTTCTCTTCCTATAGAAGATAAAGTATTGTATTTTTTTCCCCTTAACGTCTCTTTAACATCAATTGGTCATTCGAGACGGGGGTTTTACCCTTCACACTCGCTGGAAACTTGCAAACTAGCTACACACATTGACCTCACCCAGTCTGGGTTGGGCGGTAAAATAGTCTCAGCATTACGAGGGCGCGAACACACGTGGACACCCACATGGAACAACCTCACTGGACGTTGCTTAACTTCAGTGATGAACTGTTGTACTCAACGTGCCATAGATGCTGGCGAAACGGTTCTTTTAATAACGATAATAAATGAGATTTAAGAATTCAATTTTATGATTCGTTTCAGCTGTGGTCAAGATACAAGATGAACATCGTCAGAAGTGGTATCTAGTGGCTGATCCGCACAGGGGGATGGAATCAATTGTGGCCATACCTGCTGACAGCCCAAACATTCATGAAGGTAATATACTACACCTTAAATGGCCAAATGGGGAGAGACTCCTCTCGATCTCCCGTCCCAAATGGAATTGGACGTGTCTGAAAAACGATTCTAAGAATATAAAATAAAATTTGCAAAAAGTCCTCTGAAAGTGGTTCTTCTTACCTACAAACTCTAAGTCGTGAAGTTAACAGTCAGCAGCTGATTTCTCTTGACGTGTGGGCATCTATTAACACGCTACATTTAGATACATCATAAATTAAACTACCTATATTCAAATACTTCCCGAAATTACAATATCACAAAAAATTATCATTGAAAAAAAGCCAAGTCCCTACCACTCTTCCAAAAAAATTCCGCCCATGAACGTAGTGATATCTATTATAGAGGCCAAGTTTTTTTTAAAGTTTGGCTTAACCCCTCTTTAACATCTATTGGTCATTCGAGACGGGGGTTTTACCCTCCATTCGCTGGAAACTTGCAAACCAGCTACCCACATTGACCTCACCCAGCCTGGTTTGGGCCGGAAAAAAAGCCAGCATCACGAAGGCACGAACGCACGTGGACAACCACATTAGAACAACCTCTCTGGACGTTGCTTAACTTCAGTGATCTAACGTGAACTCGAGTATTCAAAGCGCATAGACACGTTTTGGGGTCCCCAGAGCCCAAATCTCGAGTTTCAGCCATTGGTCCGTGTGTGTGTCTGTCTGCCCCGTTATTCTGTCTGTCCGTCCGTCTGTCTGTTTGTGAACAAGATATCTCAAGAACGGCAAGTGCTAGAAGTGTAATATATCAAGAAGTGTAATATATAATTGTATTTTCGCTCTGGTATCTTCAAAACGTGTTTTGGCATTGAAAAATGGACATCGAAAATTTCACCCCATTACAATACTTTCTTCTTTTTTTATAGATAAGGAAAGTCGTATGATATTCACACCAGATTTTTTCGTTCTCAATTTACAGATTATTCTTACTTGCCAGATATTAATCGCTATTTACATTTTTATAAAGTTGGAAATGCACAACGAAATTTTATTTTGAGTGAAACTAGAGACAGTCAAGAAGTACATAAGGATCTCTATTATGTAGAACTAGCGTTCTGTTCATTTCTTCAAACAACTGCTAAACTAAAATTGTTGCGTGCTGCCGGATCAGTTCATAGAAGACATGGCAATGGCTTTTTGAAGGCAAAACTATCTTATGATTTGGTTACTACAAGGGAAACGTTTCATATGTCCCATAGGGATGACAATAATCAGCTGAAGACACTGGATGTTCCATTCTCCAGCATACCTATTGTTGGGGAGTATTTAGTCAATGATATGTATGAGGTATTGGCATTTTTTTATTTAACAAATTATCGGGTGGTAAACCCATTTTTTCTAGCCCGATGTACACACCCTTTTATTTTGTAGAGTACTTTTATTTTGTAGTGCCCGGCTGTCAAATCTATTTTGTAGCGGCCGACGTCCGATGTGCACTTTGAATTTTGGACTTAGGCGCTTATCCTAACACAGAGAAAAATAAAAGTTCCGAAGTTTTAATTTTACTCACCAGAGAATTTTGTTTTCAATAATTTTGTTTTGTTTACATTTTGGAATTTTCATTTGGCGCAGAGATTTTTTGATAAGAGTGAAGGAAACATAAAATTGCGCGGGCATCCGGCACTACACAGAAAGGGGTACACAGACACAGGTGTTTACATCGGGCGTCCACGTCTAGCACTTGAATCGGCCATATCCCAGTACATTTTTCATGAACCCACATGAGAAAACATTTTTGTAGATTTTTTTTCCGAGCCCTCCAAATAGTTTTAGATTTTAGACAAAACTCCCTGCAACTTTGTAAGAAAAGCTCAAAGAAAACTAGTGGATCAAGATGATCAGGTGTTCAAGTTATACTAGTGGATCAATATGATCAGGTGTTCAAGTTATACTAGTGGATCAAGATGATCAGGTGTTCAAGTTATACTAGTGGATCAAGATGATCAGGTGTTTGAGAGGGAGACTTTTGCTTATTATTATCTTAATATACTAGTGGATCAATATGATCAGGTGTTCACGTTAGTGTTGTAGTCATTTATAGGAAAAAAATATCTTAATCAAATATAAAAGAATTTTTTTTTTTAAAAAAAAAAAAAATGGTAAAAAAGGGATAGGTATAATATGACTGTAACAATGAAGACGACAGAACAATTCCACCTCGAAAATTATATATAGATGGGTAGCTTTAATATATTTTAGATATACCCCTCCCCTCCACCTAAAATCAACTCTGGCTATAGCCCTAATAGTTAAGCGCACATCTTAATACCAAAGATAAAAAGTCGATATGCCCCCCCGCCCTCCCCCGAATGAAAATCTTGAGTGCGCAACTGAGCAGAACATACCCATTATTAGTATTCTTGTTTATTTTTGTTTGATTGGTTGAATATTGTCCTTAGTCGGGTGAGAGGGGAGGGGGTTCAAAGTGGGTGGTTTTCCCGGGTACAGACTACCCTAATATATGGGTACGTCCATGCACACGACATCGCTTATAATGATGATGCATAATATTTGATTGATTCTCTGATTTACAGGTACATCCAGAATACGATGAACATTTTGAGCAAACTATAAATGAAGAGGGTCTGAATTTAAATGTTCGACACTTATTGAACACTCTTCGTGATATAGAGACGATCATCTATGATGAGGATATTAATTTCCTTGTTATCTTAGAACAACTGAGAAACGAAATTTATGAAGAAAGAGACAGATTATAAAATTAATAATTCTATAATGTACTAGTTGTTTATGAAGAAAGAGACAGATTATAAAATTAATAATTCTATAATGTTCTAGTTGTTTATGAAGAAAGAGACAGATTATAAAATTAATAATTCTATAATGTACTAGTTGTTTATGAAGAAAGAGACAGATTATAAAATTAATAATTCTATAATGTACTAGTTGTTTCGCTCGTGCTTCGCTGCGATTCTTATATTACTATTTTTGTTTTTTAAGGACAATAAAATTGGGGGCGGGGTGTGGGGATGGGTTTTTGTGAACCCTGTATAGTTCAACCTTTAAAAAAACAAGATTTAAAGCTTTCACCAGGGGCCTTAAAGGCACGGCCATTTTGACTTTTTAGTATATTCTAAATTTTGACCGTTCCCAGTTTCAAACTTGTAATTCTGGAATGGCTGGCCATACCTTTGCAGAAGATGTACTAAAATACGGACTAAACCCACAGCTCGCTGTGAAGAGCTAAGTGATGTAATGTGATTTCATCTTATATTAAGTATACTATATAAATCAAAAATTTGTATGTACCTATGTATGAGGGGTTGGCTGTTACAATACCACAACCCAAACGGTAGCAGATAGAGAAAAATTGATGGGAATGGACCCCCCCCCCCCAAAAGCATGACCTACGACCCCAGGATAATCAAAACTAAAATATGTAAAGTTGTTCGCAAATTTATAATTTCTTCACCAAAATCGGATAGTCACGGTCCGATATCTTAAAATTTGTCGCGACAACATATCAACTCAAAGCGAGAAAGTTTTAGGTGGGCCTTTATTCCGTATTTTAGGACATTTTCTGCAAAGGTATGGCCAGCCATTCCAGAGTTACGAGTTTAAAACCGGGAAAGGACAAAATAATATTTTGAATTAACTAAAAAGTGAGAATGGCCGTGCCTCTAAGGCGCCTGGCGAAACGTTTAAATCTTGGGCTTTAAAGGTTGCAATATACATACACACAGACTGGACACAAAACCATACCCCCNGACCCCCCCCCCCCCCAATTTCCATTGTCCTTGAAAAACAAAGATAACAATATAAATACCATAGAGAAGCACGGGCGAAACAGCTAGTATAAAATAAAATTAAAATTATTTTAAAAATATTTCTTTTCTTTCAAAAATTATATGCAGCGTGTTGCTAGAAAGTGGTAAGCTATATAATTCTGTAAGAAGCCTTTTTGCCAGCCATTTCATAGTGTATTCTATGAAATGGCTGCAAACTGGCTGTGCGCGCAAACGGCATAAATACCGCTGAGGAGTATCAACTGATGACTAGGTTTCCATCTGTAGATACTAGCCCTGTCAAAAAGGATGGTAATAAGGCCAACCTGAAGATATTATGAAGATGCACTTGACCAAGTACCTTCTACCAATGATGTCGAACTGAGTAAAGTCATGACTCTGCTCAAACTACTGCCGTCCATGGTCAAAAAGCTGGACTCTCTAACGAACGAAGTCTGAAGCTAACTATCCAGTCACTCTATGGTGAAAACGAACAGCTTAGAACAAGTGTTGAGAGAATGCGGAAATCAAGGCAGTTCTAATTTACTGTCGAGTCCAGGGCCGAATCAAGATACTTCTGATAACTGTGCTAATTCTGATTCCGGTTTCATCCAGGCTCGAACCGGTAAAAGCCGAAGCAACATCAGAAACAATCAAGTTCCTAAGACATCTCACAGTCAAATTAAATTACGGGTTCTCGCCTCGAAACTTGCACGTCATTCCTGTTTGGTCCATCTGTCAATGCGGATGATATTGAAACCCTTATAAAGTACCATTTACCAGTCCTAGGTAATTTTAAAGTTATACTAGACTGGACTATTATGCACCCGTTGACTCCTCCTTTAAGATTTACCATTCCGATTACCTAGTCCATACAGTTTAAAACTTGATTAATTTCATTCATTAATCATGATTTGTTATTAATGGAAGTAATTTAACATCATTAGTTTATATTATATACATCATGGATATTTAATGTTTAGTTTATTTACTTTTGAGGATTCATGGATTTTTGTATAGGGGCCCGTAACTTTTCGGTTCCGGGCCCGGATTTTCTCTTGGTGGCCCTGACCCTCCCCTCCTTTCCACCAATGACCAGTTTCAAAGGGACAAGTAGGATCCCTCTAAAATAGAAAATTTCGAGTAAAAAATAAAAAAAATGGATAACTTCAAATTTTATCGCTATATTAACCCTAGCATTGCCAGGGGGGGGGGGGACAAAGTACCCGCGTTTTAGCAAAAAGCTTGTAGTAATCAAATTATGATATTATTTTAATGAAACTTTAATAATTGTCACCAACAACATTTTCCATCATCTATATATATAAAAGAGAAATAGTATATAAAAATATGTATGTTCTAAGCCTTCTAAGGGATGATATTGAAGACAAACTTTGGGCGCGGGTATTTTGTAACCCCCTTGGCAATGCATGTAACCAATACATTGATTGTCTAAAGCTACCATAAATTGTCTAAAGTGTCTAAAATGTCTAATTATGTACCACTGCAAGAAATAAGTGTGCGTAAACACTGTGGGATGTCAGGAAGGACAAAATTCTGGTTCAGAATAGATTTCCTAGGGTCTAGCAATTTTTTTTTTACTTTCATTTACATTATTTTATTCCTGGAATTAAATTTTATTTTTATGTAAAATAAAAAGATAATAATTGATTTAGTTTATATTTTTTTAGTTTTTAATAAAGAAATAGCGACTTATTGTAAAAAAAAATACATTTTTTCCTTTATTTCCTCCCCCCCTTGGCAATGCACGTAATTGAATAGAGCTTGGCAATCCTAGTATTAAGGGCATTTAAAGAAGCCTAAATTAGTGTACATATTACTCGAAATATCGTAAAAAATATATCGATATATATCGATTTTCGATATATCGTGCCATCCCTACTTATAACCACATCATATTAACATATCTATTGCTTTCATAAAGAAAACAGTGATAGCCCTAATTTGTTGGTTAAACCGCATGCTTGATGTGCAATTGAACAAACTCTGCGAATGTTACACATGGGTTTATTATTTTACAGGTTAAAATATAATTACCCCCCAATATTCAATATTTTTCGTTTAAAAGTAAGTACAGGTTGCGGCAGCGGCAATTAATTCTCCCACTTTTCAAAAAATTGTGGGAGGGGAAGTAATAATGGGAGGAGCGTGGGGTTTGTGATATTAACACGAAATGTCATCTAGTTTTTAGGTGCCGCAATGGTTTTGTCGCACGAGCATCGTGCGTTCGTTGTCAAGCTGTTTTTTTCACAACTTTAGGACCACATCATCAGCTTTAGGCTGTATGCGGCTACGGCCCATGTTCCCCGGTCAAGTGATCTCCTTATGGCATGCCATTTCATGGGTCTCTCGCTCGCCGGATTTGAGTCCCTGTGAGCTACTGAGGCTGTCAAAACCTTAATAGATAATGGTGAACCTTAACCCACATGACTACCGAGCTATTGTTCAAAGAACGGTTGCGGGGACAAGTGCTAGATTCGAAGAAGAAAAAAAATCATCATCATCTTTATTAATCATCATCATCATCTTCTTCATCATCATCCTTATTAATCATCTTCATCTTCTTCATCATCATCACCTTTATTAATCATCTTCATCTTCTTCATCATCATCTTTATTAATCATCTTCATCTTCTTCATCATCATCTTTATTAATCATCATCTTCTTCATCATCATCTTTATTAATTATCCTCTTTATCATCATCTTCGTCTTCATCATCATCATCATCTGATGATGATTCATGTTTGGGGTTATTAACAATATTCTGTTGTTTGATAAAATTGATGAAAGTCGTATTCTCAATAATTTCTTCCAACTTCCTCAATTTGGACGCTATTTCTTCTATACCTAATTTCCGTGTTATCCGTTCGATGGATTCTTGTGCATAAGCATTCTGAAAAGAATAAACAGATATTACTTTTTTATGTAGACCCTCCATCCACCCCTGGATGATTGAAAGTGGGTGCCTGCTGGCTTTCGCCTAATAAAACAAAAACAATATTACAAGTAGTAGTTTCGTGAACTGTTGTAGATCTTGCCATTGCCATCATGAAAACAATAAACAGCCAGCGTCTATGGCACGTTGAATACACAAGTTCCCATTCGATCATTGAAGTGAAGTAACCTCCAGCAAAGTTTTCCCATGTGTTTGTCCACATGGGTTCGCGACCCCGTGATGCAGATAATTCTTAAATCTTATTTACTATCGTTATGAAAAGAACCGTTTTGTCAGCGTCTATGGCACGTTAATTACACCAGTTCATCGTTGAAGTTAAGCAACGTCCAGCGGGGGTGTTCCATGTGGGTGTCCACGTGTGTTCGCGACCTCGTGATGCTGGCTATTAATCCGGCCACCCCAGGCTGGCTGAGATCCATGTGAGTGGCTGTTTTGCAAGCTTCTAGAGAGTGTAGAAGGTAAACCCCCCGTCTCGAATGATAAAGAAAAAAAAAACTGATTAAAAAAAGCCATGGTGTTAAAAATAGTTCTATGGCCGGCCATACACGCAACGATAAATCTGCGCAGATTAAACTGTGCAGACTTATGTCCGGCCTATGAGTCCGAGACCCGGAATCTTTATTTTTAGTGGATTTTTAAAAGTTTACTTACAATATCAATATCAGAAAATTGTATTGCATCCACATAGGTGCGGTTTTAGTATACTTCGATTGCTAAAAATTCCTTCAGTAAGCGATACGTATATACCAGATGTAGCAATGCCTTATTTATTCCGTTTGTGTATAGTGCGGTAGGGTGACGTTAGGTCAAATTTAGCAACGGTGTCTTCATATCCACAGAAAGGTCTTCCTATATAAATTACTGCCTGTTCAAAATCCTCGAGCAGATCTTTCTGCTCCTCCAAAGTAATGGGAATTGCAGATCATTGCATAATTATAATAAATTTTGTGTGATTTTACTTCCCATCCTGAAATAAAATGAGTTCCCCTTAATTTTTTTCCTGTTTGAGATAGAGAAAAAATGGCTGTGTGTACTTATGTACGCGTGTGAGAAGTTATACATCTTTTTAAAATTAAATTTAAAAATATTTAAAAAAATTGAACTTTTTTGCTGTCACCCATCCATTGTTTGTCCCTACTTGGTGTAGCTTAACATTAGAGGGATGGGACCAAGAGAAAAATCTTCCCAACTTTCTAGCTTTAAGTAGATATATTATGTCGTCGAGACAAATTTCGAGAAAGAATCGAGAAAGTCGAAAATCGTGAACTTTTTTCCTGTCACCCATCCATTATTTGCCCCTTCTCGGTAGCTTAACATTAGAGTTGCAAAATATGTCCTAAATGAAGGAGTAAGATGTCACCTAAAACTTTCTCGCTTTGAGTTGATATGTCTTCGCGACAAATTTCGAGAAAGAATGTCATTTAGGTCGATAAACGTGAACTTTTTTGCTGTCATCCATCCATTGTATGTCCCTCCTCGGAGTAGCTTAACATTATAGGGATGAGACCTAGAGAAAAATCTTTCCAGGAATGCACCCATCAACTCTGCCAAATTTAATTGCAATCGGATAAGTAGTTTCAAAATGCATACGTCACAGATTTTGCGTGACGCTCTCGAGTCACAGGAAAATAAAATTTCACTCTCATCATTTTTTCATAACGCGCCTAAAGAAGTATAACTTCAAAAAAACATTTTTTTCATGGAACTTGTATACGCGGTTTTAGTGCTGACAGCTGCGATATACAAGGTGGTCCAGAAGTTGGTTATACAGAGTGTAACTTTCCATTTTCAAATAAGACTCCCTATTTTTAATTTTATATTTCTTCCTATAGAAGTAAAGTATTGTAATCGTGCAGGAAATTTGGACATTTTTTGTCCTAAAAAATAGTCTGACGGGAAACCAAAACCAAAAATAAAGTTCAAATACGTCATTTCCTATTGCTTTTGGGTAATTTTGGAAGTTTGGAAATATTTGGAGCCTCGGGGTCGTGTGACGTTCCCCATGGGACGTACGTACGGAATCGTGTGCAAAGCCAAACCACATAACCAATTTTGATGAAATTTTAAATCAGTAATTATTGAATTATTTTATCTAAAATCAATGGTCTCACGCGGGCGTATCTCTATCAAGTGCGCCACAAGGATCCAAACAAGGTCCTTAAAATGGAAATCCCTTTAAAAAAAAACTGATAGTAATTTCACATGAAATTTTTTATGAAATATTGTCTAGGGACGAGAGGGATCATTCAAAGTATTTAAAATTAGTTAATAACTATTTTCAACTTTTTATTCAAAGCATAGGTATAATATGACTGTANCCCCCCCCCTCTGTTCAAGACCAGGAACGTCGGAATTGTATAAAATCAAAACCACATAACCAATTTTGATAAAATTTAAAATGGGTTTTTAAAGTTAATCTTTTTATGACCACATAACCAATTTTGATAAAATTTAAAATGGGTTTTTAAAGTTAATCTTTTTATGAAAAAAATGAACATGTGGGTGCGACTTTTTCAGGGGCGCCGCTAGTAGGTCCAATAAGCGCCTTCGATTCACTACGGTTTTAAAAAGAAAACGGTCCGTGTATTCATATAAAATTCAAAACAATTAATGTCTGGAGCCCAAAGGGACTATTCAACTCATTATAATCAGTGTTTTCCAGCTTTTAGTCAGAGTGTCCCCTCCCCAAGGTCCCAGGATGAAGAACACATTTGGGCCAAATCTCTAAAATCCAAACTACATAACCAATTTTGATGAAATTTAAAAGGGTACAAAAATTTAGGGAGCAAAAATTAAAAAATATAAAATTTATGTGATTTAGATTAAATTTGGTATTCACAGTCACCCAAGTATTATATTTGGCAATTTTTGGTATTCATCAATGTGCACTAGGTCATTCAGTTCATGTCCCCTAGTCTGAACTAGTGCATAAAAATTTCGTTCACTAGACTCAACTAGTTCATTTAGAGGTCGTTCATCAATGTGTACTAGGTCATTCAGTTCATGTCCTCTGGTCTGAACTAGTTCATAAAAATTTCGTTCACTAGACTCAACTAGTTCATTTAGAGGTCGTTCATCAATGTTTACTAGGTCACTCAGTTCATGTCCACTAGTCTGAACTAGTTCATAAAAATTTCGTTCACTAGACTCAACTCGTTCATTTAGAGGTCGTTCATCAATGTGTACTAGGTCATTCAGTTCATGTCCACTAGTATGAACTAGTACATAAATATTTTGTGCACAACACTCAACTAGTTCATTTAGAGGTCGTTCATCAATGTGTACTAGGTAATTCAGTTCATGTCCTCTAGTCTGAACTAGTTCATAAAAAAATTGTGCACAACACTCAAATAGTTCGTTTAGAGGTCGTTCATCAATGTGTACTAGGTCATTCAGTTCATGTCCACTAGTATGAACTAGTACATAAATATTTTGTGCACAACACTCAACCAGTTCATTTAGAGGTCGTTCATCAATATGTACTAGGTCATTCAGTTCATAAAAAATTTATGCACAACACTCAACTAGTTCATTTAGAGGTCGTTCATCAATGTGTACTAGGTCATTCAGTTCATGTGCACTAGTATGAACTAGTACATAAATATTTTGTGCACAACTCTCAACTAGTTCATTTAGAGGTCGTTCATCAATATGACTAGGTCATTCAGTTCATGTCCACTAGTCTGAACTAGTTCATAAAAATTTCGTTCACTAGACTCAACTAGTTCATTTAGAGGTCGTTCATTAATGTGTACTAGGTCATTCAGTTCATGTCCTCTAGTCTGAACTAGTTCATAAAAATTTCGTTCACTAGACTCAACTAGTTCATTTAGAGGTCGTTCATCAATGTTTACTAGGTCATTCAGTTCATGTCCACTAGTCTGAACTAGTTCATAAAAATTTCGTTCACTAGACTCAACTAGTTCATTTAGAGGTCGTTCATCAATGTGTACTAGGTCATTCTGTTCATGTTGTTGATGAATCGCTCTCTTGAGTGGAGGTGAAGTACCTAGGAAACCCTAGGGTTGAAATAGGTTTATTGTGACTCGGTATTGCTTCTTCACATTTCAAATCAAAAATTATATAAAATAGCCTCGTATACCCCATATCTCAAAATAAATAGATACACCCAAATAGATGCCGCAAGGCTCGCTAAATTAAGGCTCAATTGCACCTAGTAAGTTTCTTATGCACACATAATCACTTACAGGGTTCCTCAGTGTTAACGAACCCACACTATCATACCTGGAAATTCACCAACAATTGGTGGAAGTCTAATGGGACATACACGTTTACCTCCTGAGTTACCTTCTGGTACCATTTGATACAGTCTAATATTACCTGAAATGAAGAGCAAGGGAACAATATTGTGAAAATCGAACTACTTTCCTTCAACATAAAAAAAAATCTTCTGTGAACATCACACGATTTTCCTTAACTATATTAAAAAAAAAATCTGCTGTGAACATCACACGATTTTCCTTAACTATATTAAAAAAATCTGCTGTGAACATAACAGGATTTTCCTTAACTATATTAAAAAAAAATCTGCTGTGAACATTACACGATTTTCCTTAACTATATTAAAAAAAAATCTGCTGTGAACATCACACGATTTTTCTTAACTATATTAAAAAAAACTGCTGTGAACATCACACGATTTTCCTTAACCATATTAAAAAAAATCTGATGTGAACATCACTCGATTTTTCTTAACTACCTATATTAAAAAAAATCTGCTGTGAACATCACACGATTTTCCTTAACTACATTAAAAAAAAATCTGCTGTAAACATCACACGATTTTCCTTAACTATATTAAAAAAAATCTGCTGTGAACATCACATGACTTTCCTTAACTATAAAAAATCTGGCTGAAAGTGGCTTTTACAGTAGTACTCATATCACCGAGGTATATTAGATTACATATTAACCCTGTGAAGATCATGGCGAGTAGTGTCGGGTTGTTAAGCTGTGTAGATTTGTAGAACGTGTTGGGAGTAGTGAGTAGTATTGGGTTAACAGTATTTGCGCAAAAATATATATATATTTTTTTTGTATTCTAACCCAATATTATCTACTTCCAACACTTTCTACCCAAAAAACTTGGTGTTCAATTCTATTAAATTATATCGGACCTAACCGCTTTTGTACAAAAGACAGACACGAAAATTGACTTTAATCTTAATAAATCAAAAATTTGTGTATACCTATGTATGAGGGGTTGTCTGTTACAATACCACAGCCCAAACGGTAGCAGATAGCGAAAAATTGATGGGAATGACACCCCCCCCCCCCACCAAATCGTGGTCTACGACCTTAGAAAAATTATCTAAAATAGGTCAAGCCGTTTTCGAGTTACGGACAAATTACAAATTTCTTCTCCAAAATCGGACAGTTCATGGTTCGATATCTTAAAACCGGGAACGGGTGAAATAAAATTTAGAAAATACTAAAAATTAAGATTGGCTGTGCCTTTAAGGCGCTTGGTGAAACGTTTAAATAATTATTTTTAAAGGTTGCGATATACAGGGTGGACACAAAACTATACCCCCCCCCCCAAATTTGCATTGACCTTGAAAAACAATAATAGCAATATAAGAATCGTTACAAAGCACGGGCGAAACAGCTGGTATAAAAATAAAAGAGAAAAACAGACTATTCAAATCGAATAGATAAAAAACGCCTGGCACAATTTAATTATGTATTTTTATTATTCATATTTTAATAAGATGTATTGATAATAATTCGAAAATAATTGAAGGCGTTTCTGAACTATACAGTGTGTTAACTTTGGACGTGACACAAGGCCCGAATTGATGCAATAGTTTTTACGGGAAAAAAACTTCATCATCCAGGAATGTTAGATCAAAACGTTTTCTCACCTCTCAAGGGGGGTAGGCGTTCATCTTAATGCTTATATTGAACATTACAAAGAAATGAAAACCGTCTGTAATGTTATAATTTTACCGGAACATCATCGAGACATGGCCGATCAAAACGTTTCCTCACCTCTCTAGGGGGTGGGGGGGAGAGGCGTTCATATTATATTCATAAAATAAACAAACTCTTCTTCTCATGATGTTTCCTGATCCCTAAAAACTATTTCATTAATTCGGCTAAACTGTTACTAAATTCTAGTTGATCCGGTAAAAACATTTGTACCGGGTCAACTTCGTTTTTTACCGGGAAAACAATTTTATTTAAAGGGAAAGGAGGAAGGATAGAAAGAAAGAAGGAGAGAAAGGAAAAAGAGGAAGGATAGAAAGAATGAAGGAGTGAAAGGGAGAAGAGGAAGGATAGAAAGAAAGAAGGAGTGAAAGGGAAAAGAGGAAGGATAGAAAGAAAGAATTAAAAAGAAGAAGAAGAAGAAGCAGGAGAGAAAGAAAGGAAAAATAGGAAGGATAGAAAGAAAGAAGGAGTGAAAGGGAAAAGAGGAGGGATAGAAAGAAAGAATTAAGAAGAAGAAGAAGAAGAAGCAAGAGAGAAAGAAAGGAAAAAGAGGAAGGGTAGAAAGAAAGAATTAAGAAGAAGAAGCTGGAGAGAAAGAAAGGAAAAAGAGGAAGGATAGAAGGAGTGAAAGGGAAAAGAGGAACCAAAACCAAAATTACTACAAAATACCAATAGATGTCAATTATAGTACTTAGGCAACGGTGCATACCAAATTTTATCAAAATCAGATAAAATTTATGTTTTTTCATATTTGGGACCCGGCCGGGCTCCCCAAATGCAAAAAATCCAGAAATTGTCAAATATAATACTTGGATGCCTGTACATACCAAATTTTATCAAAATTGGAAGATTTTTTTTTTTCATTTATGGGCCCCTGCTGGGGCACACTGGCGATACCACTGTCAAAAAACGCACCCTATTTAGCCACCCATTTTAAATTTCATCAAAATTGGTTGGGTGGTTTGGATTTTAGAGATTTGGTCCAATTGCGACGTTCTTGGACCTAAATCGTGGAGGGGGGGACACTGACTAAATGCTACAAAACAGTGACTATAACGAAACGAATAATCTCTTTAGGCTCCAAACATCAATTGTTTTGAATTTTAAGTGAATAAAATGGACCGTTTTCTTTTAAAAGCGATAGTCAATTGATGGAGCTTATGGGCCCCACCCACGGGGCCCCTTAGAAAGACGCACCCAAATGGGCCCATTATTATTTTATTTTCATAAAACGATGCCATAGTTACCCATTTAAATTTCATCAAAATTGGTTATGTAGTTTTCATTTTAGAGATTTGGTCCAATTGCGACGTCCTTGGTCCTAAACCGATGGGGTGAACTCTGAATAAAAGTTTAAAAATAAAAATAGGTAGTGGTTAAATAAAATTTCCAATACTTTGAATGATCCCTGGCGTCTCTAGACATTATTTAAAAAAAAAAATCTTGTGAAAATACTGAAATTTTATATTTTAAAAGGAATTTCCATTGTTTGGCTCCTGGCGGACCTTGTTTGGCCCCTGGCGGCGCCCCTGACAGGAATACACCCACGTGAGACCATTTATTTTAGATAAAATAATTCCATAACTACTGATTTTAAATTTCATCAAAATTGGTTATGTGGTTTGTATTTTAGAGATTTGGTCCAATTGCGACGTTCTTGGACTTGAACCGTTGGGGGGGGGGGAGCTCTGACTAAAAGCTGCAAAACATTTAATATAATGAGTCTAATAATACCTTTAGGCTCCAGACATCAATTGTTTTGAATTTTAAGTGAATAAAAGAGGCCGTTTTCTTTTAAAAGCGATAGTCAATTGAAGGAGCTTATTGGGAACCACTGACGGGGCCCCTAAGAAAGACGCACCCACATGGGCTAATTTTTTTTTTATATATATAAAACGATGCCATAGTTACCCATTTTAAATTTCATCAAGATTGGTTATGTGGTTTTCATTTTAGAGATTTGGTCCAATTGCGACGTTTTTGGTCCTAAATCGAGGGGGGAGGGACTCTGAATAAAAGGTTAAAAACAGTGGTTATATAATTTCCAATACTTTGAATGATTTCTGGAGTCTCTAGACATTATTTTTTTAAAAAAATCATGTGCAAATTACTGTTCTTTTTTATTTTAAAAGGAATTTCCATTGTTTGGCTCCTGGCGGACATTTTTTGGCCACTGGCGGCCCCCCTAATAGGGATACACCCTCGTGAGACCATTTATTTTAGATAAAATGGTTCCATAATTACTGATTTTAAATTTCATCAAAATTGGGTATGTAGTTTGGATTTTAGAGATTCGGACCTAAAAAACCTGTGGGGGGGGGGCTAGGACCGCCCCTGGGCAAAAAAAGCTTTTTGCCCAAAGATAACCTGTGCCAAATTTCATCAAAATCGGACCAGTGGTTTGGCTTCCAGAGCTCTGCACACGATTTGGTACGTACGTCCCACGTTCCACGTCGGAATTTTTTTTTTTTGGCCCAATGGCCCCAAATATTTCCAAACTTCAAAAATGACCCGAAAAAGTGAAAATATGGCCCAAAAGCAATAGTAAATGATATATTTGATCTTTATTTTGGGTTTTGGGTTCCCGTCAGACGATTTTTTGGGACAAAAAAAGTCAAAATTTGCTGCACGAATACAATACTTTATCTTCTAGAGGAAGAGAAAGTAAAAATATCACTTTGCAAGTCAAAGGAACTAACTGAACCTAAAATCATTGTCACTATTAGCAGCTCTCATCATTCTGTTGAGAGGTGCGTGAAACATATAATTGGTGCCACACGAAGTCACGTAGAACGTGCTGCTCTGCCTCAGTCTCCGATGACAGTCAAAGTTGACCAGACCTAGCAACTTGGTGCAGTCAACAGCACCCGTAATCAACTTCCCAAAAAAATCTAGCATCAGCTTGGAGGCGACGTTCCTTTAGTCCATTGATATTAACTAAACTTTGGGGGAAACGATAACGAAAGTAAGAAAGAAATCTCTTCTGTACTCTGTCCAGCATATATATGATCATGTGTATGATAGCAAGGAGACTAGAGAATACATGCATATTCCAAGAGAGAACGGACCAAAGATACATAAAGAAGATGCAAAGAATTAGAGGAAAGATCCTTAGATGTTCTGAAAATATAGCCAAGTAAGCGATGACAGCGCATGGAAAGATTGGAGATATGGGATGAGAAGGTGAGCTTGCTATCAAAGATGATACCCAAATCTTTAATGTGATCAACCCGTTGGAGACTTTGAGAATTAATTTGATATTGAAATTCAACCATCTGTTTATTCCTGGAAAAATATATGGAAGCAAATTTATTAAGAGTGAGTTGCAAGCCATTGAGAACATGATTCCAGATCCTGTTGAAGTAAAGCACAGTCATCAAGGTTAGATATAGATTTATAAATTTTAACATCATCAGCAAACATTTGGAAGGAGGAGTTTCTGACCACCTCCTGAAGGTCGTTGAAAGAAAGACTGAACCAAAGGGGACCGGAATGGCTGCCCTGACCAACACCAGAGGTCACTTTGATAGATGAAGACAGAAAATCACCAATCTTTACACGCTGAGTACGACCAGAGGGAGCACTATCCAACCAGCGAAGGAAGCAATCACCGATGCCATGCGACCTAGGTTTGGCAATAAGAAATGCGAGTTGCCTCAAAATAAGAGGGATCAGACCCCCCCAACCAAAAAAAAAAAAAAAAAATCAGAAAATAAAGCATAAAAATATTTCGTTTGTAAAATAATTTTATACCTCCAAAAGTATTCTTCTCACCCCAAAAAGGATGAAAGGACATAAACTTGAAAAAATAGATTTCAACTTGCGAGTTGCCTCAAATATCTCGTATGTTCACCATGTCTCACAGTTAGTATATAGAAAAGAGGCTATGGCATTTCGATTGATGATAGTGAGAATAATATAAAGACTTTAATTTACACTTTTTGAAAAAAAAAAAATAATAATTAGGGGCGGAGATAGAGGGTTCTGCATTTTTATTTTGTTACACCCTATATAACGGCCCCGGTTTCGAGCTTCAATGTAAAATTCTGGATGTATACCGGGGTCAAAAGTGGAGTTCACTAACGTTCACAACTAGTAGATCAAGATGAACTGGCGTTCACGGTTCACGTTAGTGTTGTAGTCATTTATAGGAAAAATATCTTGATCAAATAAAAAAAAAAAAACATTTTCAAAAAACAGGGGGCCCTGTCTCCCCCGGAGGTGGGGTGGGCAGGGCCTCCTCAAATTCGAAAAGCCCTTAACACCAGCCACAACATATATAAATTTCACGTTTCTGCAACAAACCGCTAAAAATATAAAAATCATTTTTAAAAACACAATATTGGGCCCCCTGGCCCCCAAATTTTTCAAAATAAAAAAACCCTTAACTGCAGCCATAACATATCAAAATTCTACGTTTCTACAACAAACCATTAAAGAGATAAAAATAATTTTCAAAAAACACAATATTGGGCCCCATAGGGCCTCGGGGAAGGGTACAGCAAATTTCCTTCACAGCCTAAACATGTATACCAAATTACAACAAAATCGGATGAAAATTGTGGCTTGTATCGCGTAACATAATACATATACATGTGCATTTCGGAATGTATACCGGGGTCAAAAGTGAAGTTCAGTAACGTTCACAAAATATATGTTACCTTAGATTTAGTTCAAATTTGATTTTTGAAATTTTAAATATAGTGTAGCCCTCCAGGCAAAATATTGATGAGCCGCTACTGGAACAGTTGTTCATTACGACAGTGGAAATAAACTAGAACAGTTATTCATTACCAAGTAGGTTAAGCATTAAAAATGAACTCAATATGGTTTTTCTGGAACATACAACACATTAACCTACTAATGGGATTTGGGGAAAATTACTCACAGCACTGTCACATTACAGTTTTTTGCTATAGAGAAAGATTTTTACACAAAGATACTATCGATAAGCGATATTATCGGATGGTCGAATATCGATATAAATATCGACAGCCTAGCCGTAGGTACCTTAATATCTTATTTATTTCGATTCCTACTACCAGCTGTCTACCTGTTGTCTACTTTTCTAATACCTAGTGTCTATCTATCTAGCTCTAGCTAGAGTCTATCTGTCTACCGGTCTACATGTCTACCTCGCTACTAGCTGTCTACTAGCTGTCCAGTCCACTATAGCAGTCTACTAGCTGTCTATTGGCAGTCTACTAGCTGTCTACCTGTCCAGATAGTGTCTATCTGTCTACCGATCTACCTGTCTACTAGTTGTCGAATGGCTGTCTACTATCTGCGTACTACCTGACTACCACCTGTCTACCTGTCTAGCTAGTGTCTATCTGTCTACAAGTCTACCAGTGTACTAGCTGTCTACCTGCCTGTAATATATTGGCCAACAGATAGAGTAGTTGAATGGTTTGGCCAACGAATATAAAAGTTTCTTGTGTCATTCATTCAAAGTGATTAAATTATAGATGTGATGGGGCGTGGACGACATAATTAAAAAAAAAAAAAAAAGTTTGGGTGAGATCAGTTCTTGGCGAAAGAATTAAATGGTTTCCTGGTGAAATTGTGAATGTGATTAGTGCCTACACCTATCAAGTTCAAACTGAACATCAGTCTCACTTTGTTGCTGATCATCTGAAGAAGTTTGAGTTAAGGAGATCAGCTAGAATCTCTAGGCAACCCCCAAAGATCGGTTTTTAGGGGAGATTGTGTAATGTATAGAGAAGTTAAATAGTTTGGCCAACCAATATAAGTTTCTTGTGTCATTCTATTCTCAAATGATTTCGATCATGTTTTATTAAAAATATATTTTCTATTGAAAAGCACAACTTTTGTAATTTCTATATATTTGACCTACTAATAAGTAGTCCATTTTTTTTAAAGAGCCTTTTAATTTTGAAGTTCGTTTGTTCTAATTTTGTATTGTCCACTTTTCTGTTTTGGTTATCTTTAACTTTTTATTTTTTGGGATTGGGTAATCTAGTTCCCAAATTGTAATGTGTCAGAGGTTTATAACCCTGAAAACACAACAAAAAATTAAATTACAGTTGTCACTTTCAAAATGCATGTTAAAGTGAGAGAGGTTGCAAAAGAATAACCGACGCTCAATAGTTGACTGTTTTATGCTTATGTTAAGCCATTAAAAATGTATATTTCTTTGTGTTAAGATGTGACAATTTTTGTGGGCATCATAGCATTACAAGGTATTCTCAACAATCACTTATCACTAAGCCTATAAGCTACACTCTAACAATTTCCTTATAATGCTACCACTTGTGGCTATTACCATAGCTACTCAATTGTCCTCAGGAGGCTGAGTTACCCCCAATCACAACCGGACCAAGTAGAAAATTTAAAAAAAACCTTTATCAAATTTTCAACCCGTCCAGGAATCGAGCACGGAACCTCCTTGGTGCAAGCCGAGTGTGATGCCCACTCTGCCACGGAGACGTCATGGTTAAGCCATGAGGAGGGAGAAAGATATTAAAAAAGTGGGGAGATGTATAAAAAGAGGAATATTTAGAAAATTATTAACATATTAAGAACAAAGGTCACAAAGGAAGATACTTCTCTCTCTCAATCTTCAGCACATTTTTTTCACCTGCATTCATCATACCCCCCCCCCCCCCC
>CM022876.1:31189242-31199819 GCA_012654025.1 Pachypsylla venusta | reverse complement strand
CCCCCCCCCCAATTTCTAAATCCTACAATTATAAAATTCAATACAAAAGAACGTGTTATAGACATAAAAAGTATGTGAGTATCCTTCAGGAATATGCACTTCTCAATACTTTCGCAATCAGCATCTTTCTAAACACCAGTTTAAAGTTGGCATGATTAGTAATCATGTGATCGAGGCATGGCCGTATGAATGTGTGCCATTCCATTCTTCTAAAACCCTATCACACGCTACCGATCCGATTCCAGTTGTTCCAAGAATCAGATCGGCTTGGCCTGGAAAAGGCCGAGCACACCTAATATATCATGCGCACTTCAAACACCTCACTTATTTCTAGCTCCATTGCGATATACTCAAAGATAATAGCGGATGGACCTGTACGCGATATTGCTGAAAAAAAAACTCTGCAACTCCAATATAGCCACGTTGGTACTTTGAAGAAGAAAATCGGTGATATTTAACCAAGGCACGCGGGGAAAGCAGATTTCATAGTTATTTTAAGATAAACATTTTAACTTTATTTAAAAAGACGTAAAAAAAATAATCTACAATGATAAAGTTCATCTTAAAAAAATACTGCGGCTCAACCCAGGCTGAGTAGGCTCAATGTGGGTACCTGGTTTGTAAGTTTTCAAAGAATGGAGAGTAAATCCCCCGTCACGGATGATCAATAGATGTTTAAGAGACGGTAAAGGCCCCCTTATGATCATTCAAATTGTAATAAATGTAATAATGTTACAAAAAACATTTAATACTTATTTAGGATTGCTGAAGTTGAATCAAATTTCTGAACTGCTCTCTTAGAGAATAAATTACCTTTACTGTTAGAGATAAGTTAAGCCACGAAAATGTTCAATAGGACCAAGGCACATTTCAGACTTTTGGATGTTAAATTTCTAATAATTTAGGATCTTTTCCAAAATACCTATATTGACTTATTCTGGAACAATTGATATTTGGTACCCACAAGCATTTTGAGATTTTTTGGGACCCTTTTGTCCCCTTGGAAGTCCAAAGCATAATGTTGATTTTGAATTTCTAATAATTGAGGGTCTTTTCCAAAATACCTATATTGACTTTTTTTTTTTTTAAACTTATGCCCCGGAACCGTTTTCGTATTACTTCAGGGCACTCCTTTTACAGCCATGCCATTCCGGAAACGAAAAAAATCGATCAGAAAATTTTTGCTCCGGGCGGGATTCGAACCCACAGCCTCCGGACCAAGGGTCGGCACCTATATTGACAATTGATATTTGGTACCCATACCCATTTTGATCTTTTGGGGCACTTTCGTCCCCTTGGAAGTCCAAAGCATAATGAAAATAAAATTTGAATATTGAAATAAATTCTAGACATTCAGGCCTTTCTAATGATATCCATTTGTAGCAATTAATACCTAGTTGAGACCCAATTGATTCCCCCGGAGGCTCAAAGAATGACGATATTTAGAAGTTATTAGTGGTTTTACTTTCCCCAGATTTAGGCCTTTGAAAAACACCATTGTTGATAGGTTATGGACTACTTTATATTTGGGACCCATTTTGGGGCCTTACGGGGCCATTTTAGGGCACTTAGGTGTGGAGTTCGAAGTGCCCTAAAATTTGAAAATCACTCACTCCTCATTTATTAATAGTGACAAACAAAATCATGTTTTCTTCACAATGTGCACAATTCTTGTGCTATTTTTTTTTTCCAAACTAAGCCCTCGTGGGCGGTTGAAAGGGGGTACCTACCGGTGCTATGCCGCCCAATGTACAGGGCCGGATTAACTTTCCGTGGGGCCGGTAGCACTTTCACAGAGCGGGGCCCCACCCAACCCCCGCCATCTAAGTAGTCCACCTTTTTGAGCCAGTACAAATATTGATTTTCTTGTGGCCTTTTGGTCTATAGGTAGTACCTAACAGCTGGTAGAGAAAGGTGATATTATATTTTGATTATGCCAACATCGATAAAACATAGTTACATGCTAAAAAAAAAAAAAAAAAAAAAAAAAAAAAAAAACAAGTTGCTCATGTTGCAATACTCGTTATATTTTCCTAAATTAGAGTTTACTACAAAGAGTTGGGGGCCCCCGTCAGAATGATATGTTTTTTCAATTGTCAACCCAGAAATGTCGAAATATCGTGTAAGTTGTCAAAGCGCGGGGCCCTCTAAAGCTCGGGGCCCGTAGCACGTGCTACAAGTTTATTTATTTATACATAACAACAATAATAAGAGGTTCTCTCCCTAAAGATAGGCGCTATCTTCTAAAGAGATGGTTTACAATTAATATTACAATAATTTTCAATGAATAATAATATTAAAATATTATCTAAAAGTAAGTAAATTAAAGTAATAACACTATCATTACAATAAAATTTTTGATAAAACGCAGATTGTTCATGTTTTAAATGATAGCCACTGTATAGTGTATAATATAGGTCACACCACTGTAATTTGATCTAGGTATTTTATAATGTCCTGCTTTAAAGAAAACAAATTTTGTATATTAAGAATTGACCGTTGATCGAGGCATAGAATTTAACATAGTGGGTACAAAGTACGAAGGTAACCGTTTACCATAAATTAGAATTTACTCTTAGTACAGTGAAATTTTGGTTTCTAAGATTATAATTTATTGGGTTTCTTACTCAGAACTAATCGCAAAAGAAAGATCCCTGTACAAGACCGTACAAGACCATATTTTATTTTATTTTCGCTACTTTCAAAATTACCGATACCGAAGTGCTATTATTGTTAATCCGGTCCTGCTAATGAATACAATACTACATTGTACATGCTATACCTACTCGAATGCATGGGCGTAGGAAGGGGGGCAGCTGCCCCCCCCCTAGAAATTTTCAAGAGTATGCAAAAAAGTCATCAAGCACCGAAATACGATAAATGCCGCATTTTGTCCCTAATCCAACAGCCCACTGTGAACAATCAAATGTAACTGTGGCAACCTTGTCGCATCGTTGAATCGCATTTGGTAAATTTGGTGGGCAAATTCAAAAAAATTAGCAAACGTATAGTTTCCATCTGTTTTTTTTTTTTTTTTTTTTTTTTTTTTTTTTTTTNTTTTTTTTTTTTCGTCTTTCCGTCTATTTTTCCATTGTAAAACCAATATTATTTTTCTTGTAACAGTACTTCCTTGAGTGTGTCAGAATAGGCATAGCTAACGTGTTGATGGCTTTGAAGAGGTGCTTACTCTGTTTAACTCGACATATTCTATGTACCTATTCTATTAATGTATTCCTCAGTTAAAGTCTCTTTCATACATTTTTGGTCAATATCTAGCTTGCTGATATCCCAGTTATTTATAAAGATCTCGTTCATTCATTGACTCAATCAATCCCCCTTCTGCTAGTTGAATTTCGCCGGTTTGGCACATTCCATCAATATTGGGTGGACTTTGTATAGTTGCAAGACTTTTTTCTTAATTAACTATTGATGGGGAACGCTGTCATAAGATTTCTGATATAACAACAAGATAGTTTTTTGGTTCTCTTCTTGACTTCTCTGAGTATTAAGTACTGAGTCTATGATAAGTTGCTCTTTACATCCTTTAGCGCCCTTCCTGTTCCTTTCTGTTCCTCACGCTTAATATTTTGGTTTTCTTCATGTTTGTTTAAGAGATGAGTAAGGCATGCTGCCATGATCTTATAGATAGTCAGCAAACACGTGATTGTCCTATACTTCAAGGTATCTCTGGTGAACTTGCCTTTTGGTAGTAGATATGTTTTGCCATCCATTTTAAATGGAGGAATCTGGTCTGGGTTTTTAATGAATTCATTGATAAACTGAGTTAGCTTAATGTGAGAGTTAGTTTTTTATACCAATAGTTGTGAATTTTTAGGTACTGAGTCTATGATAAGTTGCTCTTTACATCCTTTACATTAATGAATTCATTGATAAACTGAGTTATCTTGATGTGAGAGTTAGTTTTTTATACCAAGAGTTGTGACTTTTATCACTGCCAGGGCTTTTCCAATTTTCATGATTATTTCTTTTAGTACTTCTTCTGATACCGCTGGTTCTGTCATAGATGTTATATTGGTATTTTCTTCTTCTTTTCTCTTCATCCAGCTAGTTTCAAGATCACATGGTGTCTCTCGGTTCCATATTGATTCCCAATATTCTGTAATTTGTTCTTCATTGGGTATGTCTGCAGACCTATCTTCATTCGTTGTTTTTGTTTTAATCTTTCTATAAATTATTTTCTCGTTGTTCTGAAACTCGCTGTTTTTTTGTTTTCTCCTATCGCATTTCGTATACCCCTTTAGTCAGGAACTGAACACAGATAACTTTTGTTGCAAGGTGTCTAAGAAGTCTGGTGGTACAGTATTGGGGCTATAATGTATTTTGTTCACCTTTTTCATCAACTTATTAGCCATTACCCATATTTCCATTTGTATATTCTATAAGTCTTGCTATCCCAGCTCTCTTTATTTCAACTTTATTAATTAGTCTCTTCTTCCACGCTGGCGGTTTGATTCACAATAGCTGCTGTGTTAATACAACGGGTCGTGTAGATTAGTAAATGTTTGAATGTCAAGGAACTCAGGTATTACGTGTATGTTTAACGTATCAACAGTTTTGGCAAACTTGATTGATGTTTTCTGCTTTGGAATATACGGGCTTTTAGCTGGATCCATTCCTTTGTATTTAATTTGAGTTGTAGACAACGAGTCCTTCAGTTGTAGAGTTATCTCAGCGCTGGCGCTTATTCTATCATTGGTTGATTCTATTCTCGTTTCGATATTTTCTGTAACTTCTTGAGTTTATGCCATTGTGTTGTTTTGGTTGGTTTCAGTTGACATAACTCCAACTCTTTCCAACTTTTCGCACACTTCTCCCTTGATTGTCTCTAGAGCTTCATCGGTTAAAAGTTTATTGTTGACAATAGTTTGTCTTTAATCTGCAAAGACAAACTATTCTACAACAAACGCTTGGTGTAGTTTTTGCGGAAAGCTGTTGAGACTGTTTCGGGTCGTGTGATATAGTAATATGTGCGCATGATGTATGTGTTAATATCTTGGGCCCACTTCATACGTACTCGTTTTCTTCCTGCTAAGGTGTCTCAGGTAATAAGACACTGCCTAAGTGAGAAGCACTCCTAGCAGCACTCCTTCTGAATGTATTTTGACTTTTATTATTTTTGTCGGCATTTTGATTGTTTTTGGGTATCGTGGTCGCAGTCTGCCGCATTCTTCTTGTCTCCCTCCGATCACTACCGGCTCGCATGCTGTCACTTCTAGCGGATGCTACAGAGGTGCCCTAGTGCTGACCCCAGGAGGTAGCGTTTTTCACAGACCTGAATAAAAATCGTTTTATCTCCATTGGGAGATCGCAGTTGATGTTCATGTGGTATTAAAATGTTACCACACTACTTCCTGGGACGTTACTGATACTTGTAATTATCCTGGGATCATCAACCACTGGCTCGGGCCCTGGAGTCGCCTCTCCCTAATAACTTAATCAGCAGTTACCCCTGGGGGTTTATTATTAAATAAGTTACGACATGAAGATCTCACCTGCCCCCCCCCCCTAGGCCGGATGCTGGCTACGCCCTTGCTCGAATGGAAGAGAAAGTAAAATGAAAGCTACTTAATCTTAAGTAGTGAGAAAGCAATAAAGAAATCTCTCATACTTGTAAACATGATGGCTTTTGTCCTCAGTCCTCGTTTTGTATTCAACAATGTATATGTAATGAGAACAGATGTTACAGTATGCCATTTAGCCTTTTTAGAGAAAAAAGATAAAGAATGAGGCCTTACATATTAAAGCTCGACAAGTAGCTAAAAGTGTGAGCGACGGGAATGACCCATTTTAAAAGAAAACGTAGGTACAAAGAGGGTACGGGTTGGCCGGGTCATGTCGGAATTTCCATGTTTTTGTGAGCTCTATCGTTAGTGCTACGTTAGTGATGGTTAGTGCCGTAAAAACTATCATTAGTGCTCTCCCCGTTCCAGAGATATTCTTCGGACCGGCAAACTTAAAGAGGCAAAAATTGAGGATTATTCCGTGGGACCGGCGGCGGCGTTTTATTTCGAAATTTTAATTATGAACGTTAGTGAACACCACTTTTGACCCCGGTATAAATCTCGAAATGCACTTGTATATGTATATGTTTGTTATGCCATACAAGCCACAATTTTCCGCGGGAGGTTCATGCCCCCCTGGGGGGGGCACGGGGCCCACAATATTGTGTTTTTTAAAAATGATTTTTATCTTTTTAGCGGTTTGTTGTAGAAACGGAATCATAGTAGTGTTAACCAATTCTTATTTATTTGGTTCCATTTGTTGTATACACGGTCCTATAAATTTCTTCCATGGGGTTCCATACTAAATAGCAGGTGTTTCTCTGCCCCCTCCATCCACCCAAAAAATAATACGGCCATATTTTTTGCAAAACATTTGTGCAGTGTGTTTGTTGAGTAAAGACACTTTTCATTATTTCTTGATGTTTGCTCTTGTTAATAAACAAGAACATCAACAAAAGTACGTTCCCATAGCCTCGAGAAACAGATTAATTGTTTGTCAGTCGCTCGAGAGTTACGAAAATCGGGGAGGATTCTAACTCATTAAGCAAAATACAGGGTGTCACAAAAAGCATGTAATCTGAGCGCACGGCAGTGCGCCAGACCAAGTTCCAGAAAGCACCAGTGAATCTTTACTCGAAGCAATTCACCAGGTTTTTCACACCGTCAGATATCCGGTTCTACAGAGGATAGGTCATTGAAATTTTGAACATACATTTCGTAGTATAGTACAATACTACAGGCAGTAAGAGTATTTTACGAATCCCCTTAGAAAAAACTGAACAAGTGTAAAGTCGGTATTATTTTAAGAAAATTGAGACAGAAGAACGTGCAATAATAATATTAACTTTGGCCCCAATAATAGATATCACTACTTTCATAGACGGAATTTTATGGTTGAGTGAGTGAAACTTGGCCTTTTTTCAATGATAATTTTTTGTGAGATCTTTTTAACCAGATTTACTAGAGCTGAAATCTATATATATAAAAGTGAATGTCTGTTTGTTTGTTTGTTTGTTTGTTTGGTTATTTATTTGTTTGTTTGTTTGTTCGCTTATAACTTACGAACTACAGCTCGGAATTGCACGAAACTTTGCACACTTATTTGTTTTTACCCGGGGAAGGTTATAGGCACGGTATTGTCCGGCCATTTTAGTTACGGCCGATTTTACGGCCGATTTTCCAATTTCTTCCTCAAAATTTTCCGAATTTTGGCCAATATCTTAAGATTTGTCGCGACAACATATCAACTCAAAGCGAGAAAGTTTTAGGTAACATCTTTATCCTTCATTTAGGACATATTTTGCAAAATTGTGACTAGCCATTCGAGGGTTACAAGTTCGAATCCGGGATCGGGCACAATAAAATTTTGACAATACTCATTGTTTAGCCAAAACGGTAAGAGATATAGAAAAATTGATGGGAATGAACCCCCCCAAAACCATAGCCTGAGACCCCAGAAAAATGATCACAGTTCAAAAATATGCAACCGTTTTCGAGTTACGGCCGATTTTCCGATTTTTGTATGGGAAATCATAGAATACTATAAGAAACGGTAATAGATATAGAACATTTGATAGGAATGGCCCCCCCCCCAAAAAAAAACAAAGACTGGGAGCCCAGAAAAAATATCAGAGTTGAAAGCCCTCCAACCGTTTTCGAGTTACGGCCGATTTTCCAATTTTTGTATGGAAATTAAAATTTTTGTTTGATTTAAATAAAATTATGTACAAAAGTGGTTAGTGCAATGCCGATATAATTTAATAGAATTGAACACCAAGTTTGTTGGGTAGAACGTGTTGGGAGTAGTATTGGGTTAGGTTCCAAAAAAAATAAAATGCGTGTTGAAGTCTGCGCAAGGTTAGGCTGGGTCGCAGACCCAGCCTAAACTCAGCAGACTTCAACACGCATTTTATTTTTTTTGGAACCTAACCCAATACTACTCCCAACACGTTCTACGCAGCTTAACAACCGGTTACTACTCCCCATGTTCTTCCTAGGTTAACAAACGTGTAGGTAATATGTAATCTATGTGTATGCTCTGATCGCGTTTAAAAGGTTGCACCTCGGTGATATGATTATTATTGTGGGAGTCAGATTTATTATCATATTTCTCTCATCTTCTCGAAACGAAGTTCGGGTACTCAGCTAGTAAAGGATATATACTTGTCTTTATGTACATAGCTCTGAAAATGTACAGCCTCCGCGCGCAACAGGGTCGTGAAGTACTCCCGGAAAGTATATTTGAACGTTTTCACACCCAAAATTCGTGATCGGTAGAGTAAAACATTATGCCCATATAAAACTCGTACGACCCCATTATCCTACCATATCCAGGACGGACTTACGGAGATTCTCAAGGATTATATATAAAACGGCTGTTTTTTATGTTTGAGAAAAATCTAATAATGATGAAATATTCAAAGCGTTCAAAAAGTCGACATTACTTATTCGATAAACGTGATCCAAACCCTTAAAACGGGGCCACGCGTTTAGAGTGAGTTCTCATGATATATGTTTTATAGTGCATGGTAGGACCGCTGTGAGAGAAAACTGGGCTTGGGACTTCATATAATGCCTAATATGGTAAAACTCCCATTATATGATCCCCCCCCCCTTCGAAATAAAATCCTGGATACGGGCCTGGTCAGCACAATTGCAAAGAAACTTTTCTTGACCTTTTCAAATTCTAAATAGTCATATTTATTTATAAGAAAATTGGGCCGAGAGGGAAAAAGGTGAAAGCATTCAAGCATACCCGTTGTTCAACTTGACTAATTGGGGGTGTAAACTTTTGAGTGCTTACTCAAGGAGGTGAACAATTTTGTAAGCTTTAACACTGGGGTATCTCACATAAGTCGGGAGTGAGTCGTTACAATGCCAACATACTCCTTTTGCCAAATGATAACGCCAAACCACTTCGGTGTGTTCAGACAAGAATAACAAACTCAGAAGCCATTTTATGATGAGTAGGTATATAAAACAGTATCTATAACACGCGTACGTCAACCTAGTCCAAGCTTTAACACCCTATAGTCAACTTAATGTTAACACGCGAGGCCGAAGTTTGCTGCCATATTTGATTTTTTGTTAATGACTTTTTTTAAGAATAAGAATAAAGTCAGCATGTTTCACTGATAGAAAACACATCAAAGGACAAACGTCAAAGGACCTCGCATTTATATTCAGGATGCATAGATTAGCAAAATTAATACATTAAGGTGACACGGTGACAGATCAAAAAAAAAAGATGATTGCAAAATTGTATTATCATTATTAATTTGGTTATAGATTTTCACATACTGATTGAATAAATTAATAAAAAAAATTAATTATCTTTCAATTTACAAAATTTCAATTCAATATAGGATAAATTGAGTACAATATATTGATTGACATTTAGTCAGGACTTAAAATTAGTTGAGTGCCTTGTTCAAACATTAACAGCAACTGTTAGTCCGAGTCTATCCAAAAAATCTATGAGCTCAAACCCGATCTAGTTTCCGTGTTCCTCGAAGAGATGTATTCCACTACATTTTATTATCATAGAAAATCATGCTTATAGAATTTTAATTTTGCTAATTGAAATAATAAAGAAAGCAGAAGAAGAAATGGAAGGAAAAGAAATGCTAAAAACCGATAAATAAATAAAAAGAATCCAAAGAATAAAATAGTAAAATATACAAAAAAAAAAAAAAAAAANAAAAAAAAAAAAAAAAAAAAAACAGAATAGATGTAGTTTTAAAAATAAATAATAAAGTTTGGGAAATAAGTTTTGCAGAAGATGTACTTTATAGCCTTTGGGATCAGCGAAAACTTTTTTCTTCAACTTTATGTTACCAGACAGGAAGAGTTGAAATCTTCCATACAATATTGATTCCAACTCTTGATAGTCCTTAGGTTGGAAAAGAAACCAGAATCAATAGCACCAACCATCATAATGCAAGTAAAATATTATGTCTTTATCAAAATAATGTGTACATAGTCCTTAGGTTGGAAAAGAANAAGATGTACTTTATAGCCTTTGGGATCAGCGAAAACTTTTTTCTTCATCTTTATGTTACCAGACAGGAAGAGTTGAAATCTTCCAATACAATATTGATTGCAACTCTTGATAGGTTGGAAAAGGTTGGAAAAGAAACCAGAATCAATAGCACCAACCATCATAATGCAAGTAAAATATTATGACTTTATCAAAATAATGTGTACATAGTCCTTAGGTTGGAAAAGAAACCAGAATCAATAGCACCAACCTACATAATGCAAGTAAAATGTTTTGTCTTTATCAAAATAATGTGTAGCCATAGTCCTTAGGTTGGAAAAGAAACCAGAATCAATAGCACAAATCATCATAATGCAAGTAAAATGTTATGCCTTTATCAAAATAATGTGTAGCCATAGTCCTTAGGTTGGAAAAGAAACCAGAATCAATAGCACCAACCATCATAATGCAAGTAAAATGTTATGTCTTTATCAAAATAATGTGTACCCATAGTCCTTAGGTTGGAAAAGAAACCAGAATCAATAGCACCAACCATCATAATGCAAGTAAAATGT
>CM022876.1:31169174-31187576 GCA_012654025.1 Pachypsylla venusta | reverse complement strand
TTTTTTTTTTTTTTTTTTTTTTTTTTTTTTTTTTTTTTTTTTTTTTTATAGAAAATCGTTCGTAATGGAGCACGACAGTAAAATCATTACAAATTTGGGGGATTTATGGGTATGGGAAGCTGGTTTTCCTATGGAGAAGGTTGTTTCCCGTGTATCCGTTTCAGAGTCAACGAATGAGAAAGAAAACTGCATTAGAAATAAGAACAACAAGATGTTAATATTAAAAATTAGCAACTAGGTATTAGAATTTTCGCATTTGGACTTTATAGGAAGTCAGGACTTAGAAATCATTTATAATATACAGTGTGGAGTGTGGGCAAAAGTCACCATGGGTTTAATAACTTTTTCGTTTTTATATAGATATTTCAGATTATGAAATATACAAAAAGGATTTTTTACACTAATTATGGAAAAGAATGTCACATAAATGACCTCCGTTTAAAAATTTAATAACTTTTTAAACGGAGGTCATTTATGTGACATTATTTTCCATAATTAGTGTAAAAAAATCCTTTTTGTATATTTCATAATCTGAAATATAATATATATATATAAACGAAAAAGTTATTAAACCCATGGTGACTTTTGCCCACCTTGAGAATAATATTGGAGATTGTAGAGATTCACAACTGAACAAAGAACCAGAGCAATAGAATTTTACTATTTAATTTAGCGATCAATTATCTTATAAGGCAAATTTTTAAAGAGCGAATAATTATTAGAAAATAAAAAAAATAAGAAATTAAAATCATTTTAATAGATCTGAAGATATTTCTTCAGATCATCAGGAGTATTTCCTGGTTTTCTCTTGGCGGATGTTATTGAAACCAACCAATAGCACTTAAACAATTCTTTTGAGCTTAAAACGTTTCTTCAACTTCTAAAGGTCATTCTAAATAATTCATATTGTTAAAGTTAATTATTTTAACATTTTTGTTGATTAACAATCAGATGAGATACTTTTCGTTTAACATCAGGGGAACTGGGCCACCGAGTAAATGTCTGGTGGGCCTCTGGTGCGCCGGGGACCCATCGGGGGAGGGGGGCAAAAATATGTAAAAAAAAATATTTGTGTAAAGTAATGTGGGCCCCCAGTACATCGTGGGGCACTATTATGAAAGAAAAATGCATGTAAAATATGCGTGAGAAAAAATATCTGGGCCCGATGGGCCCCTGGGAGTCCATAATTATTATTTATTTTTATTGCCTTTTGATTCATAACTTCTCAGTTTTACACTACTTTGGCCTCGAAATACACAAGCCTCTTATACAAACAAAAACAATTTAAAAAAAACTTTCGTACAAATCTTCGCGAATCAATTAAGCGAGACATGTATACTGTAAACATAAATAAAGTTTGTCAACTATACGCTACGAACAAACTTTTTGTGGCACATTAAATAGAAACGTCTTTTTCCACGCCAAACCGAACAACCGCAAAAGCCTAACCATCTTTTCTGAGTAACCTGAGTCAGTGTCGTAAAACTCTGTGTCCACATGAAGATTGAGCCCCCTACGATGGAGGGAAACAGAGAGGTGGACTCTGTGCGCATAAAGATTGAGCTCCCTATGATGGAGGGAAACAAAGTGGTAGACTCCGTGCCCATGAAAAGTGAGTTCCCTATGATGGAGGGAAATAGAGAGATAGACTTTGTGCCCATGAAGATTGAGCTCTCTATGATGGAGGAAAACAGAGAGGTAGACTCCGTGCCCATGAAGTTTGAGCTCCCTATGATGGAGGAAAACAGAGAGGTGGACTCTATGCCCATGAAGATTGAACTCCCTATGATGAAGGGAAACAGAGAGATAGACACCGTGCCCATAAAGATTGAGTTCCCTATGATGGAGGGAAACAGAGAGGTAGACTCTGTGCCCATGAAGATTGAGCTCCCTATGATGGAGGGAAACAGAGAGGTAGGGGACAAGCAGGTCCAGACCAGTTGAGATGGGTTACTGGCTAGCATCAGCGCTTTATGCGATATCCGATATGAAAAATCTCAACATAATTATATCTAAAAGAAATATGTTTTATGTTTGATTAGTTGTTGTTTGTTTAGTTGGACACAGAATCATAGGCTAGATTCCCAGAAAAATTATCAGAATCCAAAATTGTCAAGCCTTTTTCGAGTTATATCTACTCAACTCAAGGCGAGAAAGTTATATTGTTCGAAAGAAATATTAAAACTTTGCCAATGTGACACTGTACCCATGAAGATTGGGCTCCCTATGATGGAGGGAAACAGAGAGGTAGACCCCGTGCCCATGAAGATTGAGCTGCCTATGATGGAGGGTAACAGAGAGGAAGACTCCGTGCACATGAAGATTGAGCTCCCTATGATGGAGGGAAACAGAGAGGTAAACTCCGTGCCATGAAGATTGAGCTCCCTATGATGGAGGGAAACAGAGAGGTAGACACCGTGCCCATAAAGATTGAGTTCCCTATGATGGAGGGAAACAGAGAGGTGGACTCTGTGCCCATGAAGATTGAGCTCCCTATGATGGAGGGAAACAGAGAGGTAGACTCTGTGCCCATGAAGATTGAGCTCCCTATGATGGAGCGAAACAGAGAGGTAGGGGACAAGCAGATCCAGACCAGTTGAAATGGGTTACTGGCTAGCATCAGCGCTTTGTGCGATATCCGATATGAAAAATCTCAACATAATTATATCTAAAAGAAATATGTTTTATGTTTGATTAGTTGTTGTTTGTTTAGTTGGACACAGAATCATAGGCTAGATTCCCAGAAAAAATATCAGAATCCAAAATTGTCAAGCCTTTTTCGAGTTATATCTACTCAACTCAAGGCGAGAAAGTTATATTGTCCGAAAGAAATATTAAAACTTTGCCAATGTGACACATGGATACATACTTTTATCCTCCCCGCCTCAAAATTTGATATTATACGTTTCAAGTTACGTAGAATCCAAATATCGATTTTTTTTCATGACAATTTAAAAAGGTTCAATATCGAAAATGATAAACCAACATCTATAATTGATCTGTGTAAAGCACGGGATATGCTTGCTAGTCACCAAAAACCCAATAACTTCCGGGGTCACGCAATGTTTCGGTAGCAATGACTGAACCTAGAAATCCCAATCCTGTCACAGGCGGGATTAGTTCGAGATAGTTAACAGAAGCACGAGCCGTATTATTTATTTTCCTTTCTTTTTTTAAAGTTGAGAATAAAAAGGACATAAAAAATGTTGCCGTCTCGAAAGTTTGTTAATATTCCTGTATGGACATCTTAGAAGGGACAAAGGTGTTCTACACAAAAAGAAGATCTTTTTAGCTGATTTCCCACGACAGTTTTACCTGTCTGTTCGTTACTGTCCTCTTCTTGCGTCATTGTTTTGTTCTTTCTTTTACTTTCCATGTTTGTTTCTTTAGTCAATAAATTCTCATTTTTCGTATTTAAAAAATAGGCGATTCTCATATACATTAACTTAAAAACTCTGCCAACGAGAAACTCTAGTTTATTATTTTACAGGCAAAAAAAATCCCCACCCAAAATAGATATTTAACGTTTCAAGGTACGTGGGATCCGTAAATCGAATAAGAAAAATTGATTATGAGAACTAAACTTACAAATCCTTCTCTTGCCTTGTCTGCCTCCTTCTCAGCCTTGGCTCCCCCATTTCAGCCTTGTCCAACTTCTTCTCAGACTTGTCTGCCTCCTTCTCAGCATTTTCCAGCTTCTTCTCAGCTTAGTCTGCCCTGTTCTCAGCCTTGTCTCCCCCAATTCAGCCTTGTCCACCTTCTTCTCAGACTTGTCTGCCTCCTTCTCAGCATTGTCTAGCTTCTTCTCAGCCTAGTCTGCCTCCTTCTCAGCCTTGTCTGCCCCCATTTGAGCCTTGTCTGCCTCCTTTCAGCTGAGTCTGCCCCCATTTAAGTCTTTTCTGCCTCGTTTTTTGTCATAACTCCATAGGTTTGTCTGACTTCTTCTCAAAGTAAACTAAGGGTATATGTGTCGCTCGTGAATTAAACTTCATATTAAAGATTTGTGGATACTCATGTAGATGTTGCATTGCTACAACATAACCACTGCTTAGCAAAATGTAGCCCTCACTGGATTTGCAACAATTTTAACTTGCCTTCTTCATATTCTGTAGATGTTGCATTGTTGCTATATACCCACTAATGTATTACTCACTGGACTTGCAACACTTTTAACTTGTCTTCTTCATATTCTGTAGATGTTGCATTGTTGCTATATACCCACTAATGTAGTACTCACTGGATTTGCAGCACTTTTAACTTGTCTTCTTCATATTCTGTAGATGTTGAACTGTTGCAATATACCCACTAATGTAGTACTCACTGGATTTGCAACACTTTTAACTTGTCTTCTTCATATTCTGTAGATGTTGCAGTGTTGCGATATACCCACTAATGTAGTCCTCACTGGATTTGCAACACTTTTAAAATAAAGAAATACATTTCGTTCTCCTTTCTCTCATAATAACATTTTACAGCAACATACAAATTGACATTTGGAGTGACAATGCACAATTCTTCTTCCTATTCTGTAGATGTTGCATTGTTGCTATATACCCACTAATGTAGCACTCACTGGATTTGCAACACTTTTAAAATAAAGAAATACATTTCGTTCTCCTTTCTCTCATAATAACATTTTACAGTAACATACAAATTGACATTTGGAGTGACAATGCACAATTCTTCTTCCTATTCTGTAGATGTTGCATTGTTGCTATATACCCACTAATGTAGCACTCACTGGATTTGCAACACTTTTAAAATAAAGAAATACATTTCGTTCTCCTTTCTCTCATAATAACATTTTACAGTAACATACAAATTGACATTTGGAGTGACAATGCACAATTCTTCTTCCTATTCTGTAGATGTTGCATTGTTGCTATATACCCACTAATGTAGCACTCACTGGATTTGCAACACTTTTAAAATAAAGAAATACATTTCGTTCTCCTTTCTCTCATAATAACATTTTACAGTAACATACAAATTGACATTTGGAGTGACAATGCACAATTCTTCTTCCTATTCTGTAGATGTTGCATTGTTGCTATATACCCACTAATGTAGCACTCACTGGATTTGCAACACTTTTAAAATAAAGAAATACATTTCGTTCTCCTTTCTCTCATAATAACATTTTACAGTAACATACAAATTGACATTTGGAGTGACAATGCACAATTCTTCTTCCTATTCTGTAGATGTTGCATTGTTGCTATATACCCACTAATGTAGCACTCACTGGATTTGCAACACTTTTAAAATAAAGAAATACATTTCGTTCTCCTTTCTCTCATAATAACATTTTACAGTAACATACAAATTGACATTTGGAGTGACAATGCACAATTCTTCTTCCTATTCTGTAGATGTTGCATTGTTGCTATATACCCACTAATGTAGCACTCACTGGATTTGCAACACTTTTAAAATAAAGAAATACATTTCGTTCTCCTTTCTCTCATAATAACATTTTACAGTAACATACAAATTGACATTTGGAGTGACAATGCACAATTCTTCTTCCTATTCTGTAGATGTTGCATTGTTGCTATATACCCACTAATGTAGCACTCACTGGATTTGCAACACTTTTAAAATAAAGAAATACATTTCGTTCTCCTTTCTCTCATAATAACATTTTACAGTAACATACAAATTGACATTTGGAGTGACAATGCACAATTCTTCTTCCTATTCTGTAGATGTTGCATTGTTGCTATATACCCACTAATGTAGCACTCACTGGATTTGCAACACTTTTAAAATAAAGAAATACATTTCGTTCTCCTTTCTCTCATAATAACATTTTACAGTAACATACAAATTGACATTTGGAGTGACAATGCACAATTCTTCTTCCTATTCTGTAGATGTTGCATTGTTGCTATATACCCACTAATGTAGCACTCACTGGATTTGCAACACTTTTAAAATAAAGAAATACATTTCGTTCTCCTTTCTCTCATAATAACATACAAATTGACATTTGGAGTGACAATGCACAATTCTTCTTCCTCTTCGATTAATTTTTTTTATATTTTCGAAATTCGAAGAATAAAATGTATTTTATATCTCCGAGGAGTAAATATCGAAAAATACCTAATCTCAAATTTCATACTTTTTTTTTAGTATTTTGTTTTTTAAATTTGAAAAATAAGAAAGAGTTGTCATTTACAATATTATGACTTGTCAATAAAAATAATATTTCATTTTAATATAATTAGAATCGGGGATTAACAGTGGCGGATAATAAGACGGTGGTTGCAACATTTCGTGACCTAACCTAGATGGAGAAGTTAAATAAATAAAAAAAAAAAAAACGGTGTATCTTACTAATTTTTCAACATAATCTCCCCTGACTCCAATATATTATTATTTACATCTTTTGGGTAACATCTCTGTATAAATTGTCTCAAACAGTCGACTTGATCTCTTCATCACTCGTATTTTTTTAGTTTTGGAGAGATAATAGTCGCTAGGGGGCCAGATCCGAGCTATTGATCAGATATCTCAACAATAAAGCCACACTCGCGCACAGTAGCCTTTGTAATGTCGGCCGTGTGGACGGGACAGTATTCATGGAGAAGACGAATACTTCGTAAAAATTTATTTGGGAACCTAAATAAAGATGACCTATCAACTAAACGGCACAAGAAATGATGGGAGAGATGAATAGATTTATTTGCCTCAACGTCCTTTAAAATCTATTGGTATTAGATATCTAGGTGGGTTTTTTACCCTCCATTCGCTAGAAACCTACAAACCAGCTACCCAGATTGACCTTCGTTGGGCCGGAAGCATCACGAGGGCACAAACCTACTTGGACATCCACTTATTTCACTGAACGAAGATGTACTATAGTGATCTAAAGACCCATTTACACTGCCTGAACATACACGAGCATCGAGCATTCGTGATCGTTGCTCGCCAGTTTTCAACACAAACGAGCCTTCTGTTCACACTGCTCGAGCATTTTTGACGATCATTTACTCGTGAGCATTCGCAGCGAACAAATGGCACCTGCGCTATCCAAAATTGCAGTTTCCGCGGCCGTTACCCTCATTCTAGACAATCTAGATCATCTAGTGGAGAAAAAGCAAAAAAGGAAAAGGCCTCGCATGTGGGATTCGTAATTTTTAAAGAAAAGTATTTACTGAGGGATTTTAGGAGGATAACAGTGGCCTATTCACAATAAAATAAAATGTATGGTCCGGCTATCACAGCTCTGAGTGCTCCGCATACAGAGAAATTAACAAAAGGCACTTTTCATTTTCCCACTCCATCAGTCAAATACTAAAAAGCAACAACGCCGCACAGAAAATAAGATGCGAGAACTAGATTTATAGAACACCATTCGACGAATGCCGGGGTGTTTACACAGAGCGAGCGGCGAACGAGCATCCCTTTGATGATTCGTCGGAAAACCGATATCGCGTAGATCAAGCTCGAGCACGAGCGAGCATTCGCTTTGAACATGATCGGCTCGCGGCGACTGTTTACTCTGCCTGATCCTCGAACGAATGCTTGTTCGTCACCCATGTTTGCGACGAATGCTCGGGCAGTATAAATGAGGCTTAACGGGAATTGGTGTCTTCAACGTGCTATATTAGACGCTGCTGCCTTAGAAAAATAGTAACTGCAACTGTTGTACCTGTTGAATAGTAATATAGGTAAACTAATAAATATCGTTCTGGGAGGGATAGTCCGAGTTTGTTGTTGTTGTCAGGGTGTGTTTTTAGGGGCGCTGTTATAGAGATCAAATGAATCCTTTGATAAAAAGTTCGATAAAAATGCTTATTCAGTTGACCAGGCAGCCAGGCACGTATGTACCAACAACAGAACAAACAGAAAAAAACTTTTAGCTTTTGAGAAAAAATAAAATAAATAATAAAAGAAGAAAGAAATTAAAAATTAAATAAAAGTTAGTGTAAACAGAAAGAAAAAAATAAGTGGAAAGTTGTGAGTGCATGCAAACATAACTTTGGGAGGTAACTTTGAGATGGTTTCCAATGAAATTCGATGGAATGAAAATAGGACTAGTCACAATATACAGGGTGTGAGTGCATGCAAACATAACTTTGAGATGGTTTCCAATGAAATTCGATGGAATGAAAATAGGACTATCCACAATATACAGGGTGTGAGTGCATGCAAACATAACTTTGAGATGGTTTCCAATGAAATTCGATGGAATGAAAATAGGACTAGCCACCGTCGAATACAGGATGTGAGTGCATGCAAACATAACTTTGAAATAGTTTCCAATGAAATTCGATGGAATGAATATAGGACTAGCCACAATATACAGGGTGTGAGTACATGCAAACATAACTTTGAGATGGTTTCCAATGAAATTCGATGGAATGAATATAGGACTAGCCACAATATACAGGGTGTGAGTGCATGCATATATAACTTTGAGATGGTTTCCAATGAAATTCGATGGAATGAATAGGACTATCCACAATATACAGGGTGTGAGTACATGCAAATATAACTTTGTATACAGGGTGTGAGTGCATGCAAACATAACTTTGCATACAGGGTGTGAGTGCATGTAAACATAACATAACAAACGTTCATTATTGAAAACCAAAAAGTTGAAAATAAAATTGTATTTCCTTAGATTGTAAGTCGTCTACGCCCCATCACTTCTGTATTACAAGCAGTGTAGGGCAATTACTGACGCTGTGGGATGAGTGAGTGAGTAAGTGAGTAATGGGTTGAGTTACGAGTGAGGAATGTAAGGATGAGTGTGTATATGAGAGATAGTGATTGATGAGTGTGTATATGAGAGATAGATTAATCATTTGAAGAGGACTGGCTTTGAATCCATGGAATTATACAAGTCCATGGCTCTGATAATAGGAGATTTGAATACGAAGACTTGTCTCCTGTGTGGTACATGGAACAACTGCCCCCGTGTGTTTGTAGGTCTGAGTCTGGGTTGCGGAACTTTAATTTGAATTTTTTCTGTTACGTAGGGACTGGATATTTTATTGTTAAGGGCATTTTCTAGAAATTTTAATTGTTCGTTTCTTCCTCTCGTCTCAAGGGACTAAAGAAGAAGATGTTCTGTGAGTAAACTGTACTCTATATAGTGGGGAAATTTTGGGTAAAAACCATTTAATTTTCAAAATAAGTAACGAACAAATTTTGATTGCACTCTCTCAAGTCCCCTCGATCCAACCTGGGTGGATGGTGTCCATATGATGGATCCGTATTCCAGCACAGATCTTACATAGGCTTGGTACAGGAGTTTAATGGCATCAGGATCCTGGATGTACTTGGCATACCTGATAACCATACCAAGTTTTTTATAGCCTTTTTCTGTGATCTCTTGTATATGATTGTTGAAATTTATGTTTAACTGAAATGTTACGCCCAGATCTTTGTACTGATCTGTATAATCAATCCGGGAGTTGTTTATGTAGTACGTATGTCTATATGGGTTACTTCTATTCGTGTATATCATGGCGTAACATTTTTTAGTGTTGCCTCTCCCGACTCGTACAAGAGTCCTAACCCTCCTAGACATGCTCCGGATGAGGGTGTCCACAAAGTCCTGGGGCTTCCGGTCCCATTTCCCATTCCTCCAGAACAGCTTTCTTGAGATCTCTGATAGTCTCTGGTCTCACTTCCCTATTTCTTATGGCTCTTTTGAGGTAGTCTCCCCACTCGGTCTCCAGACATCACATTCATGTCTGGAGACCAAGGGGGGTGCTGTAGGACGTCAACATTCTGCTCTTGCAGGAAAACGCGAGCCAGGTTTTCCGTGTGAAGTCTTGCATTATCGTGCAGTAGTTTGAATCCGTCCCCAATACATAGGATAAAAGGGATTACATTAGGTTCCAGTGTCTCTGCCACGTACCACTGTGATGTTAGGATGGTACGGCCTCCCAAAGTGACTCCACCCCACACCATGATCAATCCACCACCAAATTGAACAGTTCCAGTTATGTTACAATGCGAATTTCTCTCATTTTTTCTTTTGAGGACCTTCACTCGTTTGTCGTTTGGCTTCAGACAAAATCTGCATTCATCGGCGGTAAAGAGTACCTTCCCCAATCTTCTTCTGCCCAGGTTCCGTACTTCTGAGCTTACTCACGCCGTTGTCTTTTGTGCTGTACAGTGAGTAGAGGGGCTCGGAGAGCACGGAAAGACTTGATTCTCTGGTCTGCCACAGTCTCTTCTTGACAGTTTTAGTGGACACTCGTACCCCTCGTCTTCTTCGGAGCTCACAATTCACCTTTTCAATGGTGTAGGTCCGATTTCTAAGGGCTGTGATTGCCATGAAACGGTATTCTGAGCGGTTGTAACTGGTTTTCGGCCTTGTCCGCGTCTCCTTTTATAGGTTCCTGTTTCTTCATGACGTTTGACGGCACGATGCACAACGGACTTGGAAACACCTAGCAGGGTGGCCACACTTTGGTAGGTTCTACCCGATCCAATAAAGATCACGGCCCGCGCTGCATCCACCTCATTTAGGTTACTCATTTTACACTCCTGACACTCTAAAATTGAATAAGAATTAAATTTGAAATCAAAACAAAATATACATGAAATCATAATTTTCTGGGTATTTTGATAAAACATGTCAATTACAAATAAGACAGTCAAATTTTTCAGTATTAAGGTTACCTAATAGTATTCCTAATGTAAATAAACCATTCAGTTTTTATCAACCTACACGTAGCTCAAGATATGCAAGGAAATTCGTGCGTTCCGCTAATTGTTTCCATTAGTGTAGATGACTCGAACCCACACGTCTTTTGTATTACTAGGTATTATGTTCGTCACTGTTATTTTAGGCAAAACAGTTTCTGATAATTGAGGAAATTACAATTTCAAAAAAGTAGGTTTCTGCATACATTTTCCCCCAAATTATCAAAAGTATTAACAATTATTCTACAAAAGAACCTTAGTCCACTAGATCGGTTTTAAGTCCAGAACCTTAGGTCCGATTTTCGTGATAATGGTTTCATTAGAATCCTGGTTAAAAATTACACCAAAAATCACTTTATATTTTTTTACATACTGGGAGGATATGCCAGCCATAAATCGATATGTACATGTAAAATCCTATGGGACAACTAGAAAGTGCAAACCCTGTATGGACAGAAAAACGTACGTAGTGGGAACACTCTAATTTAAATGTATGGACAGAAAAATGTTCGTAGTGGGAACACTCTAATTTAAATGTATAGACAGAAAAGCGTTCGTAGTGGGAACACCCTAATTTAAATGTATAGACAGAAAAGCGTTCGTAGTGGGAACACTCTAATTTAAATGTATGGACAGAAAAAGGTTCGTAGTGGGAACACTCTGATTTAAATGTATAGACAAAAAAGCGTTCGTAGTGGGAACACTCTAATTTAAATGTATAGACAGAAAAGCGTTCGTAGTGGGAACACTCTAATTTATATGTATAGACGGAAAAACGTTCGTAATGGGAACACTCTAATTTAAATGTATAGTCGGAAAAACGTTCGTAATGCGAACACACTAATTTAAATGTATAGACAGAAAAACGTTCGTAATGGGAACACTCTAATTTAAATGTACAGACAGAAAAACGTTCGTAATGCGAACACACTAATTTAAATGTATAGACAGAAAAACGTTCGTAATGCGAACACTCTAATTTAAATGTAGGTATGTGCCCCACGACAAAAACAATCGTGAATTACTAGTGAGCATGGGGTGTAATACCCACTATATCTCCCTTATTCAGCCCCGACAACAGGGGGGAGGGAAATGGGGGGAATCTCCCAGGCCTGGGATTTCCATAGAAGCCCGGTGAGAAAATTATTTTAATGAAATTTTTCAAGTTTTTTTCTAAATAATTAATAAATCAACTTAAAAGTTTTGAAAAAAATTCAAACACACAAAATCAGAAGTTTAGCGATAGTGGACTAATATGGGACAATGGCTATCACAGGACACTGATTCTGAAGTACAGTGGGAATTTTCAGCTTGTACAGCAATCATATGAAAGAATAATAGAGGAGCCCGTAAATTTTACTCTCCAGCCCGGATTTTCAGACTTCGGCCCTGCCCTTCTTCCTCGGAAAATTATCTCTTCCATCCCATCCCCATCGACAGTGATAGTTCTACAATTGTCTTCTTCCTTCTCGCATTAATGTATTAAACATCAACCCCAACAACATTATTTGATAATAAAAATAAATTAAAATATTTTCAACCAGGCCTTTGCAAAATTATCAAAGGCGTGATTTCAACTTTTTGATCAAGTGGGAATTAGAATTATAATATACCTACCTTCCTCATACCTTCTAATACTTGTCTTCACAACGGACTTGAAAAAGAAATTGTTTGAAGAGTCGATGGATCATATCAGGCGAGCTGTTAATACCTGAGGAATTTTCCACCACCTAACCCTTCAGCTTTATTTAATGAGGAAACTTGGTACTGAACCCACGCCCTTCTATTTACCAGACCAGCGCTTAACCAACATGCTACCGAGGCAGTACCACGAATTAATTTTATCTATTCGGCGGAACTGAGTAAGGCCTACAGTAGCAGAATAACTATTAATAAAACAACCATCCAAATTATATTGACTGTTTCTATTTAAGTGCTAATTCATTTTCATAAAAAAAAAAACAAAATCAACATTCTTATCTATAGGGTGGACCAAAAGTCACCATGGGGATTAAAACTTTTTCGTTTAGATAATCTTTTTTTTATTTATTTTTTTGAGATTATATAAATAACACCTGGAGAATAAATAATGGAGAGATTCACAACTGAACAAAGAACCAGACTAATAGAATTTTATTATTTAAATCGGCGATCCATTAACTTTTAAGGCAAATTTTTAAAGAGCGAATAATTTCCAGTACCCAACTATTTTCTTTGGGGTTATTTGAAGGAGCAAGTATATGTGAACAAGTTCGAGACAATCCTTGACTCTAGGCAAACATTGTTGCAGAAATTCGAACGCTACAGCCACAAATTTTGAAAGATGATATAGAAAATTTTAAAACGAGCTCATCATAGAGAGGCTGAAATCGGAGGTAATTTAAGTGACATGATTTTTCATAATTAGTGTAAAAAAGAATTCCATTTTGTATATTTTATATTCTGAAAAAAATAAATAAAAATATATATATATAAGCGAAAAAGTTATTAAATTTTTTAAAACCCTTGGTGACTTTTGGCACACCCTGTATTTGTCATGAACTAAACTTATCTATTATTATAACCCAGGGGTTCCTTAACTTTTTGGTACCGCGCCCCCTATTCTTGAAATAAAAGCCTCCCACTCGCCCCTTCCCTTTACATTATAAATGCATATGGGTGTTGCTGAATACTATCTCATTCAAAACGCTATTGTGTTGCTGAATGCTATCTCATTCAAAATGCTAATGTGTTGCTGAATGCTATCTCATTCAAAAGGCTAATGTGTTGCTGAATGCTATCTCAATCAAAAGGCTAATATGTTGCTGAATGCTATCTCATTCAAAATGCTATTGTTTTGCTGAATGCTATCTCATTCAAATTTTATACAGATCATGTTCAATAAAATTACCTTTCTGAAAAAAATGTGTACATTTATATTTTAACTAAATGATAAAATAATTCAACTGGTCTCGCGCCCCCCCTTGTCTTGCCTTCACGCTTGCCCCCCAGTTTGGGAACCTCTGTAAATATAAACAGAGCACGCGTCAAAAAATATAGTTCCTGATTTGATCAGTGTCAGCGCGGGCGCCGTGCGCGGCAGAACATATTCTTTTGTCTTTTGTTTAAACTATTGCATCATGTAAATCATGTTTGTGTTTCGTTCTTAACTTCTTAATCATAATTAGTGCCGGCACTTCCGGCCATCGTCTTCCGTGTTTTCAAAGTGTTGTTACAGTTTTAAATTTTCATTAAATATTTTTTTCTACTTGTTTTAATTTAAATAATTTGATTCGTCGATTTATTTAGTTATCATTTTATATTAAATAAAATGTTTAAAGTAATATAATAATAGATTCTTATAAATAGCTATGTTAAGGTACCGTTTGTCTATCAATATATTATTGATTTTAAATCAAGATGTAAATGTTTCTGTTAAAGTTTAAAAAAAAAAATATATAGGTAATATATCAATTAATTGAATTGAATTTTGCAGGTAAATTTTAAATTCGAATAGCTTTCTAATTTTGTGTTTTATTTTGGAAAGAAAAAAACAAGAAAATTTGAGAAATTTTGAGTTTTGCTTTCGGACAGTAGGTAATTAAGTTATGAATTTCTTTTGATTTATTTTCAATTATTTTCAATGTAGGTATGCCGTAAAAACATAATTTAATTTTACATTCGTACTTTTCCCTAATAAACAAAGAGTTGAATTTGAATACGTTTTTGGCCATTATGTCTGGAAATGGGAGGAGTGTCTGGCAACAAAAAATTATGTTTTCCAAAGGAAAAAATATTTAAATTCGTTTTTTTATTGGCCGCCATGTGTCCCTAATTGACTCAATAGAGACATGTCGTATACACGTTTCCTAACCTCTCTAATTAGGTTAAAATTTTGGTTTAAAAAATTCAAAGGTTTACCAGAGAGTCCTCCCCGGTTCCAAAACCTTAGGCCATTTGAAACAACGCCTTTGCAACTGTATATGGCGTCTTGCAATCGCCGCCTTTCTTTTGTTTCTCGTTTGCCCCTTTTCTCAGAATTTTGTGGAGATTTGGTACCTTAACTTATTATTTTGGAAGAATTAAATTATATTAGTTATTTTTAAATGATTCTAATTTAATTAATTTAATGAAGAATAAAGTTTTAAATAAATTAATCAGTAAGTATTTTTTCTTCTTTTAAAAATAATAATTATTTAGTTTACTAAAGTCAATTTATTTTTATTTTTAGCGAAGTTAACAAAAAAACAATATGGTGTCGCGTCGCGTGGTTTCGTGAGATATTTTATTAATAATTTAAATAAATTTAATATTACCTATTATTTATATTTGTCTTCATATTTTGTGTTTTTTAATTTATTTAATTTTATTAGTGAAGTGAAAATAAGCGATGATAAGAAGTATATTTAACGTTAGATTTTTTTAAAAAATAAGTTTGCGTTGTTACGAAATATTTGTAGATTTTAAATTAAAATCCATAGGATTAGCTTCAATTTTTGATTAATTAAGAATCAAAGTTCGTTCCTAGATTTAAAAATATTCGTGTTAATGTTAGGATATTCGTAAGATAGATATCTACGATAGGTATCATATTTTAAAGGTGTCCGTACCCGAAGGATAGAACATTTTGGGGATTGGGTTGAGTGCGAGACATTGTCACACATATCCAAATGGCTACTCCCAACATGTTCTTGACCAAAAATAAATATGGATATCGTTTACACTTCGGAGTGATTTACTTTCCAGAGTGCCACACGTACAACTGACAAACGACTTTTTTTTTAAAAAAAAACGTAAATTAATTAAGTCCCCTTTGGGACTATAATTGTGTCCTGAAACTTTCCAACACTTTTTTTCAACTTCACCTTTTCCCAATTGTATTTGGGGTCGGCGTTGCCTTCTTTAATACCATTCCACAACCTTCTTTTAAGTGCCTATTCTCTTTAGCTGTATCCTTTCTGACTTGGTAACCCCTGCTTGCTTCTCACAGTATCAGTGATGTTCGGCGTACGGATTCATCTGTATTTATACGAAAATTCTGACCTGGGTAAGGCATACGGATATGTACGCGATATGTAATGAAATATAAGGAATCTGGTGCCTAAAGACTGAGACATGAACCCAAACCTCCTAATTACAAGTCTACTGTGTTTACCAATCGGTCACTGAGGTTGGTCAACATATAATGGTTGACCAAAATGAGTTCTGCTCATGAAACGGATTTTCGTCCGACTTACATTTACCATAATAGGGAGTATACGCGTAGTCACGAAAAAAATCCTTAACGAAATAGACCACCACTTAAAAACGTAGAATGGTCTTTTTCATTAACGATTTTTTTTCGTGGTTGCACGTAAACTCACTAATATTTCGTGGAAACTTACGGGTTGTGTAAAATCTGTCTAATTACACTTAAAACACCTTCATAAATAGCTGGGTTATACAATTTGCAGTGTTTTAAGGCATGTACGGAAATTTCATCAAAAATACGGAAATTTTTACTGTTGGGTACGGAATTGCTCACTTGAGTTCCGAACATCACGAGGACACCCACATGGAACAACCTCGTTGGACGTTACTTATCTTCAGTGATCGAACATGAACTTTTGTATTCAACGTGCTATTAGACGCTGGCTATGTGGCTGTCTACGGCTACCCTAAGGCTAATTATTGAAAATAATTATATCATAATTTTTGAAAAGAAAATCATTCAAAAAGTAATATGCCGAATATAATAAAAAAAAATTGATAATATTAAGTATAATTAAGTTTCTACTTTTCTCATTTATAAAGTGTTTTTTTTAAATTATTTCATTTATTAGTTGTTGTTTTTAATTATTTTATTTATTATAAAGTGTTTTTTTTTGTGAGTGTATTGTATCGCTGAAACTTTTTATGGGATGTGACATCAGTAATGGAATGTATTGGGTAAGTGAACAATTTTTTTTTTAGAAATAAACCAACGATCGTACCACGTTGAATACACCAGTTCCCGTCAGATCACTGAAGTTAAGCAATGTCGGGCGTGGTCAGTACTTGGATGAATGACCGTTTGCGAACACCACGTATCGTTGGCCCTTTTTTCCGGCCCAACCCAGGCTGGGTGAGGTCAATGTGGGTACCTGGTTTGTAAGTTTCCAGCAATCGATCGCTCAAACATTTTTTTTTTTTGCTTAATGTCTCATTAACATGTATTGGTCATTAGAGACAATGATTTTACATTCTATTCGCTGGAAAATTACAAACCAGCTACCCAGCTCCAGCTTGTGTTGTACTGGGAATAGCCACCAGCATCCACAGAGCTGGTGACTATTGGAACCTTGGTGGTCATCCAACATCACTGGCATTTGCTTTACTAAGGGGAACTGGTGTTTTCCAGTTGACATAGACGCTAGCTTGAATAATATTTCCTACTTATTTGCCGGGGTAAAATATCAGAGCAAAACGCTGAGGATCGGCCGATATTTTATTGCTAGGGATTTTTAGCGCGTGCCATACGCATTAACAGCCAGCGTCTATGGCACGTTGAATACACCAGTTAGATCACTGAAGTTAAGCAACATTCAGCGGGGTTGTATCAAGTGGGTTTCCCGTGGGTTCGCGCCCTCGTGATGCTGATTTTTTTCCGGCCCAACCAAGGCTGGGTGAGTTTATTGTGGGTATTAGCTGGTTTGTAATTTTCGAGCGATTGGAAGGTAAGCCCCCCGTCTCGAATGACCAATATATATTAGATGATGCTTTTTTGGCTTAAACGTAAAGGCAAAAATAAATACGCATTAACTATGTAGCTTTAAAACCATAAGAAATGCACTTGAGTCGTTTCACCAGGGTCCGGCTAACGTTCTAATGATGCATCAATAGGGTTCCGACCATCAGTGGCCTCAGTTGCTGTATCTCTCATTTTGTTCCGATTGGATGAAATCTGTTATCAAAATTTCCCATCAATCGCCAATTACTTAAAAAAAATTGTGCTTTAACAAACGTTCAATAGGAAGGGACACTGAAGATTTTTGTGTTCAAAAAATATTTTTCCAAAAACTAGAAGATAAGAGATGGAGTTTGGAGTCGTTCACTTCAAGGAGTTTTCCTTCTTTCAGTTCAAGATAACTGTTCTGCCATATTAGCCAATGCACTTCATAACAATGTCGACTCGCTATCTCTCATATCAAATCCATACTAATATATAAATGCGAAAGTAACTCTGTCTGTCTGTATGTATGCATGTTACACTTTCACCCTTAAACTACTAAACCGATTTTGATGAAATTTGGTATGGAGATAGACTAAACTTTATGAAAGAACATAGGCCACTTTTTATCGCGAAAAAAGGGGTTGAAACTATAAACGGCCATGCCTATAAGGCGCCAAGCGAAGCGGGCGTATCCTGCTAGTAATCTATACTTATTATAAAACGCAAAGTCCAGTTGGTATACTGACTGACTGATTGACTGACTGATAATCAACGTAGCTCCACGATGGCTGAACGTAGAGACTCTAAATTTGGCACACAGATTCCTTTTAGTATGTAGGTGCGTAATAAGAAAGGAAAAAAAATAAAGTTCAAGTGGGAGCAAGTTACCGCCAAAAATGACTAGGACCGGCCCTGAACATTACTTCCTCTTTGTATCTGTGTTTAAGCTCACTTTATAAAATGCAATAAAATTGACTGCACATATTTTTCTCTCAATGTTTTTTTCTATATTATGTATACACTTTGTTATTTAAATATAATGATTATATTTCTTCAATCAC
>CM022876.1:31146597-31167765 GCA_012654025.1 Pachypsylla venusta | reverse complement strand
CAGCCGAAGGCTGCAAAATCTTTTTAAAAGAATGGTCAACATCAACAGAAAATAGAAATATAACAATAACTAAAATATATAACTAAAAGACTTAAAATTTTAGAAGAACAACATCTGCATTCGGTGGTAGTCTGATGGAATGATTAAGGAAGAGAAAGTCTAGTACGGTTTTCCGTACCATTTATTTAACAGTTCATTGAACTGAATTGTTTTACCATATAATTTCATCGTTCTTCTTTAAAGTTCAGTTCAACCTTCACTCATTTGGGCCATTTGATTTTTTTTAAAGTTCATAGATGTGAACTGTTCTGCTATATAAGTTCATCGTTCTTCTTTAAAGTTTAGTTCCGCCTTCATTCAATTATTACTTTTCATTTTATTTGTACAGTTCATTAAATTGAACTGTTCTACCATATAAGTTCATCGTTCCCCTTCAAAGTTCGGTTCAGATTTTATTCAATTATTACTTTTGTTTTCATTTGAACAGTTCAATGTAGTGAACTGTTCTGCCATATAATTTCATCGTTCTTCTTTAAAGTTCAGTTCAGCTTTCAGTCCCTTATTACTTTTTAACATGGTTTTATAGATTCACATTATTTGGCTCAACATTTTAAAGGTCATTCGAGTCTGCATCGTGGGCATCCACAGCAGATAAAATCTGATAGTTGCACGTTGGTTAACTTCAGTGTTCTGATTGATTGTACTTGAAGCTCAATGTATATGTATAGGTAAAATGTTAGCGTGAACCTCTAGAGTTAATTAGATTCCTCTAATGAATAAATTCAATCAACTATTTCAATATTCAATACTTATGACCATTCAGATTATATTAATGTTACAGATTATTCTAATAAGTAAACTTAATCCAATGATCGACTCTTCTAGAGAATCCTACACTTGACTAAACACAAATATTCTAAAAGTTCGTTCATTGAATCTTTACCCACCTAGTTATAGCTACCCTTTGTACAAAGGTATTAATACTTTAAATAGGTACGTACTCTCTAGAAACAAAGCATTGTTTTCAAATAGTTCACACTAAAATCTTCAGGGATTTTAAAAATAAGGGTAAAAATAATGAGCACAAGAAATTTTCTGGGATAATTTTGTTCAGATGTTTTAATTTAAATTTATGAACATAATGGTTATATATACTTAGTACATAGGATCAGTTGGGGGGGGTGGGGTGATATAAAGTTTGCCATTTATGATTTTGTGCTAATATTTGTGTTAACGCATAAAATTGCATCATGAAAACCTAGACAAAACGGCTTAACCGATTTTCATGAAATTTTGTATGTACATTCGGTAGGTCTGCGAATAGGTTTTTAACTATCTATACTCGTATATATATATATATATATATATAAATGAATGTTTGTATACGTGTAATTATGTATGTATGCATTTCGTGAGTTGTTGGGCATATGTCCGAGATGGTATCTGGCCAAAAAAAACATGCATTTTGTGTGCGGGGCTATGTCAGGACGCCATCTTGGAATTTCGCTTTTCCTCAATATGTTAAGAACCGCTTAATTTATTACGACCAAACGTTTGTCAGATACTTTAAGTTTGACCTTTAACAGCTTTGGATCACTTTGAATCACATATATTGTGGGTGGGACCATCTGAGGCCACCATCTTGGAATTCAGCTTTTCCTCAATATTTTGAGGGCCGCTTCAGTTATTACGACCAAATTTTTTTGAGATTCGATATCAATGATCCTAAATAGTTTTTCATTACTTTGAGCCATGTATTTGTGGGCGGAGCCGTGTGAGGCCGCCATCTTAAAATTTCACTTTTCCTCAATATATTGAGAACCGCTTAAGTTATTATGACCAAACTTTTGTGAGATACTTTAGGTTTGAACTTTAATAGCTTTGGATCACTTTGAGTCACATATTTGGTGGGTGGGATCATCTGAGGCGGCAATCTTGGAATTCAGCTTTTCCTCAATATTTTGAGGACAGCTTCAGTTATTACGACCAAATTTTTTGAGATTCTATACATATGACCCTAAGATTCTATACATATGTCATGTATTTGTGGGCGGAGCAATGTGGGGCCGCCATATTGAAATTTCAGTTTTCCTCAAGATTTTGTGAACCGCTTAAGCTATTGCGACCAAACTTTTTAGAGATGCTACACGTCTGACCCTAAACGGCTTTTGATCACATTGAGTCATATATTTTGTGGGACCGCCATCTTGGCATACGAAATTTTGGTTTTGCAAGTTATTGCAACCAAACTTTTGTAATATGCAATACGTACCTATGCCCCTAACCCCTAACAAATTTGAGCAAATTTTTTAAACTTTTACTCCATATTTTTGTTCCAGTATGTTCGATTTAATAATATTATTACTTGGATAGGTGACCGCTTGGGAACACCACGTATCGTTGGCTTTTTCCGGCCCAACCCAGGCTGGGTGAGGTCAATGTGGGTAGCTGGTTTGCAAGTTTCCAGCGAATGNAAGCGGTCAGTGCCGATAAAAAGTAATAGAAATGAACACCAAGTTTGTTGGGTAGGACGTGTTGGGAGTAATATTGGGTTAGGTTAAAAGAAAGAAAAAGAAAAAAAAAATCGCAATCCAAAATATTTCATTCCAACTGTAATCCATAATTATTATGTGGTACAGTTAAGGTGTAAGCTAGGCTAATATGCTTCGCTGAAATAATAGTATTGAAGTGGCTGTTTCTGACTCAAAATCTTAGAAATGACCTAAAAACCACCCAGTTCGTTGGGTAGAACGTGTTGGGAGTGGTATTGGGTTAGTTTCCAAAAAAAATTAAAATGCGTGTTAAAGGCTCCGCAAGGTTAAGCTGGGTCGCAGTGAGGCCGCCATCTTGGAATTTTGGTTTTCCCTAATATTTTGAGAAACGCTTAAGTTATTGCGACCAAACTTTTGTGGGATGTTATATGTCTGACACTTAAAGACTTTTGATCACTTTGAGTCAGATATTTTGTGGGCGGGGCCATATGAGGCCGCCATCTTAAATATTTGTTTTTCTCAATATTTTGAGAACCGCTTGAGTTATGGCGATCGAAATTTTGTGAGATGTTAAAATGTTGGCCCTTAGAAGCTTTTGATCACTTTGAGTCGTATATTTTGTAGACGGGACCATGTGCGGCCGCCATCTTGAATTTTTGTTTTTTCTCAATTTTTTCAGAACCGCTTGAGGTATGGCGATCGAAATTTTGTGAGATGAGCGCCAAGTTCTTTCTCAAAATATTGAGAAAAAAACAAAAATTTGCTTCGCTGACATTTTTGGAACCTAACCCAATACTACTCCCAACACGTTATACGCAGATTAACAACCCGTTATTATTCCCCATGTTCTACATAGGTTAACAATCGTGTAGGTAATATGTAATCTATGTGTGGTATACTCTGATCGCGTTTAAACGGCTGTACCTCGGTGATATCATAACTAATGTAAAAGTAAGATTTATTCTCATTTTTTCCCCCATTCTTCTCGAATCGAAGTTCGTCGGGTCAGCTAGTATATAATAATATATATAGGTATATATATTTAATTTGGCTTAACGTCTCTTTAACATCTATTGGCCATTCAAGACGGGGGTTTTACGCTCCATTCGCAGGACTCTTGCAAACCAGCTACTCACATTGACATCACGAGGGCGCGAACCCACGTGAACACCCACATGGTAAAACCTTGCTGGACGTTGCTTACCTTCAGTAATCTGTCGGGAACTGGTGTATTGAACGTGCTATGGCACGTTCTATTATTTGTCTTTCTATTTCTATTTTGATAAAATCAAAAGAAATTTTATCTTGTTAGAAATATTTAGAGTTCAATTTATTTGGTTAATGAATAAAAGATTATTTGTGATCACACTGTAAAGTAAACTTATTTCCGAGCACCAGGTGGGTACCGTAAACAAAGGTCTATAAATTATATGGAAATTCCACCTGACAGATTGAATAATTAATGCTAATTTTAGCCAAAAATTAGATAAAGTTATTTGCCCACCCCTTCGGAAAGATATTACCGTCTAAGTACTTAACGAGATGAAGAAACTAATTTGGATAGCAGGAGCGGGTGCTCTGCTAGCGAGTAATTGTAAAGCCCAGGGGAATCCTAACACAGGGCAAACTATCATCGGTTAAGTTTTCGTTAGATCACTGAAGTTCAGCAACATCCAGCAGGGTTTTACCCAATATTGGTATTAGCTGGTTTGTATGTTTTCAGCGAATGGAGAGGGTAAAATGCCGTCTTGATTGAGCAATAGATTTTAAACTGTAGGTCACGCTTAGTCAAATGGCCACAATTTGCCCACGTTGGGCCAATTTTTTTTAATAGTATGAATCATTTAATTCTATTTATGAGCAGTACCTATCAACATCGTTCATCATAATTCGAAGGCATTGGAGAGGTATTGCAGTAAAAAAAGACAAACTGACAAACTTGTGATAAAATTCAAACTTCATATCGTTTGGTCTAAAAGTCCCCCCCCGCCCCCCGCAATCCAAAGTTCATCGCTTTGCAGCACAGCTTTAGGAACCACATCTATAGTGTAACCAGTATCATTATGGGGGGTCCCTACAGGTATCACATCTATAATGTACCTAGTTGCATACTTGCATGATAGTCCCTACAGGTACCACATCTTTATTGTACCTAGTTGCATGATGGTGTCTACAGGAACCACATCTATATTGCACCTAGTTGCATGATGGTCCCTACAAGTGCCACATCTATATTGTACCCAGTTGCATTATGCTTCCTACAGGAACCACATCTATATTGCACCTAGTTGCATGATGGTCCCTACAGGAACCACATCTATATTGCACCTAGTTGCATGATGGTCCCTACAGGAACCACATCTATATTGCACCTAGTTGCATGATGGTTCCTACAGGAACCACATCTGTATTGCACCTAGTTGCATGATGGTCCCTACAGGAACCACATCTATATTGTACCCAGTTGCATTATGGTTCCTACAAGTACCACATCTATATTTTAGCTAGTTGCATAGTGTGGTCCCTACAAGTACCACATCTATATTGTACCCAGTTCCATGATGGTCCCTAATACATTTACCACATCTATAGTGTACCTAGTTGCATGATGTTCCCTACAGGAACCACATCTATATTGTACCTAGTTGCATAGTGTGGTCCCTACAAGTACCACATCTACATTGTACTCAGTTCCATTATGGTCCCTAATACAGGTACCACATCTATAGTGTACCTAGTTGCATGATGGTCCCTACAGGTACCATATCTATATTGTACCTATTTGCATAATAGTCCCTATACAGGGACCACATCTATATTGTACCTAGGAGCATGGTGGTCGCTACAGGAACCATATCTATACTGTACCTAGTTGCATAATGGTTCCTACAGGAATCACATCTATATTGTACCTAAGTTGCATAGTGTTCCCTACAGGAACCACATCTGTTTTGCACCTAGTTGCATAGTGATCCCTACGGAAACATCATCTATTTTGTACCCGCTGTTTAGAGTGCATCGTCTCCGCTCATAGCAAATGATTGAGAACCGCAATAGTCTATTTCTATATTTTTTTAGTTTTAGGGCAATCAAAATTTGGTCAAAACGTCTCCGGGTTTTTCACCATCTTGCTAGTTTTAGGGCAAGCGATAATTTGCATCTTCGAAAAAAAGTGTTCTTTGAAAGGTAGAATATATACAAAGGGACTTGTGCTATGAGGGAGTAAACCAAAAACCATTCTAAACGCCGCGCCGTCCCCACACCAAATGACAACTTAATGACACCCCGTCTGCAGGCATCGTGGTAATTCGGTACTCATAAGAAGTATACCTATCTCCTTCTGCAGTCAACGTGGTAATTCGGTACTCATAAGAAGTGTACCTATCCAAAAAATGTTTACTCCCAAAAGAAACAAAAAAATTATCCTCTTAACTTGTTAATTAAAATTTATTTCGATTTTTTTTTTTACTCACTCTAAGATATTCGAGAGCTTTTCCATGGCGTAAAAGTTTAGCTTATTTTTTTCCTCTAATATACAAGGTTGTCCTTGGTATAAATGAAATATTGAATAATAAATTAATCACTGTGAAGTGTTTTGGCATTGAAATCACATATAATCCAAACATACCAAATTAAATCAAAATTAATCACTCTGAAGTATTTTGGCATTGAAATCACATATAATCCAAACATACCAAATTAAATCAAAATTAATCTCTGTGAAGTATTTTGGCATTGAAATCACATATAATCCAAACATACCAAATTAAATCAAAATTAATCTCTGTGAAGTATTTTGGCATTGAAATCACATATAATCCAAACATACCAAATTAAATCAAAATTAATATCTGTGAAGTATTTTGGCATTGAAATCACATATAATCCAAACATACCAAATTAAATCAAAATTAATATCTGTGAAGTATTTTGGCATTGAAATCACATATAATCCAAACATACCAAATTAAATCAAAATTAATATCTGTGAAGTATTTTGGCATTGAAATCACATATAATCCAAACATACCAAATTAAATCAAAATTAATATCTGTGAAGTATTTTGGCATTGAAATCACATATAATCCAAACATACCAAATTAAATCAAAATTAATATCTGTGAAGTATTTTGGCATTGAAATCACATATAATCCAAACATACCAAATTAAATCAAAATTAATATCTGTGAAGTATTTTGGCATTGAAATCACATATAATCCAAACATACCAAATTAAATCAAAATTAATATCTGTGAAGTATTTTGGCATTGAAATCACATATAATCCAAACATACCAAATTAAATCAAAATTAATATCTGTGAAGTATTTTGGCATTGAAATCACATATAATCCAAGCATACCAAATTAAATCAAAATTAATATCTGTGAATTGTTTTGGCTTTGAAATCACATAGGTGTAATCCAAACAGACGACCCTCAGTGTGAGCACGGTTCCTATTTATAAAATTCAATATTTTGTTCAAGGATATTACTTTTGGTTTATTATTTTCAATAATTACCCCCCCCCCTCTTATTTTGATATTATACGTTTCAAGGTACGTAGAATCCCAAAATCGAATAAAGAAAAATCCGTTTGTCCGCCGCGCCGTCCGCTGTGATGGGCACTTTTGCCACTTAGCTTTCACCGATTTGGATGAAAATTGGTATATAGATCCCATCTGGGCTCTAATCGAATTTTCTAAATAGGAGTTATGTTCAGTCTGGGGTTCGGTTCTAACAAAAATATAAAATTGAGAAGCTTTAATTTCGCGATCTCAAAATTGTTGTTCAATTTTGTATAACTGTAGCGAAGGACGGGAAACAAACAGCTAGTGTTTAGTGTTATATAGGTACACTGTATTGAAAAAATCCTACAATGCTATAGTGATGGCACCAAAGTTATGACATAACACAAAAGAACAGTATTTTTTTTTTTATTGACCGAAGCGTGCTACCTGAATGTCAATTTGTTTCCCCTGCCTACAACTGTTTGAACCAAACTATACATAAATAAAATACAAATTATTTCCCCTCTACCCTTTCACTCTTAATCTATTTATGTACCGACCCCTTTCTATCCATGAGTGTTATAAAAAATAATAATAATAATTTAATTATGGTCTTACGGTGAGGAGGGACATAATGTTCTTTGAGGAACAAGAAGTGGTAAATGTTGGATAGTTGAACGCATGTTAATTATTATATGTAAATGAATGATAAAATATATACAAGATGGTTCAAATATAGAAAAACTCAGTATCAAGGCGCATTCAGCCTTCAACGCATTAAAAGTCGAATTTCTCTACGATAAGGCCCAATGGCCTTTTCACAATTTTTATGGGTATCACAGCAAGAGTCTCCTGCACTGATAATATCTTCAAAATTCTAATCTTTTTATTCTGGTAATGTCGCCACTAGTAATCACAATAAAGTAGCTACTCAATCGCCCTCACGAGACTGAGTGCACCCGGAAATCACAAGCACAAAGTCAAAAATTTTCCGATTCCGCCGGGGATTAAACCCGGGTTCCCCAAGTGCAATTCCAGTGTGATACCCACTAGACCAGGAAGTCTTCCGTAGAATTATACGTGTAGCATTCATTATATGTAAGGTGAAAATTAAATATATATATACAGGGTGTCCATAAAGTCTCACCCCACCCCACCCCCCCATATCTCGAGAATGGCTGAAAATATAAGAAAACGCAAAAACATGTATCCCTTTGATTTTAGGGGGATTAATTTTAGACTAAAAATTTTTTGGCCTCGGCCAGCAGTTTAGGCTGGGCACCAACTGACTTCCAAATCTTAAATGAGAAGGTATGTCAAGTGACAGGATCCACAAGAGTTCTCTAGATCTACCGTTCACGAATTACAGGGTGGAAATGTGACCCATTCCCTTTGCGGCCGCACCGAAATGGTAGGTAAAAATGCCTATAAATAAGTTTTTATGATCCCAAATAAGTAATTTAGTAAAAAAAGATGGTTGTCCCGCCCACTTTGACCGCGGAAATCGAGCCTTCTTACTATCCAGCTTTTTTGATAATTTGGTCTAAGAAAGCTGGAAATCTGCGGTCGAAGTGGGACAACCATCTTGTTGGAACACTATTTTTTATTAAATTACTTATTTGGGATCATAAAAAAATATTTCTAGGCATTTTTACCTACCATTTCGGTGCGGCCGCAAAGGGAATGTGTCACATGTTCCACCCTGTAATTCGTGATCGGTAGATCCTAGAGAGCTTTGTAATGAGCTCGTCTTAACGAGACCTTTAAAACAAGGTGTCACTTGATATACCTTCTCATTTAAGATTTTGAAGTCAGTCGGTGCCCAGCCTAAACGGCTGGCCGAGGCCAAAAATTTTTTAGTCTAAAATAATCACCCTAAAATTAAAGGGAACGTGTTTTGGCGTTTTCTTATATTTTCAGCCATTCTCGAGATACGGGGGGTGGGGTGGTACTTTATGGACACCCTGTATATTTGGGAACAGTGAGAAACAATTGAGAGCTGGAGTCAGAAAATTCATACAGAACTAACGCGGGCTGGTTAATCTGTGAAAATAAAAAATATCTGGAGCATTATGGGATAAGAAAATAAGTGCAAAAACTAAAGGACATATCTATACACAAGTGTTGTAAGACCTGTCTTTCTGTATGGGGCTGAAACATCATGGCCAATAAATATATCGCAGGAGAACATATTGAAGGTGGCTGAAATCTTACTCGGAGTGATGAGATAAAGAATACGATCATAAGAAATACAGTCAAAGTTAAGGAAATATCAATGCATGCCCAAAAAATGCGATTACAATAGTTTGAACATGTCGAACGGAGAAACGGGGATTATATTGGAAAGAAAAAGGTAATTCAGTATAAAAGGTAAACAAAGGAAGAACAAAGAAAAAATGGATGGATAGAATTTGCCCCAGACAAAATCGAATAGCGGAACTGACTCCAATATTAGAGGAAAAAGATGTAGTAAAATAAGAAGAAGATAGATATTGGGAAAATGCTGCAATACCAAAGATGTATTATAATAACACAAAGACACATCACTTACGTATTTTTATATTGGGTTTGAGCAATACACATACACACCAACCCACAACACATTAATTTGTGATATTGGGAAAATGCTGCAATATCAAAGATGTATTATAATAACACAAAGACACATCACTTACGTATTTTTATATTGGGTTTGAGCAATACACATACACACCAACACACAACACATTAATTTGAGTGGCAGTTCGTCCATTTTTTTTTGTATATGAGTCATGGTAAATTTTACGTTTTGATTGAATAGATTGATAGAAAATTTAATTATCTCTCAGTGTAAAAAATTTAAAGAAAAATTGAGCATATAGTATATTGATCAACATTTGAGACCACACAATTTTGTTCCGCGAGCTCTTTCTCAATCATGAAGGCGCATGGATGTTCAGTAGAATAGTCAAATATCTCGGATCATGTTGCATATAAAAAAAAAATGGGTGAGTGTACTTATGTACGCACGTGAGAATTTATACTTCTTTTTAAAAATAAATTTAATAATATTTCAAAAAAACATACTACCCCACCCGGGAGTGAACTCAGAACCTACCAACTATGAAACAGAGGCCTTGCCACTGAGCCACGATGTTCTATGTATATAGAATGAGAAAATACAATAATTAATTTTACTCTCATCATTTTTACATAACTATCCTCATCTTCATCATGTTTTCATAACTAACTTTATCTGTGTTACACTACTGATGCGGTGATAATTTTGTGTTACATTGATGCAGTGATATTTTTTTGTTACAGGTGCGCATATTTTTAAAGTAGTATATTTTTAATATTAGTATGTAACTTCAAAAGAAAAATCTGTGACATAAATTTCATGACTTGACCTTTGAGTTGACTTTCAGAATGTAAATATGTGAATGACCAAACTCCACCCTGTATTGGGAGATTAAAATTAATAATAATAATAATTGCAATTGTAGCATTTGCAGCAAAATTACTATTTTTGGTGTAATTATACTCATTATAATGTAACACAAGGAAGCCAGGCGTGTCACAGTCACATAATAATGAAAATAGTGAGCTTCTGATTTAAATATTTCGTACAAACCGCAATATAAAGCCCTGAAGTGTGTACAAACATCCTGACGATGACAGGTTTGCAGTTGGTAGCCTTGGGACGCATATCATTACCGTGCCAGTCAAGGGCCATCAAATCCTTTTCGGTAACCTCATATTATATCAATCTATTTTTACGATAATTTTCAAAACTTAAATCAAAAATTGGGCAGAACCAAAGATTTTAAGAGGAACAGAGTATAGAAATGATTAAGAGGGTACGAAAAATATTCAGTCACTTCCAGTCCTAATATTTATAGAGTTCGAAATGTCCCGGGGCCGACATCTTTTTAACTGCTACAGATGGAGACTTGAAATTTTGTATGTAGTTCTAGCACAAGTTTGACCATTTTTTAGGCGAAATGAAAATTTCTACAGGGTGTCTCCAAAAATAGTGAAACAAACACCAAATTTCAATTTTAAAATAAAACTTCTTATTTTTATAAATAATCGAAATCTGCGTCAAATTGAACATACAGTCTACCGGTCGATACTTTTATCAAACGGATCTTTGATCAACCTCGCTGAATCATGAATTTTTCTTTGGGAAAATCTAAGAGTGTGATACATCAAATCAGTGTAATTTTCTATGCGGAATCACGTGGTACCTTGGGTTTCTGCAATTTTAACACTTTTTATACCCAGCGTAGTTAACATGTTACTTTATTTGATGTTAGCATTCCGTGTGCCACCTACCTTACTCATGAATATGAAAAGAGATAAATTTGTTGGGCAGCTACTTTTTCAAAGAGAATCCACATGAGTAAGGTAAGCGCATGAGCCAAAGTAACATGTTAAATGTTAACCACCCTGGGTGTAAAAAATTGGAAAAACAATGGTACCACGTGATTCAGTATGGAAAACTTGTTTTTATTCCGAAGGGAAATTCTTGATTTCGGCGGGGTTTATTAAAGTATTGAAAAGGGGGCCGATTGAAAAATTTGACGTGAATTCGAATATATTAAATAAAAAAGTTTCTATTTAAAAATCAAAAGTAAGTGTCTGTTCCACTACTTTTAGGACGCCCTCTAGTAAATTCTTTATGCCAAAGAATGCATAAACTTGAGTTAGAACGACATACAAATTTTCAAGTCTCTATCTTTAGGCGTTAAAAAGATAAAAATCCGCCCCGGGACTTTTCGAACACTCTGTATAGATTCTATATATAATTTGAGGGTAAAAAATTATATAATATATGACCTACATAACAAATGTCATCAAAATATTTAACGCTAACTGGAGAAAGTGCCATTTACGGGTATCTAAGGCGCGACGGACAAGTTGCTTTATATTCGATTTTTGAAATTGACGTACCTAATACCTTGTAACATAAATAAAATTTTTTTTGAAAGATATTTTTGAAGTTATACTTCTTTAGGCGCGTTCTGAAAAAAACCATGAGAGATAAATTTAAAATCCATAGAACATCGTGGCTCAGTGACAAGGACCCTGTTTCATAGTTGGTAGGTCCTCAGTTCACTCCCGGGTGGGGTTGTCTGTTTTTTAAAAAATATTATTAAATTTATTTTTAAAAATAATTATAACTTCTCACGCGCGTTTATAAGTACACGCACCCATTTTTTGTTGTTGTGACGATTCCTCAGCTTCATTATTAAAAACAATAAACCAAAATCAAAATTAGAAAATTCCCAATCGTTCAAAAGTTATGAGCATTCGTTAAAGACTTTTGGGACATACTACATTCTATCTTGAATCAGAAAAAACATTTTATGTTTAATCATAAAATATTAATTCGAAATTTTTTTTACGATTTTAAAAATTAGATTTTTATTCTCGTATATTTAACTTGTTGTTTACCTTTTAAAAAGTAAGTTTTATTTTAAACTTTAGTTTTCTCATTTAATAAAAAAAACTAGCGCATGTTTGCAAATAAAATCAAACTCAAAGTCTACTTTAAAGGTTATGTTTGAACATTATATTTCAAATGCTTGCAATATCTTCAGTTCGAAAGAACATTTTCAAAGGAAAGGTTGTGTTCTTCCCGCATTTTTTCATATTTTTACGTCGAAAAAAAGCGGAATTTTTCGCGTGCTTTTATTTTATTTGTCCGAATCGTTTTTGTTTGTTTTCCCTCTTTAATAAATTATTTTTTTTCTAGACAAGTGAAGATATAGAATAAAATCTACCTTTTCTAAATCGTTATTTTCTTTATAATTAAATGAATTTAATTGTGTTATAAGGTAATATTTTTTTGAAACGTACCTACAATTATACAAATATAATTATTGAGGCGCTATTTTAAAAAAAAATATATTAAAAATAATAAAGCAAAAGTGACAAATTAAATCTCTTCTTTTTGTTTTTAGTACATTTTATCGACTTAAAACACATTTACAAAAAAGCTGTGACTTCAATATTTGCGTCATTATTTCAATAGTTAATCAACCGGTCCTCTGCCTACTCAATTGTTATTTTGGTTTATTATTTTACTATTAAAATAAATTAATATAATACAAAACACTTACCGTAAACACTATTTAAAATTTATTATGTAGAAACTACTTTCGGATCATTCGATTAAGTAATTTAAAATAGTGTTTTTGATAAGTGTTTTAACACTTATATTTAACATGTTGTGCAAAGATTTAAATTTATTATTTTCAATAATAATTAACCTTGGACCTTGGAAATCGTCACCAGAAATTATACCCACCTCACAATTTGATACCCACCTTATAATTAATTTACTAAGAATCCGAAAACAAAATCGGTCAAATTAAGAGGCAAAAGTGTTCCTTATATCGGTCGGTGCTGTACAGGTTACGGGTATAGCCGCAGACGAGCAGATCTTTGCGGACCGAATGAGGGGAGGGATATTTTTTTTTGTCACATTGGCAGAGTTTTTTTTTTCAATAACGAACTTTTGGAAACTAACATAAATTAAAAGTATATGTTTCAGTGGTAGTACCCAGCTACCTGTTTTAACCGGGTTGGTTAACTGAATAAGTTTTACATCCAAACAAAAGGTCTAAACGTATTGAGTACGATTTCCTCAGATGGGTGCAAGCCCTAGGGAGAAGGTTCAATCAAAGGAAAAAGACGAAGAACTTCTATTCAATAGAACTTCTTCGTTTGTTTTATATTATTGTTTGAGTATTTATATTACTAAGTTGAAAAAGATCTTATAAGTTCGACTCGTTGAAAAGGATGGGACTTAACAGGAGGTCCTCTGTCTTTCTATCATTGACTTACTCCTGTCCCAACGAGCATCCTCCCTTAGTATACCATCATTGTTTACGATCGAATTCTGATAATCTGATGTGCGTAACTAAATCATCGTTCTCAGGCGGCTCATTCTACATAACTAAAAAGTGTCACATGGGTAGTACTTTGCGACAGGACCTCCTAAACGGGTGGGGATAGAAATATTATGTTCACATCAAAAGGAAGTTTTTTTAGATCAGTATTTAGGATGGGTTGGACAATTAAATTTGTCTTTGTCAAATATTTGCGGGCAACCTGATTTTCCGGCGTAGTGACTCTCTATGGCTACACCAAATATCTCCCTGTGACTTTTTTGGGATACCTCAAAAAGAAAATCTTCACTGTAAAACTAAGGACCCTGTACGATTTGAAACAATTGATTTCTGAAGAAATCAACCGCATCACTCTGGACATGTTGGAGATTGCGATGAGAAGCTCGGACGAACGACTGATTAATAAACGCATTGCAGCAGACGGTCGTCTCGTGCTTGATGTAATTTTCAAAAATTGAACATAAATTAAAAATCCCCATTATTGTGAACAACTTGAGACAAATAAAAAAATCTGTGTCTTGAAAAATAACAGAGATATGATTTTTTAAAAGCCATCCAATTCTGTTGAAGGACCGGTTATTGGCTATGTAGAATCCAAAAATCGAAGAAGAAAAATATCCGATCATCCGCCGTCTCCCGACCGCGTCCCCTGAAATCAGATGAAACATATTTTCTAGAAGCCTCTGGAGTCAACAACAGTCCTGTCCTATATTAATAAACCAACAAATCATGTTGCCCGTTTGTATAACAAACATTTAGTTTGATTTTAGAAATAAATAAGTATTATTAATAAGTTAAAAATATTAGATACCTAGAAATTTTTTTTTTTTTAATTATTACCTAATATTAATCTCATAATAAATTTAACATTCTTTTTTCATTATTCTTACCCATTTCAAATTTGTGGATATTTCCTTTAAATATTTTAATATAGTGTGTATGCGTTGAACATAATTTGACAGAACAAGTGACGCAGGATTATTGGGAAGTCTAAAGTTATCTGTCAATATTTTTCGCTGGGAAATTGAAGGTAAGAGCAAATATGATTAAAACTTTTATAAAAAACTGACTGCTGATTCTTTGAGTTATTATGGTGCTCAGCATTGTCGGATTTTTCCAATATCTTAACATTAACGAATTAATATGAATAAAAAAAAATCATCTGTGTCCTTGAACAAGATATCTGAAAAACGGCAAGTGCTAGAGACTTGAAATTTGGTATGTACGAGTATGTAAGTTGTATGCCATGAACGGCAAAATAAGCTTTTCTTGGAAATCGAATACACCGTTGGCGGTTTTATGCCTTTTTTTTATTGGTTTTCGCATATCCTCCTTAAAATGAGAACGGTAATAGCTTAGAACTTTAAACTGGGTGCCTATATTCATATCAATTTCATACAAGAAATTGAAGAATACAACTTAGGTTGAAGTGTAATCTATTGTTGGCCACTAATTAAGAGAGAGCTAGAACTTGAAATTTGGTGCCAATTCATATCAATTTCATATAAGAAATTAAAAATACAACTTAAGTTGAAGTGTAATATATCAAGAAGTGTAATATATAATTGTATATATTTCCGCTCTGGGGTTTTGAAAGCGTGTTTTGCCATTGAAAACTCGACATCGAAAATTTCAGCCCATTAAAATACTTTTTCTTTATATAAAAAAGAAAAGTCGTGTGATGTCCACAGCAGATTTTTTGTTACTATAAATAGTAGATGGTTTGATAACTATTGGGTCGCCAAAAATCAATCTTTTCACTTTTTGTATATTTTCCACCTCATTAACTCATTATTACATCGCGTGCAGACTTATAAAGTGTTGTGCAAGAAGAGCCGGTGTTATAAATATTAGGTACGTGTATATATTTTTTTTGTAAAATTATTTTGGAATCAGTAAGTTTTGACAATTTTCAGTACCTAAATTATCCTTTGTCAATTTCACTCATCTCGTAAAACGAAAAACAAATAAAATGTTGCGTACTACGGAAATGCTTCTCATATAAAAATATTTATCGAACAATTCTCGATAGTTTTGGTCAACCTAACGGACCAAAGAGCAGAACAAATGAGGAAATTGTTGCAGCAAACGGTCTATGAATATTCCCGCAAGTATTATTTAATGTCGAAAATATAAAAAAATCTCTGAAATACGATATAAAGTTTGGTAGAATTCAGATATTTTGATTCGGCATCGCTCACAAGACTCGCCAAATGATTAATTCACAAGAATCAGAAAAGAGAAGACAAAAATAGTAAAGTCCTACAAATTTAAAATCGGATTTTCTAAGTTGACAACCTATGGGTTTCTGACGTAGTGGTAAGACACGCTGGCCGATAAACAGAAGAGAATGGGTTCAAATCTTCATGTATTTGAGAGATTTAATACTTTTGGAGGACATGACATAATATATACCCTTCCAGCACCATTACTCTCGATGATGGACACGGAAAATAACTAACAATTGGAACACCCGTTTCGTAGATCTAAATATAATAAAAGAAAGAAAGAAAAGATTTCCGTCTTACATGATTTTCCCTTTTTCTTGAAAAGCTTCTCAATATTCATGAAGAATAAACAAACACCTTTAGAAAATTTACGTTGTCACAAACATACAAAAACTACGAAAATAATATACTAAAACAAATAAACCCACAAGTCTATATAAACAATCACACGCACACACAACATAAGCAAACTAATAACAGAAACTTTTAAGAAGAAACCAAACATGAGTTTGTTTAACTTGGAACTTTCATCTTTGGTTTGAACTTTAATTCATATTTAGAGATGGTATTTAGGATGTTTGCAGTCATTATAAAAAATAAATTTCAATATTTTTTTTTGTATCGACTGCAAAACATATTTTTGCATTCGATATATTTTTTTTTTATTGAAATTTATATTTAATTCATATGTTTATGTAGTAATTATTTTAATCCTAAATTTTTCTCATGCTAACTTTTATTACATTCTTTTATCTTTTTAATTCATTCCTTATCGTATAAATTTTTAATGTTGAGTTTTCAATGCCAAAACATATTTATAAGTTCCCCAAACTTCAAATCTCGAGTTTCAGCCATTGGCCCTAGTGTGTGTTATTGGATAGCATTTTATGTTACTCTGATGACGACGGACGAGATGTCTGTGCCCACGCCCTAATGTTTACCATTCATAGCGTCTTAAAATTACAACACCAACCCTTGGTGGTTTTTACGAATACTGTCTATGAATAAAGGTGCTGCAGATTTAAAATTTAGAAATATTATTCACAAAGAGGATCGACTTGCCAAAACATGGTTTGGCATTGAAAAAATAAATGAACATCGAAAATTTTAGACTAATAACAATTTATCTGTATATGGATAAAGAATGTCCCGTTATATTCATAATGATTATATATTTTTTCCGAATTCTAAAATTACAAGACTGTCGTTTATTTCTTCATCTTGGACATTTTCTATTCATGAAATTCATTTTCAATCATCAAATCCGTCCAACATTACTTATTAATTCTCCAATCTTCTTTTACTTTTTGTGATGTTTTTTCCCCGTCTATCTCTCTTTCTTCCTTTGAAGTATCTTAAATTATCCCCGCCTCTCTCCCGTTTTTATACTTGTTTCTTTCATAAATATTCTCTTTTGTTTGATCTTTTCTGCGTCTTGAGAGTAATTTCTCATATCAATATAAATGCAGAAGTACTCATTGATCTTATTTTTTCATCATTTACATTCAAATTTATCTAACCAAAGAATTCAACACGTTTAAAATACCAGTTTCTGTCATTATCACTGAAGTTAGCCCTCCAGGTTTAGTATACCAGTTTCCGTCATTACCACTGAAGTTAGCCCTCTATGTTTAGTACACCAGTTTCCGTCATTATCACTGAAGTTAGCCCTCTACGTTCAGCAAACCACGTTTATTACACCAGTTTCCGTCATTATCACTGAAGTTAGCCCTCCACGTTTATTACACCAGTTTCCGTCATTATCACTGAAGTTAGCCCTCCACGTTTAGTACACCAGTTTCCGACATTGTCACTGAAATTAGATCTGCACGTTTAGTGCACCAGTTTTCGCCATTATCACTGAAGTTAGCCGTCCACGTTTAGTACACTAGTTTCCTTCATTATCACTGAAGTTAATCCTCCACGTTTAGTACACCAGTTTCCGTCATTATCACTGAAGTTATCCCTTCGCGTTTATTATATCAGTTTCCGTCATTATCACTGAAGTTAGTCCTCTAAGTACAGTACACCACGTTTAGTACACCAGTTTCCCTCTTTATCACTGAAGTTAGCCCTCCACGTTTAGTACACCAGTTTCCGTCATTGTCACTGAAGTTAGACCTGCATCACATTTAGTGCACCAGTTTTGTCATTATCACTGAAGTTAGCCCTCCACGTTTAGTACACCAGTTTCCGTCATTATCACTGAAGTTAGCCCTCTACGTTCAGTACACCACGTTTAGTATACCAGTTTCCGTCATTACCACTGATGTTAGCCCTCCACGTTTATTACACAAGTTTCCCTCATTATCACTGAAGGTAGCCCTCCACGTTTAGTACATTAGTTTCCGTCATTGTCACTGAAGTTAGATCTGCACGTTTAGTACACACGTTTCCCTTATTATCACTGAAGTTATCCCTCCACGTTTAGTACACCAGTTTCCCTCATTATCTCTGAAGTTAGCCCACCACGTTTAGTACACCCGTTTCCCGTTTCCCTCATTATCACTGAAGTTAGCCCTCCACGTTTACTGCACCAGTTTCCCTCATTATCACTGAAGTTAGCTCTCCAAGCTTGAGCATTTACTAACTTTGAAAATAAAATAAAAACTTAAAACAATTTATTAAAGATAGAAATTACAAATTAAAAAAATCGTAACACAAAAATTCGTATACTGTCACCTCGCAAATACCGTATTTAAAACACTCGAAAATACACACGAATTAATCACTCAATGAACTAACTTTTCCCTTGTAAAACTCGACTTATCGATCTCGCTTCCAAAACTAGACTGACTTCGGTGTCTACTCGTCGCTCTTATTTATACCCTAACGAGTTCTGGAAGGATCCAGTACACAACACTTCTGGAAGTAAAAAAACAACCTGCGCAAAATAACGTAAACAACCTACAATGTAAACAAATCAACAAAACGTTCTGGAATATTAGATTTTTTCTATTTCTAAACGTTCTCTATCTCTTTCTACACGTTTTCAAATGGGATAGTAAATGCCCATATTCATTCCCCCCTTCACCCCGACCCCTCTCCTACAAGTCTCGAGGATTCTTAGTATGCAGAAGGAGAAATCAAAAATAGAAAGGAGAAGCGTCGGGGTCTATATACAGGATGTTTACATAATATAAACAGATTGTTCACTTCAATATTAATAAATCTAAGACAGCAATATTCAATAATAATGCCACACAAAAGTTTTTTTCATTGCGAAAACAAATTGCTTAGAGCTACCTTCATCAATATTGTTTTATTTTTTGTTGGTGAACATAGCAATGTATAATTGATTCTTCTTTTTGCCATTATTTGAAAAACATTTCTCTGTATGGCTAAAGTGTTTAAACTCAGTGCCATGTGGACAGCCGCTAGAGTGTGCCACATCACACTTAGTCAACATTAGGACTATGCATACCAAGCAACGACATAATTAGTATTACCCTACGCACCAGTAACCAATTGCACTCTTGAATTGAAGAAGTGAATGCAAAATTAAATCGTAGAGTTAATGCATTTCTGCAGCCATGATTATTAAAAAAAAGTGGCCATAATTCCACCTCAGAGTAAGGGTGGTTTAAAGAAGTACATGTTTTGGGACACCCTGTATAATCTCTCATGATGTGGTTAAAAGGATTACATGTTTTTGGGATACCCTGTATAATCTCTTATGATGTGGTTAAAAGGATTACATGTTTTGCGACACCCTGTATAATCTCTCATGATGTGGTTAAAAGCATTACATTTTTTTGTACCCTGTATAATCTTTCATGATGATGTGGTTAAAAGGATTACATTTTTTCGGACACCCTGTATAATCTCTCATGATGTGATTAAAACGATTACATGTTTTGAGACACCCTGTATAATCTCATGATTTGGTAGGTTTTATAAATTTAAACTGTCTGTGGACATAAAAATAATTTACAAACAAAATAGGAAACAAAACTTTTTAACATCTTTACAAAAAAGTTCAAACTTAATTTTGAAGTGAAAGTTTCCTGTGAAAATCTTACAGGATGTACCTAGGTACCTATCCATTAACTTTTGTATTTTTAATTTAATAGGGGAGTGTTTAAACAATGAGGAAATATACATATTAAAATAATGACAAATTACTAATATATGAAAAAAGTGTTTGACTGGTAAGGCATTTACTTCTTAAAAGAAAGAGTTATTTTTTATTAAAAAGGGACCTATCGCTTGATGTGTCACACATGCAACTTTGAGAGGGGAAAATTGCGGCATTGAAGCAAAAATAAAATCAAAACATTAATTAAACATATATTTGAATGTAAAATTGACGAGAAATAAATAAAATAAAATATTGAAAAGAAAAAGTTGACCTTAAAAAAGAACTACAATCCACCCTTTATGTATATAAATAAAAAAAGTCGCTACATTCCACCTCAATAAATAAAATAAAAAAAAAGGAATACAACATTTGAGAAGTAGACAATAATTTAAAACTTTAACATCAGGAATAAGTGAATAAGAAAAAGTTTGGTACAAAGCAGCCTGGCCCATACATAAAGTTGATTTCGAAAATTATGCATTAGATGTAAGAGGTGATTGACAATTATAATTGACAATTGAATTGACAATGGGTAGCTAATTAACATTAAAATTTGAATGTGTGCTCCGGAATTTCCAGCGGCGTATTTTCTGATTTATTATTTTCAAAAATGAACGACCTTTGAAGAATAACAATTATCGCGGTAATAGGTAACAATTGCGTATAGGTATGTAAAAAAAAATGATATCCCCCCAAAAAACACTTCATGTGCAAAAAAACGCCAAGAAAATGCCCCTACAAAAAAAGCTAAGAATTCAAGTGATCCATTTCTCTCCCGAAAATTATTTGCCAACGAAGGAGGTGATATGATATAGGTGCCAAGTTCTTGCCACCTGAAAAGGTTATGCCTATAAAGCAGGTGATATCATAGGGGTGCCAAGATCATGTCACCTGAAAAGGTTATGCCAACAAAGGAGGTGATATCATAGGGGTGCCAAGTTCATGTCACCTGAAAA
>CM022876.1:31128437-31142385 GCA_012654025.1 Pachypsylla venusta | reverse complement strand
GCAAAGCTATTTGTGTTGTGTCATGCACGAGCCTGAATTGTTCGTATTACGTTTTTTTTTCCACAACTCTGGTAATATGTTTGGGCATTTGCAAAGCTATTTGTGTTGTGTCATGCACGAGCCTGAATTGTTCGTATTACGTTTTCTTTTTCCACAACTCTGGTAAGGGAAGTATTGTAATGGGCTGAAATTTGCGATGTCGCGATTTTCAATGCCATTTTTCAGCCATTGGTCCCCGTGTGTGACTGTCCCTCTGTCTGCGAACAAGATATCTCAAGAACGGTAAATGATGGAGTCTTGATGAAATTTCATACATATGTCAATTTTATGCCAGGAACAGACCACAAGGATTTTGGTTGAAATCGAAGTTACGTTCGGCAGTTTTATTGCCGCATTTTAATGGTTTTAAAGCTTAGAATTTGGTGCCTATTCATGTTACTTTTATGATGCAATGATTGCGAAAAGAAATATACCGATATACCGATTGTCGGTTTCTGACCGCTTTATGGGGTTTTAGCTTTAAAGGACAACAGTAAGTGCTACAGCTTAATATTGGTTGCATAATATCTAAATCAACATTATGTATTGGATGCAAACTTATTGAAATAGAAAATTTTATGTATGAAGTGCACCACAACATTTCGATTGAATTCCAATCTACTGTTGCTGGTTGGTTTTTAGCGGTGTTGAGCTAGAGACTGTTTTTGATTGTGTGAAGTTCATGATGCATTTTAGTACATATAGAACTATAGCGTTCATGATGCATTTCAGTACATCATTTAGAATTATAGCGTTCATCAGAAATTTCAGTATACCAATAGAACTATAGCGTTCATGATGCATTTCAGTACATCATTTAGAATTATAGCGTTCATCAGAAATTTCAGTATACCAATAGAATTATAGCGTTCATGATGCATTTCAGTACATCATTTAGAATTATAGTGTTCATCAGAAATATCAGTATACCAATAGAACTATAGCGTTCATGATGCATTTCAGTACATCATTTAGAATTATAGCGTTCATCAGAAATTTCAGTACCAATAGTATTATAGCGTTCATCATGAATTTCTGTACCTATAAAATCATAGCGTTCATCATGAATTTCAGTACCAATAGAATCATAGCGTTCATCATGAACTTCTTTACCTAAAGAATCATAGCGTTCATCATGGATTTCAGTAACAATAGAATCATTGCGTTCATCATACATTTCAGTATCCATAGAATCATAGCGTTCATCATACATTTCAGTACCTATAGAGTTATAGCGTTCATCATACATTTCAGTATCCATAGAATCATAGCGTTCATAATACATTTCAGTACCTATAGAACTATAGCGTTCATCATATATTTCAGTACCTGTAGAGTTATGGTGTTCATCATACATTTCAATACCTATAGAGTTATAGCGTTCAACATACATTTCAGTATCCATAGAATCATAGCGTTCATAATACATTTCAGTAGCTATAGAATTATAGCGTTCATCATGCATTTCAGTACCCATAGAATCATAGCGTTCATCATGCATTTCAGTATCCATAGAATCATAGCGTTCATCATACATTTCAGTACCTATAGAATTATAGCGTTCATAATACATTTCAGTATCCATAGAATCATAGCGTTCATCATACATTTCAGTTTCCATAGAATCATAGCGTTCATCATACATTTCAGTTTCCATAGAATCATAGCGTTCATCATGAACTTCTGTACCTATAAAATTATAGCGTTCATCATGCATTTCAGTACCCATAGAATCATAGCGTTCATCATGCATTTCAGTATCCATAGAATCATTGCGTTCATCATGCATGTCAGTACCCATAGAATCATAGCGTTCATCATGCATTTTAGTACCCATAGAATCATAGCGTTCATCATGCATTTCAGTACCTATAGAGTTATTGTGTGAATTCAAAGTTTGTAAAGCAGTAATGAAGCTCTTTGTATTAACGCCAAAGAGATTTATTTTGTGGGGGATCATAAATGATTGAAATCTAACTACAGGAAACCAAAAATAATAACAATCGTCACAACGGTTTATTTACAGACGACGCGACGTCCAACAGTTTTCATTTAAAATATTCCACCTGTATATCTTAAGAATTTATCAGAAAACATGAAAATATCTCTTGACACCGCAGACGTAAACGTATTTTGACATGCTAGAATGCCCTAATTTAAAATATTACTCAAAAAATTTGAATTACCTGCCTAGTGCTTGCAATCATTTTTCATTTATTCATTTTCTAAAAAAATATTAATTAATATCATTCTATCTATATGGTATAATTTTCAAGCAGATACAAAGTTGAAGCCTCTAAACTTATGAAAAAATAAAATATAGAAATATACAGGGTGGGGCAGGGTAATGAAACTGTCTGTCTCTAAAATTATTTGAAGGTGACACTGATAACTGATGAAATCAGTGAGTGTTGTTGTGATGTCACGCTGTGGACGATGAATTTCCGTACAGAACTTGTAACCGCTCCGCCCCGCCCCGCCCCCGCAGTAGTAATCAAAGATGTTCGAAAACCAAAATTCATAGGAAAATCATTTGTGGATTTGACTCTATAAATAGGGATTACAATGGTTCCAAAATTGACCCCGACGCTCACCTTAGAATTAGGGATGTCGATATTATATTCGATAACATCGATATTCGTGTTTCAATACCATCGATATTAGAATTTCGATAATATCGAGAGAAAAAATGTCGTAAATAAAAAAATATGTCAAGGTAGGCACCTACGTCTGTAATTACGCTGTTCAGCTGCTGGTTGGATTAGGCTTGTCGATATTTCTATCGATAATATCAAATAGCGATATTAAATGTTTTGATATAGCCGATATTTTATATCGCTTATCGATATTAAGCTTTCGATAATATCAATATCGGTAGTATCGATATTCTTAGTTTGATGATACTGCAACCTACTTACAATGTAAGGATAAGTAAAGGTCCAAAGATAAGAATAAAGTAATTTTAAAGAAAGTTCAATTTTTTTTAAATAATCAAAATGGAAGAAAAAAAAATCCGTGTTTCAAAATTTTCGTCTTTCACATGATTTATTGGTACATTTTTTAAATTTACATAACTACTTTTCAGCGCTGTTATTATATGTATATTAGCAGTTTCGCCCTTGCTTCGCTACGGTATTTATATTGCTAACTTTGTTTTTCAAGGACAATGGAAATTGGGGGGGGGAGGGGGTATTGGTTTGTGTCCAGCCTGTATATTGCAACCTTTAATACCTAACATTTAAACATTTCGCCACGCGTCTTAGGGGCAGGGCCATTTTGACTTTTAGTAAATTCAAAATATTATTTCGTCCTTTCCCGGTTTTGAACTCGTAACTCTGGAATGGCTGGCCTTACCTTTGCAGAATATGTCCTAAATTAAGGTCTAAAGGGCCACCTAAAACTTTCTCCTTTGAGTTGATATGTTGTCTCGACAAAATTTAAGATATCGGACCGTAACTGTCCGATTTTGGAGAAGAAATTAGAATTTTGGCCGTAACCCGAAAACGGTTTGACATTTTTTAGTTCTGATAATTTTCCTGAGGTCGTAGACCATGATCTGTTACCTTTTGGGCTGTGGTATTGTAACCCCTCATACATAGTTACACACAAATTTCTGATTTATATATTAAGATTTAGAATCGCAATAAAATATTCAATCCTTTTGGACATAATCTTGATTTAAACTTAATAGATCATTAATCAAAAATAATTCTTATGGAACTTGTCTATTCAACTCGTCATTTAGATAGATTTCTGATAAACGAACCGTCCCAATCGATAAAAGTCGTTGACCCAACTATTCCTCATTCAGTCACGACCAGTAGGACTCCAAATTGGTTGTTCCACCCAGTAGTTATATCTTTGAAAAAGATACTCTTTAAAAAGAAAAAATATTTTTTATGCCTGACTAATTTTTAACATTAATTAGACAAGAGTGGAGATGGATTGCATCTTTTTTGTAGCCTTTTTAAAAATTTAAAGGAAGAAGATAGAAAAGTACTTCCTGCAGTTTTGTAGAACTACGACGTTACGCGTCTCCATGACATCAGTCTCGGTTTGTACAAAGGAGGTACCGGTTTCGATTCCTGGTCGGATAAAAAAAAAAAAAATGAATTTTTTTTTTCGAATTTTCCGGTTGTTTTTGGGCGTAATTTGACCTCCTCAGTAGCTTAATAGCAGGAAGCGGTAGCATTATAAGGTAATTGATAGGTGTATCTCAGGCTGTAACAAAAAATTATCACCACATCAGTGTAACACAAAATTATTACCGAATCACTGTAACACAACATTAACACAGATGGAGTTAGTTATGAAAAAATGATGAGAGTTAAATTTAAAAATTGTATTTTTTCATTGTATATCCATAGGACATAGTGGCTCAGTGTGGTAAGGGCCCTGTTTCATAGTTGGTAGGTTCTGAGTTCACTCCCGGGTGGGGTATATCTTTTTTTGAAATATTATTAAATTTATTTTGAAAGAGAAGTCTAACTTCTCACGCAAGTTTCCAGCGAATGGAGGGTAAAACCCCCGTCTCGAATGACCAATAGATGTTAAAGAGACGTTAAGCCAAATAATAATAAAAAAAAATACTATTGATGAAACTTCTTTCTTCTTCCATGTCCAGGATATTTTCATCATCCTTCTCCAAAACAATACCTCTATCGCTGCCATTTTTGTGTAACTATAATTTTATTCAGTACGCACAAAACAAAGGCTTTAATAATTTTCTTCACTGTCTTCTATTTCTTCTACTTTTAAATCAAAATGTCGGCCACTGAGGGGAGTAACCCAGCTTCATTAGTCGACGGTCCTAACCCCGTGTAAATATATAGAAAATTTTGTGTTAGGAAGGCCATCTAGCCTTTAAAATCTCTGCTCTAAAACAATAATGTAAGGCCATTAGCAAAATGCGAGATTCTACGCAGTTTTTATGGATACTGTGAAAATGAGCGCGGGCAAATGTGCTAGGAAAACGTACAGCCAGGGAGAGTAGGCAGTAGGTACCGAACAAATCAACCAAAGATTCTAGCTCGACCTAAAATAGCATTTGGAAAAGGTGAAGTTAAAGACGAAATCGATCAGAATTTCGCGTAGGATGACAGGCGCGACTGAATTCCTTTTATTTGATTCTACCTGTCTTGAAATAGAGTTTCATCATAAATCAAAAGACAGTCACACTTTCGGCTTGTTCAATGTTCCTCGTCAGTATTTTCCACCACTCTAATTCTTCAGAAGTATAATGCATATTTGGCGTGTTACAACGTCATTATCAAACAAAATCCGAGGCGTTATGAAAGGGTGTAACCAATTTACTAAAATAAAGGACTCGGTATAAAATTACATGGAAAGCTATTGTAGACAGCCTTTTTTTTTTAAAAAAAAAAAATGGACATTTTAATTATTATTAACTTAGCTATGTTGAAAATAAAAAAAGTAATTTTGAATTTTATTTATTTTTAAGGGAACCAAAGTTAAATTTTGGTAAACATGTTGATTTTGAGATCTTTCAGTAAATCAGTAATTATCTGACACTCTGAATCTTACAAGAAATTATTTCGACGTATCGAAATGTTAAACTAGTGGATCAAGATGATCAGGTGTTCACGTTAGTGTTGTAGTCATTTATAGAAAAAACATCTCAATGAAATTTTGAAAATATTTCAGAAGTTTACGTTTCTACAACAAACCGCTAAAAAAAGGTAAAAATTGTAAAAATTATGTAAAAAAAAAAAAAATTTGGGGTCCCCTGTGGCCCCCAAAAAATATACAGCTAATTTCTGTTCTAAACATGTATACCTTTATGTCCTAGACATGTATATCTACCAAATTTCGTCAAAATCAGATTAAAATTGTGGCTTGTATAGAGTACCTAACATACATACATACACATATAAATATACACAATTACACATATACATATACAAGTGCATTTCGGGATGTATACCGTGGTCAAAAGTGGAGTTCACTAACGTTCACAAATTTTACATTTGACATTTGATGAAAAAACTAATAATACTATGTTATTCAAGAGAAAAAAACTCTGCCCATATGACACATGGGTTTATTATTTTCCTGAGAAAAAATAATAAAAGAAGGGGGGGGGGGGAAAAAANAGTAATTAGAACCTAAAATTTGGCACATCCCTAGTTCATCCCTAGTTCTAAATTTCAAATCTCTAGTTCTTACCATTCTCCTTTTATACAGCAATACTGAAAACCCCTAAAAAGCGGCAAAAATTGTCAAGGGTGTATTCGATTGCACCCAAAGTTTCGGGGCACAATTGGAGCCCAGATGGGACATTTATACCAAATTTAATCCAAATCGATTAACGCTAAGTGGCAAAACTGCCATCACGGCGTACGGCGGACAAACGGTTTTTTTATTCGATTTTTGAATTCTACGTACCTTGATACGTATAATATCAAATTTTGAGCGGGGGTATTTTTTTTTTTTTTCGTGACGATTCCAAGGGGTCATTATTGAAAATAATAAACCAAAACAATGCCATTTGATATGTCATACTTGTATTTAAGCGGGTTTGATTTTTTTTCTTCAGTTTTTTATTTAAAATAATTCTATGTTCGAAAGAAAAAAATAATTCGATTTAATGTGTTCCATACTAAATCAGGATTTTTTTCTTCATTAATTTGAGTATTTGATCACATAAAAATAGAGCCCTAAGAAGGGTTAGGTGGTAGAAAATGCTCAGGCATTAACCTCGCCTAGTGGTGACCTTCTAGTCCAGAGTCAATTTTTCTTCTTCTATTCTTCGTTTGCTGCAGACATAAAAATTCTTTTGAAGTGACTACACGCGACTATTATACACGCTAATACAAAGAGTCAAATGGAGTTAAGTCGCTCGAAGTAGGATATCTTTATTGAATTATGCCCATCTATCTATACTTATAAAACGCAAAGCCCAGTTGGTATACTGACGTACTGACTGACTGATAATCAACGTAGCTCCACGATGGCTAAACGTAGAGACTTGAAATTTTACACACATATTCCTTTTAGTATGTAGTGCGTAATAAGAAAGGAAAAAATCGAAAGTTCAAGTGGGAGCAAGTTACCGCCAAAAATGGTGTTTTTTAGCGGGTGTTTTGGAATTTTTTTCTGGGCAAACTAAAGGATATAACGAAAAATGATCGAGAATGGACCCCCCCAAAATAGTATATCGGGACCCCATAAAAAATATAAAATTTGTAATTTTCCGGTTTCTCTCCGATTTATGGACGGTTTTCACCACCAAAAAATCGGAATTGAGAAGTACCACTTCGGGATGAGCGAGAATGCTGAAATTTGATACAAAGGTATTCCGCAGTGCAAAAAGTAATATCCTTGATTAAAATTTCGAATTTTCTAAATAGGAGCCGTGTTCACTCTGGGGTGGTCGATTCCACCAAAAATCCAAATTTCGTAACTGTAACGAAGCACGGGAAAACAGCTAGTTTCTTTATATATTCAAATACCTATTTCACCGTTGTAAGAATGCAAGGTTCGATTAACTACTTGCGCAGATATTTTTTATTTTTTGGGAAATTTGTAAATTGTTGTGTATAAATACAAATTATTACTTTATTATTTTTGTAATTATAAGCTTAACATGGGGCATTCAGAACGTTTCAAAAAAAAAAAAATCAACGCTAAGTGATTTAAAATGGCAATCAAAGTCCCTATGGACACCCGGGTACCCCTTCGGGCCTTTGAAGGTTAAGCGTGTGGTGTTTCTCAAATTTCATTATACCTAATCACGTAAAATTTTCTTAAAAAAATCAAATGAAGATGATCCGCTGTGTCTTTTATCCCATTGAGGGGGGGCGGAGGGGCGGGCTTAAATAATTCCCAATCCTGAGACTAAATAGAAATATATGTAAATAAAAAATCGTCAAAAATTCTGTCATCCGTCATGGCACTTTTTTCTCTCATCACGCTTATAAAATCGCTTATCACCCTTATGAGAGATAAACATTGCATTAAAAAGTACTGCCCAGGACTCGAATCCCCGGTCTCTATAGGTTATACGAGTACCTCAAAATTTCCTATTAGTTATATTGTGCAATTGTGCCCCCCACCCCCCAAAGAAGAGGGCTATATCCGCACATGAATCGAGTAAAGCTTTGTCATCCTGTTATACTATCCCCATCAATGTCCAAGTGTACTCAAATTTAGTTGACACTCCTGAAATCTTAGATAACACAGTCTGGTGGCATGTTGCGTGTTTCAATAAAAAAACATTTTCAATGTTGGACTTATCTCTCATGTTCATTGTAAGAATCAGTGTCGTATGCTGATGGGTTGTTGAGGTTATTGAAAAGGTTGTTCCCTTCTATCCGTTAGACCTCCTTTTAGAATAGACGCCAAACTGAATATTCGATTTTTGGATTCTACGTACTTTGAAACTTAAAATATCAAATTTTGAGGGGGGGGGTATTTTTTTTCGTGACGATTCCAAAGGTTCATTTTTGAAAATAATAAACCAAACACAAAATTACAATAGAAATAAGTACGGCTGGATGTTACCAACTATTTGAAATATACGAAATTGGTCTTTGAAGTCCTGAATGAAAAATAAATAATACTGGAGTGTTAAAAATATTAGGTGTTGGATCGCCGAATGTCAAAATAATTTAATTGACGTTCGTTCTGACGATGTATCTTCGGATCCATATTCTTCTTCTCTGTCTTCACCTTCTTTTAATTCTGTTTGGGGACGGCGCGACGGTAACCCTCGCTTGATTCTTAGTGTTTATGCGTGGAAACTGATGCGCTTTACATCAATTCATTCAATAAATTGGAAAATACAACTTAGATATCCGCTAATTAGAGGTTGAAGGCCGCTTTTTGGCGGTTCCACCCAAAACCAGAATGGAAAGAGCTAGAACTTGAAATTGGGTGCCAAATCATATCAATTTTATATAAGAAATTGAAAATTACAACTTAGGTTGAAGTGTATAGATTTTGGCTCTGGGGACTTTTTCGACAATGAAAAATTTCAGCCCATTACAATACTTTTTTTCTTTTTTTTATATGGAAAGTCGTGTGATGTTCACAACAGATTTTTAAGAATCCACTTCTGTTCGATAGGTACCTGCTGATATTAGACATAAAAAATATGAAAATAATAACTTATTCTAAAGCTCCTAATAATTTGACCCACTCAAAGCCCTACCTTTATCTTCTTGAAAAATCATGTTTTTTGATGGAATAATCTTTGATGTTTAGAATAATAATTATAAGTGACACGCAGAACAGTTTCGTAATATTTTGAACCCCCCTCCCCCCCCCTACTTCCCTCTGTACCATCCCCCCTATTTTCACCTACTCCAACCATTTTTTTACGTTTTTCCATGTTTTTCATTTTTTTTAAGATTTTTTTTTTTAATTTAAATTTCTTTTTAATAAGCGAAGTGGTTTTCGCAGACGTCTCTAAGTCGGTTTTAAAATTGAAAAGGTTTTTTTTCGACTTTTCTACTTGGTCTCGTTGTGTTTATTGGTAACTCAGCAAAAAGTAATGTCACATAATAAGGTAACTACCTTATATTATAAGGTAACTACCTTAAGTTATTGCAAAGGTATAGTTTCTTTGTGGTAAGGCCCAACGGCTCCTTCACAATTTTTTATGGATATCACAGCATTACTATGTGATGATAGTTTCTTTAATCTTTTTACTATGTTAAGGTCACCATTGGTCGCTATTTACATTGAAGTAGCTACTTAATAATACACACAAGGTTTTTTTTTTTTTTTTTTTTTTTTTTTTTTTTTTTTTTTTTTTTTTNTTTTTTTTTTTTTTTTTTTTTTTAATTGGGCTTAACGTCTCTTTAGCATCTATTGGTCATTCGAGACGGGAGTTTTACGCTCCATTCGCTAGAATCTTGCAAATCAGCTACCCACATTGACTTCTCCCAGTCTGGGTTGGGCCGGAAAAATAGCCAGCATCACGAGGGCGCGAACCGACGTGAACAACTACATGGTACAACCTTTTCAGTGATCGAACGGGAACTGGTGTATTCAACGTGCCATAGACGCTGGCTAACACAAGGCTTATAGTGTGTCCCAAACTCACAAGCACTAAGTGGAAAATTTTCTGACCGCACCAGATATTTTATCCGGGTCCTCCGCGTACAATGCTAGAGTGAACTCCCCTAGACTAAGAGAACTATACTTGTATTCCAAGGTTATTTTTAAGTGTATCTATCACTTATCCTAAGCTTAGTGATATTGAATTCATTGTTAAAAATACCTTGTAATGCTGTGACGCTTACAGAAAATTGAAACATTTTAAATATTTTAAAATTCGTCAATCATTTTACAATACTTTTTGCTACATTTTGCTCGGCAATTATAACGCAGACGCAGGTCTGTCAGCATATTTTGTTACACTTAGATCGCCGGACGGCCGGAATTTATATTGATAATGTCTTCCGATACTAAATATCCCAAATTCATGAGGATAAATACTGTTTATAAGTCAGAGCTTCTTAGCACTACACCACCAATGCTGGCGTTTGATTGGAACTGTAGAGAGTATTTGGCTACACATGGGACTCTTGAATAGGGTGGTTGGCTGACTTTAAATTAATGAACATTATTTATGACAAAATGAGTTAGGAGGTGGAGAAATTCACTTTGGTACAACATTCTCTTGGTGGTGGATTCTATAGGTTACATCCTATATTTATGACGACATAAGTTAGTGAGCCGAGGTGGAGAAATTCACTTTGGTAGAACATTCTCTTGGTGGATTCTATAGGTTACATCCTATATTTATGACGAAATGAGTTAGTGAGCCGAGATGGAGAAATTCACTTTGGTACAACATTCTCTTGGTGGATTCTATAGGTTAAATCCTATATTTATGACGACATGAGTTAGTGAGCCGAGATGGAGAAATTCACTTTGGTACAACATTCTCTTGGTGGATTCTATTGGTTACATCCTATATTTATGACGAAATGAGTTAGTGAGTCGGGTGGAGAAATTTACTTTGGTTCAACATTCTCTTGGTGGATTCTATAGGTTACATCCTAGATTTATATATCTATCTATAATAATAAAACTTAATGTAACGATAAATGTGTGTGTATGTATCACTAATTGTTTAGCCAAAATGGTAAGAGATATCGAAAAATTGATAATAATGACCGCCCCCCCCCCAAAAAAAAACATTGGCCCCAACATTAGAAAAAATATCAAAATTCAAAAATGTCGAACCGTTTTCGAGTTAAGGCCGATTTTTTGATTTTTGACCGAATTTAGCCGGTCATGGTCCGATATCTTAAATTTTGTCGCGACAACATATCAACTCAAAGCAAGAAAGTTTTAGGTGGCCTTTTATACCTTAATTTGGAACATAGTTTGCAAAAAACGATCCAACAGTTCATAGAATCATAAAATACTTTTTGAAAGGGAAATATTAGAATTTTATTAGCACGCGAACGGCCATGACTTTCAGGTGTCCAGCTATGGGTCGTAGCGAAGCACGGGCGAAACAGCTAGTCATACAATAAAACATATCTTTTGTCATTGAATTTGTCAACTCGATAAAAGCCGCAAACATAATAAGAAAAAAGTTTTCTTTAAAAAAAGATAAAAGGAAGCTTATAAGAGCTTTCTGTTTGCAGACAACTAAAAACTTATATTTGGGATAGAGAAAAACGGCTTTAGGGGGGAGTGGGGTAATCATGGGAAAAGGGGTTTAAACAGAGAAAAATCTGACAAAAAAAAAAAAAAAAAAAAAAAAAAAAAAAAAAAAAAAAAAANAAAAAAAAAAAAAAAAAAGCGAGATTTATTTTCCTTTTTGTTTCTCATATTTTATGTTGTCGACCTGCATGAAAGAATGGGTGAGGGTGAGTGTGAAGATGGGTGAGGGCAAATGTCTGCTCAAGTACAAGCAGCATCCTATGGAGGAGGAAAGGTGAGGACAAATGTCTGCTCAAGTACAAGCAGCATCCTATGAAGGAGGAAAGTTGAGGACAGATGTCTGTTCAAGTACAAGCAGCATCCTATGAAGGAGGAAAGGTGATGACAAATGTCTGTTCAAGTACAAGCAGCATCCTATGAAGGAGGAAAGGTGAGGACAAATGTCTGTTCAAGTACAAGCAGAATCCTATGGAGGAAGAAAGGTGAGGACAAATGTCTGTCCAAGTACGAGCAGCATCCTATGAAGGAGGAAAGGTGAGGACAAATGTCTGTTCAAGTACAAGCAGCATCCTATGGAGGAGGAAAGGTGAGGACAAATGTCTGTTCAAGCACAAGTTTAGTAATAAAAAAAATCTATATTCACGGCTTTTAGTTACTTACACTGTCCTTATGAACAAAATAACGACATCAAAAAAATCAATCTTACTTAAATTCTCTTTTAATAAAATTCAACTTGTCATGTGTTCTTCAGACACAGAAATAGTTTTCTACATATATACCCCTCCTCCCCACTCCACTGGTCAGAGGCGGTCGTGAAAAAAAAATGTTGAGAAAATGTTGTGGGCTCATATCCCCAATACCATGTTGAAAATTGTTGAGAGCTCATATCACCAACACCATGTTGAAAATTGTTGTGATCTCATATCACCAACACCATGTTGTAAAATGTTTTGAGCTCATATCACCAACACAATGTTGAATAATGTTGAGAGTTCATATTACCAACACCATGTTGAAAAATGTTGTGAACTCATATCACCAACAACATGTTGAATAATGTTGTGAGCTTATATCACCAACACCATGTTGAAAAATGTTGTGAACTCATATCACCAACACCATGTTGAATAATGTTGTGAGCTCATATCACCAACACCATGTTGAAACATGTTGTGAGCTCATATCACCAACACCATGTTAAAAAATGTTGTGAACTCATATTACCAACACCATGTTGAAAAATGTTGTGAACTCATATCACCAACAACATGTTGAATAATGTTGTGAGCTTATATCACAAACACCATGTTGAAAAATGTTGTGAACTCATATCACCAACACCATGTTGAATAATGTTGTGAGCTCATATCGCCAACACCATGTTGAAAAATGTAGTGGGCTCATATCCTCAACACCATGTTTAAAAAAGGTTGAGTGCTCATATCGCCAACACCATGTTGAAAAATGTTGAGAGCTCATATCCCAAACACCATGTTGAAAAATTTTGAGAGCTCATATCAACAACCACCATGTTGAAAAATGTTGTGAGCTCATAGCTCATATCACCAACACAATGTTGAATAATGTTGAGAAACCAACGCCATGTTGAAAAATGTTGTGAGCTCATATCACCAACACCATGTTGAAAAATGTTGTGAACTCATATCACCAACTCCATGTTTAATAAAGTTGTGAGCTCAGATCACCAACACCATGTTGAAAAATGTTGAGAGCTCATATCGCCCTGATCATGTTGACTCTTACCATTCTCTTTCTTTACAACATGAATTAAAACTGCTAAAAAGCGGCAAAAACCGCAAACGTTATGTTCGATAGCATTCAAAAGTTTTGGGGCATAATAAGACCCAAACGGAACCTACATACTCCAAATAGGTCAACGCTAAGTGGTAAAAGTGCCCATCGATAATTTTTTTCGATTTTTGGGTTCTATAGGTACCTAGAAACGTAAAATATCAAATTTTGAGGGGAATATTTTTTTTTCGTGACAATTCCAAAGGCTCATTATTGAAAATAATAAATCAAAGTTATAGTTTACCATTCGCTTTTCAGACAACAGTCTTCTGACAATGTCCATGTTAGAAGGCTGATCAATTATTAGACGTTTTCTTTCACGTGGGGACATAATCGTCTCGTCGTCCCGTTATTTTTTGTATTCCACAAACAAATAAATGGTACGGAAAACCGTACTAGACTTTCTCTTCTTTAATCATTCCATCAGATTTGGGATAGAGAAAAACGGCTT
>CM022876.1:31084219-31099664 GCA_012654025.1 Pachypsylla venusta | reverse complement strand
GTTACGCTTTCACGCTTAAACTACTGAACCGATTTTGATGAAATTTGGTATGGAGATAGACTAAACTTTAGGAAAGGACATAGGCTACTTTTGGGGTTAAAACTATAAACGGCCATGCCTCTAAGGCGCCAAGCGAAGCGGGCGTATCCTGCTAGTACTTCATATACAAGGTAAGTCACCATAATATATTATACAGGGTGGGAGAGAACAACTACATGAATGAATTATATTGATTTGTAAGGTGTGAGGTCTGCCATGCCATTCAGTATCTTGGTTCTGTGCATAGCATTCTTACTGTTAATACTTCATATACAAGGTAAGTCACCATAATATATTATACAGGGTGGGAGAGAACAACTACATGAATGAATTATATTGATTTGTAAGGTGTGAGGTCTGCAATGCCATCCAGTATCTTGGTTCTGTACATAGTATTCTTACTGTTAATACTTATATACAATGTAAGTCACCATAATATATTATACAGGGTGGGAGAGAACAACTACATGAATGAATTATATTGATTTGTAAGGTGTGAGATCTGCATTGCCATCCAGTATCTTGGTCCTGTACATAGCATTCTTACTGTTAATACTTATATACAATGTAAGTCACCATAATATATTATACAGGGTGGTGCAGAATAACTACATGAATGAATTATATTGATTTGTAAGGTGTGAGATCTGCCATGCCATCCAGTATCTTGGTTCTGTACATAGCATTCTTACTGTTAATACTTCATATACAAGGTTAGTCACAATAATATATTATACAGGGTGGTGCAGAATAACTACATGAATGAATTATATTGATTTATCTAATATTATTTCACAAAAAATTTGAAGTTTTTTTTTTGAAGTTTTACTTCTTTAGGGCCGTTATGAAAAAATGATGAGAGTGAAATTTAAAGATGCGCGCGCACCTGTAAAAAATTATCACCGCATCAGTGTAACACGAAATTTTTAACGCATCAGAGTAACACATAAGTTAACACAGATGAAGTTCGTAATGAAAAAATGATGAGAGTTAAATTTATATATTGTATTTTCTCATTCTATATCCATAGAACAGCGTGGCTCAGTGTGGCAATGCCACAAATTTTTTTTACACAAAAACCTTAAAAATAGACGCTCTTTTCATAAGTCGAGAACAGACTTTTCAGGTTTTCCCCCATTTTGTTTTTGTTTTTAAAACTTTTGATGGCATATTTGAAATCACCGCCATCGAAAACCACTCTTTTGATCGATCACACAGAACCCACCAAGTGACGTTGAAAATTGTCCAAAAACGGCCGAGATACAGGGTGGAACTCGGCTATGCTTCGTGTGGCTTACTAACGAATTTCGTCAAAAATATTCCATTTGATCTCAGCTATTCACCATATTCAGGTGTCCCATTTATGGCCATAAACTCTGTAGACGCACTGTATACAAGTTGGGGTTTTATGGGGCATGAGTACCTACTTGTACAACCCGCGCATATAACTTCTACTCCAATCTCGAGTTTGTAAGTACGAGTCTCGAGTTCCTGATCATTTCTCAAATTTTTTTTTTTTTTCAAAAGTTTTTCTATTATTTCTAAAGTGCATTTTTGTTGTTGCTTTTGTTGTTATCATCAAGTTTATTCATAAAGAAATAATAAATTATTTGGCATCCTTCCTATTCAGAAAGAAAATAAAATTTGAAAGCTTATTTTTTGCAAGATTTTTCATATTTATTTCGGAATGTCTTTTTAGTGACAGGATCCAATCTGTTCACAAAGCTAGGTATGTGTCTCCTTATTAAACAAAAATTATGATCAATTTTAAAACTGTCTATAATTCCCAACTAAAAATTAATAATTCACTCGTAGACTTAGCCCATCAAAGATCCGGGTTTTATTGTCACTGATCAATGTGACCAAAAACAAGAAGTAAAGGACAGAATCAAGCAAACTAGATTAGTTAATTAACATCCATTAATTTACCACAGTGACTACTATGGAATGAAATGATAGATACTCAGAAGAGACGTTATGAAGAATTTGGGCAGGCTTTTGAAATATGGGTGTACAGATGTAAGACGTATGTTGGGAATATACTGGAAGTATAAAGTAACAAATGGGAAAAGGAAACCATCGTATAGGAAATGACGTGAGCTTTCATTCAATATGCCACACGGGTATTGTAACCGGGTTGTTTAACTGAATAAGTTTTACATCCAAAGAAAAGGTCTAAACGTAGTAAGTACGTTATCCTTAAATGGGTGCAAGCCCTAGGAGAAAGTTTAATCACAAGAAAAAGACGAAGAACTTCTATTTAAAATTATTATATTATTATTTGAGTATTTATATTTATAGTGTTAAAAAATGTTATAAGTTCGACTCAGTGAAAAAGGTAATAAGAATGGGACTTACAGGAGATCCTCTGTCTTTCTGTCCTAGACCCGCACTGAAGTTCCAACGGTCACCGAATTCTTATACAATTGTTTTATTGAATTATTGTTTATAAATCAGATTCTGAGAATCTGATTCACATAACTAAAGCATCGTTCTTCAAGGTTATAGTATGTAAGATCTAAAAACATTCTTGGCGCAAAAAAGTTCAACGAAAACATGATGTGAATAGTCAAATGAACGAACAATTAAATGGGGAATCCGAAAATGTAATAAAATGCATAGCCAGCGTCTATGGTACGTGAATACACCAGTTCCCGATAGATAACTGAAGTTAAGCAACGCCCAGCGAGGTTGTGCCATGTGGGTGTCCACTTGGGTTCGCATCTACGAGTCAATGTGGGTAGCTGGTTTTCAAGTTTCCATTGAATGGAGGGTGAAACCCCCGTCTTGAATGACCAATAGATGTTAAAGAGACGTTAAGCCAAATTAAAAAAAAGCCTAATGGTTGTTACTTTTGGTAAAAATGGTAAAAAAAAAATTAGGTCGTCTCATTTAAGAAAATAAAGTTGACCTCCATCTGACCTTGAAGGAAAACCTTGACAAGTCAGGCAAGGTCATCATAATATGTCCCCCCTTTTTTATGAATCTTCGTACAGAATAATTTTTTTGTGACTCCAACAGTTTCGTTATAAATTGAGTTGCTCATGGTCTCACTATAAATTGAGTTGCTCAAATGGGACACCCTGTGTATATAAAAAATATTATGAAATAATATTTTACTAACTTATTTATCTACCATACTCAAATATTTCATTATTAAAATTAAAGGAAAAAGGCTTAATACCAACTTACCATCAGTACAGAATAAAAATTAAAAGAAAACGATATCAGTGACGGATTCTAAAAGAGCAATTACTCCTAAGACCACCTGCTGGACGCTTGTCAGAAAAATTAAGTGAGGACATGTTTTCAAATTTTCAGAACAAGAATTTCCCTATTTCATCCCGATCTCTACACGTGCTCTTCTTTCTCCAAATATTTCGCTTAGAGGTCCTGTACAACTTTATTCCGATCGTTTGACTTATCCGGGACATTTTTAGGATATATAATAAAGTCGTAGAAGGCGTTCTGAGCGAACAAAAACATATTTATATTTTATATTACGTTTCAATATTTCATTAAAATATACGAGTATAAAGACAAAGTTACGATACAATACAATAAATTTTTATTATATCTGCACATTTCACAATTATTTTAAATCTAAATATTAAGACCATAATATTTTCATATTTAGATTTAAAATACGCTTAATTGTAAAGTGTGCCAAATCTAATCTATAAGGACAATGACAGAAATATCAAATACAAGAAATGGATGTGATGAAAAACACTTGACTTTATGTTCTACAATTTAAATAATATATTATTCAATACCTACGCGTATTTTGGAATACATCTATTATGAAGAAATAACATTAAAATATTTCAAGACTAACTTACACTACAATACAATAAATATTTACTTTGCAGTAAAAATGAAATCTCATTTGGCAGTTTGGCACGCTTTACAATTGCGCGTATTTTAAATATGAATATGGTCTTAATATTTAGATTTAAAATAATTTTAATGAGTAAATTTTTCAACTCACTATAGTACATAGTACAGGGGCCCTTGATTATAGTACAAATACTATAATTATAGTACATCTGGTAACACTATTCCAATCTATACACATCTCAAGTGACAAAATTATTGCGATTTCAATCAATATCACAGATGGCCTAGAATACCCGCTTGGGCCTTTTTCCTAAATCCTTCACTGTGGAATAGAGATTAAAAAGTTGTTGTGTTTTTAAACACATTTTCTAAACAATAATTCAGTCTTATATAGCAGTAAAAGAAAATTTCAAATAGACAAAGTTAAAATAGCACGAAACTTTCTTTGAAAGTGTCAGTATTACACTGAAAAATGACTGCTTATAATCAAAAAAGTTATTCACGACAAATGAAGTATGACTGTAAAATTGCGACCCTTTTTTCAAGTATGGAAGTTATTCAGGCTTGATGCATAACGAATAGACCAGAAAGTGTTGTAACTCATGCAGTTACATGAAAAATAATTTGGCAGCCACTACAGAGCGCCCCATCACAGAATAAGACATTAAAGGAGCATCCACACTACTATACTTTCACTAAGTGTCAGAGCTCTCACAGTGATTTCATAACACCCGTCAGTGTTTTCTCCATGCTCAGCTAGTAATTTTTTATGCCATATCACTGTGAAGAGGCGTCGCGTCGGAGAGCACCGTCACTGACAATTTCACTGTGTAGCATAACGAATAGAACAGAAAGTGGGGAAACTCTCTGAATTTAACCCATGATGTGGAGTGACAGTGAAACTCTAGCGCTAGTGCTATCAAATGGTATGGAAGCAGTTCACGGTTGGGGACACAAGGCAGAACAATGTGTCAATTTTTTTTTAAAAAATTTTTTTTTTTTTAAACTCTCCTTTTTATCGGCCGACTTGGGTCCATGTTGGACGAATATACATACGTACTACAGGTATTGCCGTAAAAATGTTTCCAAACCTCTCTAATTGGGTTAGAATTCATGCCTCATTACTCCTGCGTGGTATCCAAATCTCGTATCAGCAAATCAGCTGATTGATTTATCAATGGCCGCGAATTGGATTTTTCCGTTATAAATAGGTACCTACTTATTTATTTTTTAAATTAAATCTTCAAATAAAATTATATCTTAAAATAAATTCATTTAAACCTCGAACATAATATTATATGAAATTTTCATTAAGACTTTCCCCCCCCCCTCTCAAAAACNCCCCCCCCCTCAAAAACATTGCCTAGTGTGTACAGTTCTTTATTCTACTCTTTACGCACTCTAGCGGCTACTCACATGTAACTGCATGAGTTTCCCCACTTTCTGTTCTATTCGTTATGTAGTGTGAATGTTCTTTAAAACTAACGATGTTGGTGTGCATTCAGCATGTCAGCTGCTGACTGAATGCTCTCCTATTTCAAGTCGTTCTATGTACACTAGCGCTAGCGTTTCACCATTCCTCTGTCTCATGAGTTAAATTAGCGAGGTTCCTTTCTGTTGGAAATTAATAGATAACTACCATACTGTCTCAGAGGAAGCATCAGTTAGGTGTATTTTTCATAAAAAGGAGAAACTTCTTTGAAAAGATTTTTTTTTTAAGTATAAATTTAATTTTGTTAACACTTTTACTTTTCAAAGTTTTTTTTTTTTTTTTTTTTTTTTTTTTTTTTTNTTTTTTTTTTTTTTTTTTTTTTTTTTATATTTTTAATATCTCAGCTAAAGTCTTTTCATTGCTAGAGAGAACATTTATCACTGATGTTTCTTTTAAATTATACAATACACAAAAGAGAACTACAGGGTGGTAATGTAAAGTTTTTAGTTATCAGTTGTTGATATACATTACCATCCTGTAGTTCTCTTTTGTGTATTACTGAGTCACCCCTATATCAACAACAGATACCTTAAAACTTTACATTACCATCCTGTAGTTATAGGGGTGACTCAGTAATACACAAAAGAGAACTACAGGATGGTAATGTAAAGTTTTAAGGTATCTGTTGTTGATGTAGGGGTGACTCAGTAATACACAAAAGAGAGCTACAGGGTGTAATGTAAAGAGTTAAGGTATATTTAATGTAGTTTTAATATAGGTTTAAGGTAAGTTTTAAAGTATCTGTTGTTGATACAGGGGTGACTCATTGTGGTGACTCATTTGATACAGGGGTGACACATTTGTGATAATAATATTAACTTCTGGTATACGAGGTGATTTTGCCCTCCAAAAATAATAATAATAGGCCTTATTTATACTACCCGAATAGGACTGAAGAATCCCTTGACATTGGCAGTTTGGGTGCTATTATTATGTGGTAAATATCTCAAATTCGTGAGGATATACCAAATGAATGGTCTCATTATTCTGAAATGGAAATGATATTCTTTTCCAAATAAGAAAACAAGGTGACTCATTTATAGATGGTATGTCATGGTATGAAATTCGATTTCTTTTCTGTAATTATTTTATTTCTCATTGTTACGATTTGATTCAGACGTGACCTTAATACACATACGTCACTGCTCTCATACAACACTCATTGGAGTGGAAATGTTCTCCACACCGAAAGGAATAAAACATAATTACGAGAACTTTGATTTGTCTACCATGCATGTTTGGAGTGACATAAATATCCCTAAGTGGTCCCAGATTCATGTCGGGACAATATGGGGGATGGCGCAGATCATTCATAAACGGGACTCTACCGTTTTATTTTAAAAGGAATTCCCATTTCAAGGACCTTTTCAGAGCCCCAAGCGCCCCTCTACAGAGATACACCCACATGGGTCCATGGACTGTTGATGAGTACGCTGCCACGTAGAAAATGACGAATATTCATTATTAGGTTTGAGACCGCTATGAAAACTTAGAAAATGACGAATATTCATTATTATGTTTGAGACCCGGTGAATATCCCATCTGTGGACTGTTGATGAGTACGCTGACCACTTATAAAATATTCGAATATTCAACACTATCAACAAATGCCGCATATACCTAGTGTATCCTTTATAGAGCAAGATCAACTTCTGTTTCCTTATTCTATATTTTTATTCATATTTTACTTTGTGAAACATCTGTGTTATAAAAAGTGACGCCTTTATTCAGCTGAGAATATCCTTCCATGTCAAAATTCATGCTGGGATGTTCAGATTCAGTAAATAATAATTTAATATTTTCTGAGGAGCTAAAATATAGAAAAAGATTAAATATTTGTGCAGAAAAAAAGAGTGAAAGAAAATATTTCCTTCATACTTAAACTTAATTTCTTTTTCTATTTACTTGACAAGCGATAAAGATTGGATCTGACTGACAAAACGAAATAATATTTTTGTCCTTTGGTTTCATATCAGAACATTATTCTGCCGAATTTTCTTTGAAGCTATAAATAGCTTGGGAAATGTACCTTTACATTTATAATTGTAAAAATAAAATTGAATAAATAGATGAAGATTATAATAATAAAAAAAAGAATCTGGTTTGAACAGCACACGACTTTCCTTATCTATAAATAAAGAAGAAAGTATTGTAATGGGCTGAAATTTTCGATGTCGCGTTTTCACCTTAATAAGACGATTCCGTTTATTTAATGTACACAACCTGTTTTTTTTTTCTTAATATTTTTTTCTTAAATAGGTCGTCGCGACAAATTTCGAGAAAGAATGTCATTTAAGTCGAAAAACGTGAACTGTTTTGCCATCCATTGTTTGTCCTACTCGGTGTAGCTTAACATTAGGGTTGCAAAATATGACCTAAATGAAGGAATAAGATGTCACCTAAAACTTTCTCGCTTTGAGTTGATATGTCGTCGCGACAAATTTCGAGAAAGATTGTCATTTAAGTCGAACAAACTTTGAACTTTTTTGCTGTCACCCATCAATTCTTTGTCCCTACTCGGTGTAGCTTAACTTTAATACACAACCTGTTTTTTTTATATATTTTAAGTTATAATAATGCAGTTCATTAGATTTAAGTGTCTAGACTGCTATTATAATAAAATATCTTTAGCTTTTTTTTTTATTAAAAAAAAATCATACGATTTTCAGCAGTTTAACATAATCTATTCCTATAAGCAAGACCGGATTAACAATGGTACCTGCACCTGTAGCACGTGCTACGGGCCCCGTGCTTTGACAACTTACACTAGATATTTCGACATTTCTGGGTTGACAATTGAAAAAACATATCACTTCGACGGGGCCCCCAACTCTTCAAAGTATGTAGTAAAATCTAATTTAGGAAAGTACAAGTAGGTACCTACTACCTAGGAACTTAATAAGGAAACGAGTATTGCAAAATGAGCAAATTGGTAGGTGTAGGTACACTAGGTACGCTCTTAATACTATTCCCTTTGAATTTTAATCCATGTTTTATCGATGTTGGTATACTCAAAATTTAATTTTACTTTTCTCTACCAGCTGTAGGTGCTAGACCAAAAGGCTAAAAGATACTCAATTTTTGTACTGGCTCCAAAAGTAGACTACTTAGACTACGCCGGTGGGGGGGGGCCGCTCTGTGAAAGTGCTGCGGGCCCTGCGGAAGGTTAATCCGACCCTGCCTATAAGAAATATTGTTTGTACTCTTTGGACAAATTTTCTTTTATTTTAATATCTCTGAGTGAGTTTTGGATAACTATTAGTTGCCCTATGATTGCATTGGTCGAGTATAAAATAAACTAACAACTAAAATGTAGAAAGAGATTTCATATTTCATTGCACAGAAGAGATATTCAGGATTGAAATTACGATATTCGTATATCAGGGCTTGTCAAAGTAAATATTAAAACCAAAGGCAACCTTTCTCATCCTGACCTGAAAGCTTATATACAGTTGGAAATGAAAACATTACATACAGCATAAAAATTCAATCAATCTTGATTGGCAACATCGTTTCCGATAGTGACCGAATGCATGAGACTGAAGATCTAATTAATTGAGGCAAGCTTACAGTTGTAAATAATAACATTAGATAAAGCAGAAAAATTCAATCAATCTTGCTTGGCAACATCGTTTCCGATGGTGACCGAAAGTATTAGACTGAAGTTCTAATTAACTGAGGCAAGCTTACAGTTGGAAATAAAAACATTAGATGAAGCAGAAAAATTCAATCAATCTTGATTGTCAACATCGTTTCCGATGGTGACCGAATGTATGAAACTGAAGTTCTGATTAACTGAGGCTGGTCCATTGTTGCTCAATATTTTAACTCCCATCATACATCTAGATTAGATGTATGATGGGAGTTAGCCAGAACTATATCAATCACTGCAATAAAATTACATTATTAACATAATAATATTACAGAGTTGCCATTTGTATTATTTCACAATTACACCATCAGCTCAGGTTGACTCAGTCCACGAGGATGTCACCGTCAAGTAAAATTTCACAATCTCAAATATGAAATTTTATAAATTAGTAAGGTAAAATTAGATTAGAATAAAAGAGCGCTGATTGCGGAACAAAATAATAGAATTAATTTTGAATGTAAATTTGGGAATGTAAGTTTTGGGATTCCTAACAGCTGCCATTTAACACCCGCCGGACCAAAATTTTCTGTCACATATGATTTTTCGTTAATACCTAACTTTTTTTAGGGAATTAGAGTAAATTGAAATCTTTAAATTCTGTCACATTTGATTTTTCGTTAATACCTTACTTTCTTTAGGGAATTAGAGTAAATTTAAATCTTTGAATTCTGTCATATATGATTTTTCGTTAGTACCCCACTTTTTTGGGGAATTAGAGTAAATTTAAATCTTTGAATTCTGTCACATATAATTTTTCGTTAGTACCTTACTTTTTTAGGGAATTAGAGTAAATTTAAATCTTTGAATTCTGTCACATTTGATATTTCGTTAATATACCTAAAGTGAATTAGAGTAAATTTTAATCTTTGAATTCTGTCACATTTGATTTTTCGTTAATACCTATCTAATTTTTTTAGGGAATTAGAGTAAATTTAAAACTTTGAATTCTGTCACATTGGATTTTTTGTTATTAACTAACCTTTTTTAAGGGAATTAGAGTAAATTTAAATCTTTGAATTCTGTTACAATTGATTTTTCGTTAATATCTAACTTTTTAGGGAATTTGAATAAATTTAAATCTTTGAATTCTGTTACAATTGATTTTTCGTTAATATCTAACTTTTTAGGGAATTAGAGTAAATTTAAATCTTTGAATTCTGTTACAATTGATTTTTCGTTAATATCTAACTTTTTAGGGAATTTGAATAAATTTAAATCTTTGAATTCTGTTACAATTGATTTTTCGTTAATATCTAACTTTTTAGGGAATTACAGTAAATTTAAATCTTTGAATTCTGTTACAATTGATTTTTTGTTAATATCTAACTTTTTAGGGAATTTGAATAAATTTAAATGTTGAAATTTTGTTACAATTGATTTTTTCGTGAATATCTAACTTTTTAGGGAATTTGAATAAATTTAAATCTTTGAATTTTGTTACAATTGATTTTTCGTTAATATCTAACTTTTTAGGGAATTTGAGTAATTTTAAATCTTCGAATTCTGTCATATTTGATTATATTAGGTAATATGAAAATAAATTAATTTAAACCAAAACCAAAAACATTATTTAAAATTTCTTATGGAGAAACTACTCGTAGTTTTGAATCTGTCACATTTGAATTTCCATCAGTCGAAAAATAGAGCAAAGTCAATATTCTAGGAAAACGTCAAATAGCCTTCTCATTTATAATTAATGGTTCCAGATTGTATTATTATTGTTAATTTGGTAATAGATTTTCACGTTTTGATTAAATATTCTTCACTGTACAAAATTACCAATTCAATATGAGCACACTATACTGATCATTTGTGCCGCAAAATTTCAGGGCCATTTTAGAACTGACAAGCGCTCTGAGCTAAAAAAAGAATCCGGTTTTTCAGTGAAATCAGAAGTTTTAAAAATAGTTTTTTTTTATTCTTTAATGGAAAAAATGTTTAATCTAACAATGATATTTTCTTTCGATATCAATACATTTTAAATAGACAATTATTCGTTGAAAAATGAATTTGCTGCATTTCGTACCTGTAACCCTGTGTAACATCCAGATATGTGTGGCGCATTATCGTGGCATTTGTTTACGCTCAAAGAGTTATCAAAGATTCTCTCTTATGAATATTGAATAAATATAGATATATGAACTTCAAGAATCTTTTAATCGGGTGCCCAAAAGAATTGACAAATCAGAAAATTATAATGGTCAATTGAACATATGCAGAAAATTCACTTGCCAAATGTCCACTTTGTCCTCACTATTCTTCATCGACAGGAGATCAATTTGGGTACCCCTTTTGGTTATAACTCTGTTTCAATGAATTGAAAATAATTTGTCCTGTTTTGAAAATATTAAAGAGGGCAACAAATACGTGGATATACGTTCCTCCGATTTTCAAAACAACTTTTTGAATTGAATAAATATATATTGTATATCCCTTTGAACATTAATATTTATTTATCCATACAAAACCATTCAATATTATGTACGACATTCTAAAGTTTCAGTTCCCGGATGAACTGATTGCCCTTCTGTTGTGTTCATACAAAACCATTCAATATTATGTACGACATTCTAAAGTTTCAGTTCCCGGATGAACTAATTGCCCTTCTCTTGTGTTCATACCAAACCATTCAATATTATGTACGACATTCTAAAGTTTCAGTTCTCCGGATGAACTGATTGTCCTTCTGTTGCGTTCATACCAAACCATTCAATATTATAATGTATGACATTCTAAAGTTTCAGTTCTCCGGATGAACTGATTGCCCTTCTGTTGTGTTCATACCAAACCATTCAATATTATGTATGACATTCTAAAGTTTCAGTTCTCCGGATGAACTGATTACCCTTCTATTAAAAATGTTCTGACCATAAATATTTCATGTAATTTTATTATGCAGGGGGGACGTTTGTGTAATATACACACTGCAGTTGCCAGGCTTGACTTGGAACTTGGCATGGCGCAGTGCCGTGCGCCTAGATAATATATAAAAACAGAGATTTTACAAGTGCGAGTGGCCATTTCGCTAATTTGTAGTCGGAGTGACAAATCTCACTTAAGTTGAGTTTTAGAATATGGCCCTGAAATTTTATACGAAGGTGTTCCGCAGTACAAAAAGTAATACTTTGATTAAAATATAGTTGTAGACTTAGGATTCGAGGATTAAGTTGTCGTGAATTTAAAACGCGTTAACTAACTTTAAAAATAATTAAAATAAAACTTAAAATAGTTTATTAAAAAATAAAAAATAGAAATTACAATAAATAAAAAAAACGTAACACAAAAAGACAAAAAAAAAAAAGAAAAGAAAATGGAATACTGTTCGCCAACTCCGTATTTAGAACGCCCGAAAATACACACGAATTAATCGCTCACTTATCACTTCGAAAACACAACGATATCGCTTTCAAAATTAAACACGCTCCGTTTATCACTCAAATAATACTGACTCCGTTTATCGCTCAAATAATACTGACTGACTTCCAATCGCGACCCCTGTATTTATACCGACGTTCAAAACGTTCTAGAAGGATCTCGAAAAGGATTTTTCTATTGCGCAAACAAACTACGCGTTCTAATGAAAACTGCGCCTTCTATAATAAAAATAAAACTTAAATACCCATCCTACAAATATGTCATTCATTTTCCCACCCTTCATCCCGACCACCCTCCTAAAAAACCTGAATGGTATAGTTAATACACTCATTCATTCCCCCCTTCACCCCGACCGCTCTCTTCTATTGCGCAAACAAACTACGCGTTATATAATAAAAATAAAACGTAAATACCCATCCTACAAATATGTCATTCATTTCCCCCCACCCTTCACCCCGACCACCCACCTAAACAACCTGAATGGTATAGTTAATACACTCATTCATTCCCCCCTTCACCCCGACCGCTCTCCCACAAGTTTTGAAGTCTCGATTCAAAAACAAACAGAAGGAGAAATCAAAAATAGAAAGGAGAGTATACAGGATGTATATGACATATGCAGGTTGATTACTTCACTATCCCCTCCCTAGGTCTGTTCGTCCCGAACAGTAACCCACATAACTCCTAACTTAGGGAGACTCAGATTCAAGATAAGGTGCTAGCCTATCAAGATGTATAACTTTGAATTTGCCTCTAGAGCCTTTCTGTATCCTATACACAACACCATTAATCTTAGTAATAACCGTAGGGGCCTTCCCAATTTTGTTGAAATTTGGGACTACGACCTTTTTGTAGCTTAGGGTTATACAACCAGACCTGATCAGCTTCTTGAAAACCTACAGAATTACATAGTAGATCATAACGTGTCTTCATTCTGTCACTTGACAAATTCAACTCGTCACGAGTTTTCTCATGTATTGCTCTCATATCTTCTTGAGGCTCAGCCACATAGTCGGAGGTCTCCAATCTCACATCACTAGGCGGTGTTCCAAATCTGAGCTCGCTGGGTAGACGCATCTCTTTCCTGAAGATCCTTAGCAGGCGATTGTCCAGTGCTGTTGTGAGTCGCTGAACGATAGGCCATCAGGAGCAATGGGATGTGTTTGCCCCAGTCACGTTGTTCATCCACCACCTTCTGCAGGTGCTCAAGTAGTGTTCGATTGAAACGTTCCACCATTCTATCTGACTGAGGGTGAAGAGGAGTTGTTCTTGTCTTCCGGATACCAAGTACTTCACACACTTCTTTGAACACTTGTGATTCAAAGTTCCGCCCTTGGTCTGAGTGGAGTTCCAAGGGTATACCAAATCTACTGATCCACTGGTCGATCAGACAGTTAGCCACAGTGGTCGCTTCTTGATTAGGAATTCCGTACGCTTCTGGCCATTTACTCAAGTAGTCCATTACTGCTAGAATATAACGGTTCCCACTATTTGATACAGGGAACCGTCCGGCGACATTCATCGCCACTCTCTCAAAAGGGGCGCCCACCACGTATTTCTGCATTTCGCCTCTGCTTCTCAAACGTGGGCTCTTGCTCGCTGCACAACTGGAACATCTTCGGCACCAGTCTTCAACATCTTGTCTCATGTGTAGCCAGTAGAAGCGTTCTCGTACTTTGTCAATGGTCTTGTTGACACCAAGATGACCACCTGAGGTTCCTCCGTGTAGTTCTTCAGGAACCTCTTTCACTCTTGATCGTGGTAGAACAGTTTGGAGTCTGATTTTCCGTCCATCTTTGACTCCCACTTCCTCTTCAGGATCACGGACTCAAGTACTAAAGAGTCCCACCGAGCAAGGTTACTCTTTGTGGCTTCACTCAGATCAGCCACGTCACTCCATTTAGGTTTCTCGTCACGTTCTTTCCATTCCAGGACCAACTTCGGCATCTTCTTGTTGATCTTTTCGAAGCTCTTCAATGCACCATCCTGGATGGGGATCGATGGTCACACTCCGCACATTGGCCACTACTTGCATTTTATTTTTCTCTCGTGTTGTTTGGAGTGCAGTCTGCGTTATCTTTTCAATATGACGATTCTTTTCTTCTAATCTAGATTTCAATTCTTCTACATCAGCCTGTATCATGCTATAATGTTCTTCCATCTTCTTCATTCTCGCAGACATCGCCAATATTTCTCTATCTCGACGAGTAATTTCACTGCGCAATTCATCAATCTTTCGTTGTACATTCTTAATGTCCACATGCTCTTGCATTTCTCGTACTTCTGCTTCTTGGCCAGCAGAAGTTCTCAAAGTGTACCCGCCAGAATTACTGGGAACCTCATTTCCGTGATTCTCAGGCTGGTTCTCCAACTTCCGCCACTCAAAGCTAGTTCTGTTACGTCGCTTGTTGCAGTCGCTCTGGAGGTGACCCTTGTCAACGCATTTCCATCATACGGGTGCATATCGCTTCTTACGGCAGTCTCTCTGGATGTGCCCTGTTGTATTGCATCGCCAGCACCGCACATCACTCTTCATATGTCGTCGCCATGATGGTCTTGGTCTTTCCACCATCTCTTCCACTCTTACTTGCCGAACTCGAACGGAGCTCAGTGATGCCTGCTTGGCGGACTCATATGTCAGCGCGAACGCCAGGGCCTCTGCAGTGTTATTCTTTCCAGATAGCCGTAGAGCTTGCTGCAGTTCACAATCAGCGATGGCATTAATGAAAGCGTCGGTCGCCACTTCATTAATGAACTCAAGATTACCATGCCTATAAGCCAAGTGAGCCAGTCTCTCCACATCTGACCGAAGCTGTTGTAATGTTTCGCCTCCATGCTGGACTCGTTCCGTAGTTGGATACGGTATACTTGATGCATGTGTTCATCGCCATAGTGCAACTCAATAGCGTTCACCAGGGAATCGTAATCCTTTCTGTTTATCCACAGGAAGAGTCTGAAGGAGTTCAGCTGCCGAACCACGAAGTGCTAACACAAGCGCAGATGCTTTTTCAGTGGCTCCCCACTGGTTCACGACACAAGCAGTCTCG
>CM022876.1:31037467-31056826 GCA_012654025.1 Pachypsylla venusta | reverse complement strand
CCCCCGCCGCCTCTCAATGGGATAAAAGATACCGCGGATCACCATTCATTTGATTTTTTTTAAAAAAATTACGTGATTAGGTATTATAATGAAATTTGAGAAACACCACCCGCTTAAAAAAACTGGGGGGCGGCAAGTGCCCCCGTGCCCTCTATGTATATGCGCGTATGATTGAAGGGAAGCATTTGAATGTAGAATAATTTTTATAATAAAATCCTTTTTCGTAAACAGTCTCGTTATTTAATAGGACATATTTACAAAATTTCATTGAAGTCGGTCAACGCTAAGTGACAAAAGTGCCCATCTCGGCGTACGGCGCGGTTGACAAACAGAGTTTTTTTATTCGATTTTTATATGAGGTGGGTGTGTGTTTTCGTGATGATTCCAAAGGTTCATTATTGAAAATAATCATCAAAAAAATCAGGGGTTTCGGAATGTTTTTTTTCGGGAGCGAATGAGGATTTTGTTTTTATCTCTTTTTGTAAAAAGATAAAGCTGAGTCTATAGAATGTGAGACAGAATCTACTAGTGGATCAAGATAATCAGGTTTCTAGTCATTCATAGAGAGAACAAATCTTAATCAATTTAAAAAAGTTATTTTCAAAAAACAAAACAATAGACTCCCTGGCCCCCTAGGGGGTGGCAGGGCCCTAATTTTTCGAAAAATTGAGAAGCCCTTAACACCAGCCATAACATATTTTACGTTTCTACAAAAAACCGCTAAAAAGATAAAAATCATTTTCAAAAAATACAATATTGGGCCCCCCAAAACTATTCCTTTATTTCCTAAACATATATACCAAATTTCGTCAAAATAGGATGAATATTGTCGCTTGTATCGCGTAGCAAACAAACATACATAATATATACATACATACACACATACATAAAAGAGACAAATTCCGAATTTGTCTCAGAAATGGTTAAGTCCAATTAAGTTAAAAATAATAAGAAACAATTAATAAAACAAATTAGAATAACGATTAATAACATGGGCGTACACAGCATCTCGTCTATGGGGGGGCACCCGAGTTTGTGACCCAGGGGGAGGGGGGTCAACTTTTCCTACAGGCGATTTTTTTCACTTTCCATATATCCTATAAACAGTAATGCATTGTAATGGTCTGAAATTTTCAATGTATAGTTTTCAATGCCAAAACAAGTTTTGGTGTCCCCAGAGCCCAAATCTCGAGTTTCAGCTATTGGCCTGTGTGTCTGTCTGTCTGACTGTGTGACTGTCTGTCGGCAAGTGCTAGAGAATTGAAATTTGGTATATGTGCATGTCAGTTGTATGCCGTGAACAGCAAAATAAACTTTTGTTGGAAATTGAATATACCGTTGGCGGTTTTATGCCGCTTTTTAGGAGTTTCCGCATATCCTGCTTAAAACGGTAATAGCTAGAATTTTAAACTTTGTGCCTATTCATATCAATTTCATACAAGAAATTGAAAAATACAACTTAGGTTGAAGTGTAATATATTGTTGGCCGCTAATTAATTTTGGTCTTGGGGCCCCGGTAAGGGCCCAAAAATGAAATAACATGCATAATATTTGTCTGATTTTGATACATTTTGGAATGCACAGTCACCGAAGTATTTATTGTATTTGATAATTTTTGCAGAATTTTTGCTTTTGGGGCCCCAGAAAAGCATAAAATTTGGTATGCACAGTCCACCCAATTATTATATTTGACGATTTTTAGTATTTTGCAGGAATAATGGTTTTGGAGCCCCGGTGGGGACTCAAAAATGAAAAAAACAGAAAAGTTGTCTGATTTTGATAAAATTTGGTATGCACAGTCAACAAAGTATTTAGTTGACAATTTTTGGTATTTTGTAGAAACTTTGGCTCCAGCCTACTCAGCCACTGCCTTGTATAATTCTAAAAATAAAAAAAAAGCATTAGTTGGGACACATGGGATTATTTTTCAAAAAAATACTTTCATTAAAGAGCCAAGTCAACAGCTGTAGGCTGTGAAATCTTTTTAAAATAATACCATCACTAAAGAGCAAAGTCTGCAGCCGAAGGCTGACAAATCTTTTTGAAATAATACCATCACTATAGAGCAAAGTTCACAGCCGAAGGCTGCTAAATCTTTTTAAAATAATACCATTACTAAAGAGCAAAGTCCACAGCCGGAGGCTGTGAAATCTTTTAAAAATAATACCATCACTAAAGAGCAAAGTTCACAGCCGAAGGCTGCTAAATCTTTTTAAAATAATACGATCACTAAAGAGCAAAGTCCACTTCCGAAGGCAGCAAAATCTTTTTAAAATAAAGGTCAACGGCAGCAGAAAATAATTTTATATATAAAAGGCAATGTCCCGTGACTGATCAACGTAGAGTCGAAACTATTAATGCTAAAGACTTGAAATATGGCGGGGACCTTCGTTGCGCCATGTAAGTGTGCACTAAGGAAGGTTTTTGCAAAATTTTAATTTTTAGGGGTAGAAATCGCGAAAAGTAAACAATCCCCATAAGAAATACATTGGAGCGAGAGAGATAGCAGGATACTTGTGTATACAATATGCATACAACAGCTTACACGCTACTTTCACACGGGAACGGCCATGCCTCTAAGGTGCCAATCTATAGGTCGTAGCGAAGCACGGGAGAAACAGCTATAGTTATAATTATAATATCACTAATAGACTTCAAACTTTAGAAGAACAACATCATCTACATTCGATGGTGGTCTGATAGAATGATTAAGGAAGGAAAAGTCTAGTACGGTTTATTTTAAGTTATGGGTGAAAAGTATTTTTATCTAGTTTAAGTTGGGTCGAAAAATCATAATATCTAGTGTAAGTAGGATTAATTTTCTAGGGGGGGCAGCTGCCCCCCTTGCGTACGCCCATGATTAATAATATAATATATATTGAATAATGATTAATAATATCTTTTAATAATAATAATAGAACAAACACAAATAATAATTAAACACACAATTAATAAACTAAAATAATGAATTGAAGCAGGTCAAAAGTGGAGTTCACTAATTTTCACAAGGTCAAAAGTGGAGTTCACTAATTTTCACAAATATACAAAACCAACCAGAGAAAATTAAAGGTTATGTTTTATTTTAATACTTTTTTTTGCACATAAGGTTATAAGTGTATAAGTGGATCAATCATATAACTTGATCATAAGTGGATCAATCTTATAACTTGGTTATGAGTGGATTAATCATATTACTCTGATATAAATGGATCAATAATATAACTTGGTTAATTGGGTATAAATAGATTAATATAACTTGGTTATAAGTGGAGTGGATCAATCATTTAACTTAATTACAAGTGGAGAAATCATATTACTTGATTATAAGTGGCTCAATCACATAACTTTGTTATAACTTGATCAATCATATAACTTGGTTATAAGTGGATCAATCTTATAACTTTGTTATAACTGGATCAATCATATAACTTGATTATAAGTAGATCAATCAAGTGGTTCAATCATATAACTTGAAAGTTATAGACATTATAAATGTCTATAACTTTCTTATAACTGGATCTACTTATAACCTTCTAACCAAGATATATGATTATACAGGGTGTCTCGCAATTTATGTTATAGTGAGTTTTCTCCAAACGTGTTGGAATTTTCGAAAAAAAAGAAAAAATACGTAATTCTCCAATTTTTAATGGACTGATTTTGCAAAAAACATTTCCAATATTTGCCAAAGATACTTGTGTGACATATCAAATCACACAGAGTTTTAGTGCTTAATCACGTGACTATGTTTGTTTTTGTCCCTGCAAACATTTTTGCGTTTCAAAGTATTTGCAAATTTTGCAAAATTCCACTATTTTCCACAGAGACCTAGGTTTTTTCCGTTTTTGTGCATCACAAAAACGGAACTTAATTACAAGTGGAGAACTTAGCAGTTGCTCAAAGTGCATTCCACGTTCTCGTACGCAAAATTCCGCACGTTCGATCCACCCTTCATGATCCATGTCGTGAGGGGTTGACCGTGGGTCAAACCCCTCACAAGCTTCGACCACTCTCTTCTTCAAATCTTCTACTAACCTCACAGGATCTAGGTTATTGTAGACTTCATTTTTCAAGTAGCGCCATAAAAAAATAATAATCGGGTATCTTTGAAAAGTTTTTGGTAGCAAATCAACTTCTTAAAATTCAAGAGATGCTGCAAGCTACAACAATGTTTGAATGGACAACAGCAAACAACACCACGTGATTGAGCACTAAAAAGCGGTGTTTTTTGATATGTCACACAAGTATCTTTGAAAAATATTGGAATTTTTGCAAAATTTGTGAATACTGTAGAGCGAAAATATTGTTGCAGACTTAAAGTTCCCGGATTAAGTTATCGTGAATTTAAAACGCGTTAACTAACTTTAAAAAAATAATTAAAATAAAACTTAAAATAATTTATTAAAAAAAATAGAAATTACAATAAATAAATTAAAAAAAATAGAACGTAACACAAAAGTTCAATTACTTTTCGCCAACACCGAGTTTACACCGAATCTAGAACGCCCGAAAATACACACGAATTAACCGTTCACTTATGATATCGCTTCCAAAATCAAACACGCTTCGTTTATCGCTCAAACAATACTGACTCGACTCCTAGACGTGTCCTTCTATTTATACCTTCATTCAAATCGTTCTAGAAGGATATAGAACGTTCTAGTATAAAAGATTTTCTATTACGCAATCAAACTGCGCATTCTAAAAAAACTACGCGTTTATAAATAATTAAAACGTAATCCCTATCCTACAATATAACAGAAACAATGCTTTTTGTAATGAGAGAGAGAGAGCAATAAAATATGTCCCAGTCAACCTGAACAGTATAGTAAACACTCATTGATTCTCCCCCTTCACCCCGACCCCTCTCCTACATGACCCATTCATTGTAACAAAGAAAGACGGAGAAATGAATGGATAGGAGAAGCGTCGAGATATTTATACAGAATGTTTCATAGTAATATTACATACACAGGTGGTTCACTACAATATGTTTACAGAGAAAAACAAACATTATCAGGTGATTAAGCACTAAAAAACTGTATGATTTGATATGTCACACAAGTATCTTTGGAAAATATTGGAAATTTGTACCATTCAGGAAATACGCAAAAATCGCGAATCGAAAATAAATAAATGATAAGTGAATGTACGCAGAATTTGACGTAAAATTTGAATATGCAATCAATCATGTGTGCTTGTATTTAAAAAAACAAAGTTGGTACCTGTTTCGCGGATACCGCGAAATGAGCCCATTAAAAATAGGAGAATTACGTATTTTTTCTTTTCTCGAAAATTCCAATACGTTCGGAGAAAACTCATTGTAACATAAATTGCGAGACACCCTATATAACTTATAACCAAGTTATATGATTATATAACGTGACTCATTTATATAACATGAGTCTATCCAAGGGCGTATATTCTCTTTTTTTAAAAAAAAAGATAAAAAAAAAAAAAAAAAAAANAAAAAAAAAAAATTACCCAAAAATTGTACCTAGGTATAGATCGGTATGCTGTGTTTCCAGCAACCTACAACAAGTATTCAGCTTCATTTTGTTTTGCTTTTAAAAATAAAATTGTTTCTCTCTGAAAGAAATTACGTCCATTTGTGCACTCAGTTTTTTTTCCACCATTAAAGGTTATGAAAATAACCTCTGATGGTGAAAACCAATAAATGGAAGGGAAATATCGATATTATTGAAGAAATAAACCATTCATGATTTTCCGATGTAGCGATATCTACTGTCCGACCCTGAATTGGACCCTTATAATGTAGCCACCGAGGGGGGCAAGCCAGACCCCAAATAGAGTTATGAAAAGGTGAAGTTAAAGAAGAAGAAACAGGACCCAAATAAAAAATTGGTTCACTTTTAAGGCCCATTAACACTGCCTGAACTTACACGAGCATCGACCATTCGTGATCGTTGCTCGCCAGTTTCCGACGAGCACGAACACAAATGAGCATTCTGTTCACACTGCTCGAGCATATCTGACGATCAGTTACTCGAGATCAGGCTCGAGCACGAACGAGCATTCGCTTCGAACATGATCGGCTCGCGGCGACTGCCTGAACAAATGCTCGTTCGTCACCTCTGTTCGCGACGAATGCTCGGACAGTGTAAGTGGGCCTTCATTCATTCATTTCATTAAGCTTTAACCCCTTAGGTTTGGAATCCCTATACCACAGCCTCCTGGGCTTTTTGTGTATTGGGTTAAGCTTATTTCTGTAGTTAAGGTTCAACTGCTCAGAGAGTTTGAGCAGTCTTCTTATCAGCTTGTTTTGGACGAGGAGTGGAGTTTAGTGACCCGATGATACTCACTCTCCAATTGAGTAGGGCATTGCAATCAAAGATCACATGAGAGGCGGTTTCCTCTTCTCCTGGGCCTTAAGTGACTGAGTGTCTATGAATAGGAATACTGGTGGGTGGTATGCCTAATCATATCTGTTCGCGTCTTCAATTTGCCCAGTTGATAAGTTAAAATATAAATGTGGTTCGGCCGCTGGTCCGTGACGATTTACCCTGTTTTTCGATGGACGTCTTCTTCCACCAGCACTGGAACTAGCGCCAGATGCATCATGGTCGCCACCGACATCGATATAAATGGGGTATTGATTTAGATCTACGTTTGAAACACCTAATTGAAGCAACTGATTTCTTATAGTCGTATGCTTTGTGTTTAAGTAATCTAATGCATTTTGAAAGTCTAGATCGAAACCAATATTTCTGATTTCATTTAATTTTCGTCCAAGATTTGCAATTCCTAAAATCGAACGAACCTGAGTATAAGTTCTGTTCAGTAAACTGATCTGAAACAAACAAAATGGAAGATTGTCGTTCATTAAATTCATATTGAAAGGGTCGCAGACCCAGCCTAACTTTGTGCAGCCTTCAACATGCATTTTTTTTTTTTTTGGAACCTAACCCAATACTACTTCCAACAGGTCCTACCCATCATACTTGGTGTTCATTTCTATTAAATTATATCGGCACTAACCGATTTTATGCAAAATTTTATTTAAATCGGACAAAATTGTGCGAAAACATGAATTTCCATTTCCGTTTTGGCTAAACAATTTATTAGTATAGTATACATCTTATTTTGGCCGATCCCGGATTCGAACTTGTAACCCTCGAATGGCTAGTCACAATTTTGCAAAATATGTCCTAAACGAAGGATAAAGATGTCGCCTAAAACTTTCTCGCTTTGAGTTGATATGTTGTCACGACAAATCTTAAGATATTGGCCAAAATTCGTTAAATTTAGAGAAAAAAATTGGAAAATCGGCCAGAAATTCGGCCGCAACTAAAACGGCCGGATCATATAACATGCCTATAATCTCTCCCCGGGTAAAAACAAATAAGTGTGCAAAGTTTCATCCAATTCCGTTCGTAAGTTATAAGCGAACAAACAAACAGACATTCACTTTTATTTAAATCTTTGAATAACATGTTAATTATAAGTTGACTAAACTTCCATCCTTAAACTCGACTAGACTGATGATGAATCGAATGATTCGAAATTAATTTCTTCATAAATTAAAATAAATAGTGTTTTGGTAAGTGTTTTGTTTAAATTTAATTTATTTAATATTTAAAAAGTTTAAATTTAATTTACTTAATCTACCGTTCACGAATTACAGGGTGGAACATGTGACCTAAAAATATTTTTTTATGATCCCAAATAAGTAATTTAGTAAAAAAAATGGTTGTCCCGCTCACTTTGACCGCAGAGATCGAGACCTCTTAAACCAAACCTATCCAGCTGTTTTGAAAATTTTGGTCTATATAAGAAAGCTCGAACTCTGCGGTCGAAGTGGGCGGGACAACTGTCTTGTTAGGAAACTATTTTTTTTTTTTACTAAATCACTTATTTGGGATCATAAAAACTTATTTCTACCCATTTTTACCTACCGTTTAGGTGTGGCCGCAAAGGGTCCATTTTCAAATGTTCCACCCTGTAGATCGCGAACGGTAGAAACTAGAGATCTCCGGTTTTCTGAAATGGACTTGTACTAATGAGACCTTCAAAACAAGGTGTCACTTGATATAACTTCTCATTTAAGATTTTGAAGCCAGTCGATGCCCGTGGCCAAAAATTGTTTAGTTTTAGGGGGATTAATAAAATTGATCCCCCTAAAATCTCGCGGATACAATGTTTTGTGTTTTCTTATATTTTCAGACATTCTCGAGATACGGGGGGTGGGACTTTATGGACACCATGTATAATGTATATAGATCATCATTGTTTACAAACCTTTTCTATTGTATATTCCACTGGCACATCTTTTTCTAAGTTGATAGTCACGCAACCATTTTGGTTATCTATCATGCTTATGACAGGTTGTTCAGTATATTTATTAAATGTGTATGTAATTCTTGCTAAGGGCGACATGTATCGTTGTTCATTATTATATTTGATGATATTTCCTTCAGATTTTAGCAGATTTCCTTTTGCTGTACTTGTTTGCATAGAACAATATGGTTCTTTGATATAGTAAAGAACCTTAAATTTAGTATAAACGTTTGTAGCTTCAATAAAGCTATTGCCGCGTAATGTATAAATAAAAAATTTTCCTTCAGTTGGATATCTAATTCCTGTAATGTAACAAATATATCGATAGAATTAAAATTTTGTGGATAGTTTGGAAAATCATTTTGTAACTTCCGGAAATATCTATCCATCTTTTGGTTTATGTTTAAATCCCTAAGGCCAGAGGAATGAGGAAATATCAATACAGTAGCAAAGTAAATAACTTGTATTTTAAACCTAGTTATTTCCTATATTCTTTTATAGAAATTTTCTCATTCCTCTGTCCCAGCAGCGAAAGGAATGAGACGACGAATGATTTTCTTTTTTTGCTGAAATGGTCCTTTATTTGGATTACTCATCACTCTTTGTCCTAAATCATAACCTAAGCTTCGGACTTTCTACCCGAAAATCGACTCTTGTGACTTTCATCAGTGTCGTAAGTCACACCTCCTTTTTATGGTGGAACACAAAGAATGGACTAACTGAAACTCGCACTTACCAGTGTCAGACACTCTTCCGTCCACCATTACTAAAATCTATGAAGATGGTAATTATTATACTAACTGAAACTCGCACTTACCAGTGTCAGACACTCTTCCGTCCACCATTACTGAAATCTATGAAGATGGTAATTATTATACTAACTGAAACTCGCACTTACCAGTGTCAGACACTCTTCCGTCCACCATTACTAAAATCTATGAAGAGGGTAATTTTTATACTAACTGAAACTCGCACTTACCAGTGTCAAACACTCTTCCGTCCACCATTGCTAAAATCTATGAAGATGGTAATTATCTGAGCGCACGGCAGTGCGCCAGGCCAAGTTCCAGAAAGCACCAGTGTATCTTTACACGAAGCAATTCACCAGGTTTTTCACACCGTCAGATATCCGGTTCTACAAGGGATAGATCTTTGAACATACATTCCGTAGTATAGCACAATACTACATGATAAACTTCAAAAGTTAATTCTAACCCGGACGGGAGATACGTAATTTCAAAGTTTGCACTTTTGGATACTCACTGACTGACTGACATATTGACTGATTCACTCATCATCAAAAGTTTCAGGCACTTCCCGTATACCTAGAGCGCTGAAATTTTGCATGAAGTTAGCAATTGACATCCACGTAAAGGGAAAAATCCGAAAATTTGAACTTTTTAACTCTAAGTGCTCCAAAACGGTGTCGCTTTAGGGAAGACAATACAACGTATTGTAATGTAGTTTTAACTGATAAAACACTGAAATCTTGCACAAAGTTAGATATTTACATGCAATTAAGCAGGAAATAATTTATATTTGAACATTTACACTCCCGGTGCTCCAAAACGGTTCCGCTTTAGGGAAGGAGATGGTCGAAAACAGTTTAAACTGGTAGAACGCTGAAATCTTGCATAAAGTTAGATATTTACATACGATTAATCCGGAAATAATTTATATTTGAACTCTTTCATTCCCGGTGCCCCAAAACGGTTCCGCTTTAGGGACGGAGATACTCGAAAACAGCTTAAACTGGTAGGACGCTGAAATTTTGCATAAAATTAGATATTTACATACAATTAATCAAGAAATAATTTATATTTGAACTCTTTTACTCCCGGTGCTCCAAAACGGTTCCGCTTTAGGGACGGAGATGCTCGAAAACAGTTTAAATAGGTAGGACGCTGAAATCTTGCATAAAGTTAGATATTTACATACAATTAATCAGGAAATAACTTCTATTTGAATTATTTAGATCTCATTGGACATTTGGGTCCGGTTCACAGAAATTTCCTGGTTTTCGATATGTTGTGCAATATTGAAAAGAAGAAAAAACGGCTAAATATAATCAGTTTCATATAGTAATCTTACAAAAAATATTGATATCTCACAAAAAATTATCATTGAAAAAAGGCCAAGTTCCACTTATTCAACCAAAAAATTCTGCCCATGAAAGTAGTGATATCTATTATTGGGGCCAAGTTTATTGTTGCTGCTGTATATCCCGCACTTAAATTTTCTGTCTCAATTCTCTTAAAGTAATACCGACTTTACACTTTGCCAGTTTGCAAAAAGGTAGTACGAGTATTTTACGAATCCCCTTAGAAAAGGGGATTCGTAAAATATAAAATACTTTAAGAGAATGGAGATAGAAAATTTAAGTGCGGGATATACACCAGCAACAATGATAATTTTTTGTGTGATTATACTAACTGAAACTCGCACTTACCAGTGTCAGACACTCTTCCGTCCACTATTACTAAAATTTATGAAGATGGTAATTATTATACTAACTGAAACTCGCACTTACCAGTGTCAGACACTCTTCCGTCCACTATTACTAAAATCTATGAAGATGGTAATTATTATACTAACTGAAACTCGCACTTACCAGTGTCAGACACTCTTCCGCCCACCATTACTAAAATCTATGAAGATAGTAATTATTATACTAACTGAAACTCGCACTTACCAGTGTCAGACACTCTTCCGTCCACCATTACTAAAATCTATGAAGATGGTAATTATTATACTAACTGAAACTCGCGCTTACCTAAGTTAGACACTCTTCCAGCATCCAGAATTGCTACGCCAACGCCATTCTGTATCAATATAGGATCTATAATTATGAGAAATCTTCTATCATTTATTTGTACATTGATCGCGCCTGTCAAAAAAGTTGAACAGTGAATGTTTTGAAAAGTCGAGTCATTTTCTAGATAGCTGTCAATTATAAATAACCCTTTGAACTTTGTATCGGTTCAAATGCCTATCCCTATCCCTAAAAAAAAGAATTTTTCATTTAAGAGATATGAATTCAATGAAAATTGTAGATAGATGTTTGGCCAAATTTAGGTATCCGAATTTCGGATTCGGATACCTATCCCTAAAATCTTCGTTTGGTCAGATTAAAATCCGGGGGTAGGAGTAACGGAGGCAAGTTAAGACTCTGTCGGTGTCAAACGACTCTTCAGTTCTATTTGGGCATAGTATAAATGAGGACTATTATAATTATTTTTTGTAATTTCACTTTATGTAATTTGATCTGCAAGGTTGAAATGTTGAGGAAGATATTTTAACGTACAAATAATATCCACTAAAGACCCAGTGTCCAAAATTTTGGACATTCATTCTGTAGGCCTAGAAGCCCAGCGTACATTTGTACCTTGTAGTCATAAAGACCCAGTGTTTAAAATTTTGGACATTAATTTTGTAGTCCTAGAAGGCCAGCGTAAATTTGTATTTCGTAGTCATAAAGACCCAGTGTCCAAAGTTTTGGACATTTATTTTGTAGGCCTAAAAGACCCCAAAAAATTGTTTTGTAATTAGGAATAAACGAGATATGTTTGAACTAGAGCGGTAGAGGTGTTTTGGACCATGAACATTCAATTAATTTGTCCATTTTTTAATAATTCCTGAGATTTTCAGAGGGTTAAAAAATGTTCCAAATTTTGCATTATTGCAATAACTGTACAAATTGTTGGCCTTTAACCTTACAAACCGCTCAGCAGCTCTGAATTTCTAGATCTACAAAATAATTGTCCAAAATTTTGGACACTGGGCCTTTAAGCGTACAAAACACAAAAAGTCCTTGGTCCTTTATAGAGGATATACTATTCAACCCCGCCTTGAGTGCATCACTGTTCAGAACACAATGGTATTGCATTTTGCTGACCTGCAATATGGTTATTCTTGAAATAAGGTGGAAAATCTCCATCTCGCATAATTTTTTGAAAATAGGATAGAGTATTGTTGGGTAGGTCCATATCTGCGGTTATGAAGTAGAAATGGTCGTAGATGTTCCAATCTCCTTGAGATGCAATAGCCGCTATTTCACCAACAATGTCATTGAGAAGGGAAACAATTGAATTAGTTGCCAAATCTGGACGGTAAGTGTTGTATATTGCATCGATATCAACAAATCCAACTGATAAGTACCCTCGATAATGAGAGTAAAAACTGAAAAGAGTAAAAAGAAAAAGTGATTTACGTAGAGAGGAAAAAAAACTCTGCCAATATTATATTATTTTTAAAAATACCCTCCCCCCCAAAAGTTCTCGTGCATAATTAAACCCTAAATTTGAATTACTAATTTCAACATAAATACTAAATTCACAGATTATTCTTGGTATTTTTTTAAAAATCAAATATACCGTTGGCTCTTACCATTCTCTTTTTAAAAAGGATGAATGAAAACCGCTAAAAAGCGGTAAAAATCGCCAGCGGTATATTTGATTGCATACAAAAGTTTTGAAGCTTACTGAGACATCAAATTAGACTCCTGGCGATTTGTGGCGGTTCCTCCCTAATAAAGAAAACGGCTTTTCTTTGGTACCTAGATTCGATTTAAACCAAATGTATCATTTTGCATTCCATACATAAAATTGATAGTTACCAAATTTAACGGTAAATCACGCTGCAGCCAATTGTGTCCACGCTCAATCAATGCATGAAAGGAATTTGAATATAGGTACCAAGTTACTGTTGGGGGGGAAAAAACTGCCAACAGTAACTTCGATTTCAACCAAACATCGCGGTTTGTTCCGAGCATAAACTTGACGTACATATAAAATTTCAAGTCTCTAGCAATTACCGTTCTTGAGATAGCTTGTTTGCAGACAAACAGACACGAGAGACACACACACGTACCAATGGCTGTGAAACTTGAGATTTGGGCTCTGGGGACCCCAAAACATGTTTTGGCATTGAAAACTCGACATCGAAAAATTTCAGTTTCTTTCCTTTTATAGGATAAGGAAAGTAAAAAAAAAAAAAAACTCGATCTGAGAATTAATTCCACCTCTTGATGAAAATCCATTGGCGGGAATCGAACTTCCGAGCTCGACATGAAGAGAGAAGTATCCTTACTTGACTAGAAAGCAAGACTGTTTTGATTCACATTAACTAAACAAGATTCCATCAAACCCAAAGCAGGAGATATACGTAGTCTATTCAAAAAATACGCGGACTGAGGACATAAAAAAATATCTACCTACTTTATTTGGAAGTTACACGTCTAGGTCTCCTTAAAAGAACTCTCCTCCCCAACGTACACACTTATCCCAACGGTGTTTCCACTTGTTGAAACAGTCCTGGGACGCTTCTTTTGTGTTGGCTTTCAGCTCCTTCGTCGCATTTACCTTAATCTCCACAATCGCCTCAAACCTTCTTCCTTTGAGGATTATTCTCAGTTTTGGGAATAAGAAAAAGTCAGAGAGAAAGGTCCTGAGTATAGGGGATCGGGCAGAACAGTAATCGAGGGTAACTGAAACGTGTGAGTGACGCCATCCGACGCAATTGGCCAGACAATTGACAACTGATTTTTCCAACACGACAACGCTCCAGATCTCTCAGCACTCATAAGTCGTGAGTTTTTGGCTAAACACTCGATTGTTGTTCTTCCCCATTTCCATACTCACCTGACCTTGCTCCTCGTGACTCTTTCTTATTCCCAAAATTGAAAAAAAAAAAAACTCAAAGGAAGTGAGACGATTTTGGAGATTAAGGCAAATGCGACGAAGGCGCTGAAAGCCATCACAAAATAAGCGTACCGGGACTGTTTCAACAAGTGGAAACTCCGTTGGGATAAGTGTGTGCGTTGGGAAGGAGATTACTTTGAGGGAGACCCAAACGTGTAACTTCCAAATAAAGTAGATTTTTTTTTTATGACATTAGTCCGCGTATTTTTTGAATAGACCGTATATGTACATGAGCAATATCAACTAAAGAAATCCATGTATTTTATTGAATCGAACCCAGGTCCCTTGTATTACTAGGTATTTACTTTACTGTTATTTTAGGCAACACAATTTCTGATAATTGAGGAATTTACAATTTCAAAAAAGTAGGTTTCTCATAAATTTTTTCCAAAAACTATCAAAAGTATTAACATTTATTCCATGAAGGGACCTTAGTCCACTAGATCGGTTGCAAGTCCAGAACCATATGTCCGATTTTCATGATACTGGTTTTATAGTAAAAAACATATTTTGAACAGCAAAACAGTAAAACATATTTTGAACAGCTACTGAGAGACCCGACAAGTTGGAGCTAATAATTACCATGTTATTGCGTTTTTGCCGACGGGGTGAGAAAAATTCCCTATAGAGGACCACTCTCGGGTTACCACAACCGCGCTTGGATAAAAAAAAAAAAAAAAAAACGATAAAAGCCTTACCTTAAAAGAAGTTAGGCTATGTTCAGTTGATCGCGTGTTGCCGTGCGGGACAAGGACGATTTTGATCGCTAAAAACGTTTTTTTATGAGCATAACTCCTTTAAAAATTGTCCGAGTTTCAAAAATTAAAATGATCTAAAAATGTAATTTGAAGCAGCATTTATTTAGTTTACATATTCACTTCCTCCGAATCAATGTAACAAAATGGCGGCCATTTAATTTCTTTACCTCATTTTTGCAGAAAAAATGGTTTTCGAAAAAAACAAATTTGAAAATTTCAAATGGCCGCCATTTTGTTACATTGATTCGGAGCGAGATAATATGTAAAACTAAATAAATGCAGCATAAAATTAGGTTTTCAAATAATTTTAAAGGACCCATTTTTAAAGGAATGGAACGATATAAGCCTTACCTCACTTTCTGCGGAAGTTAGGCTATGTTCAGTTGATCGCGCGGTACCGTGCTGGACAAGTCTAAACAAAAACGTCGTCTAAACAAAACAAAAAAGTCGCACCTATAAAATGTAATTCTTTATTCATGTTCTACAACTCCTGTCTCCTTGATACAAACAACCTGAATCTCCCGGTATACAGGGTGTCCCAAAAGTCCGAGACCACCTGAATATCTTTTGAACAGCTTTATATATGAGGAGCTTTGAAATTTTGCATGGTATTATATCCCAAATTAAACCACCCGGGGGGGTCCAACTTTTGTTTTTTAAATACAAACCCCCATCTTGTGATACAATTTCAGAAAGACAATAGAATTATAAGTACTTTGCAAAAAAAATTACACGTCCACCTTGTTTAATTGCAAAATGGCGACCATTTGAAATTTCCAAGATATGACTTCCAAGTGTGTCTGAATCTAGGCGAATTATTTGCAATGGGATATTGAATGATTGCATAGGACACCAATGTTGAGGAGCCTGTTTTTTAGACATAATTTGCCTAGTTTTAGATACTCCGCATACTTTCAGAAATAATTCGCCTAGTTTTTTTATTCGCATACGAAATCATATCTTGGAAATTTCAAATGGCCGCCATTTTAAAACGAAACAAGCTAGGCGTGTTATTTTTTTTGTAAAGTACTTCCAATTTTATTGTCTTTCTGAAAATGTTTCACAAGAGGGAGGTTCGTATTAAAAAAAACAACAAAATTTGCACTTCCTGCGGGCCAAATGAGACCCGCCCCTGAAAAATCGGTCACACTATCAGGTGACGGATATTACAATGCAAAATTTCAAAACTCCTCTTAAAGCCGTTCAAAAGATATTCAGGCGGTCTCGGACTTTTGGGACACCCTGTATATTTGTCTTCGATATCTCAATCTTAATGATCTTTTTATGCGTCGTGTTTCCACTTACTTCAATAATGTTTTCATACGTCGTGTTTCCACTTACTTTAATAATGTTTTCATACTTCGTGTTTCCACTTACTTCAATAATGTTTTCATACGCCCTGTTTCCACTTACTTTAATAATGTTTTCATACTTCGTGTTTCCACTTACTTTATTGCCTCATCCGTATTGTCAATTGCGTATTTATTTAAAATTTTGCTGATGGCAAATGAAATTACCCTCATCATATGATTAACACCACTTGCGCTCTCAAACTGAATTGCTAATCTCTCGTCGCCAAATACTGGCTGGAAAATATTATTTTGATAATCCACATTGAATTTTTGGTCCGTAAAGTTACAACCAAATTTGGAACTAGCTGAAATTAGTGTGAATGGAATCAATAATACAGGGTGTCCCAAAAGTCCGAGAAATTTCAAATGGCCGCCATTTTTAAACCAAACACGCTAGACGTATAAATTTCTTTGCAAAGTACTTCTAATTCTATTGTCTTTCTGAAAATGTATCACAAGATGGGGGTTCGTATTTAAAAAACAAATGTTGGACCCCCCGGGGGCCACATGGGACCGCCCCTGAAAAATTGGTCACACCATCAGGTGGTTTATTTTGGGCTATAATACCATGCAAAATTTCAAAACTCCACATAAAGCTGTTCAAAAGATATTCAGGCGGTCTCGGACTTTTGGGACACCCTGTATAATGAAATATACAGGGGCCAGCGTCGGTTGCACGTTGAATACTCAGGTTCCCGGTGGATCACTGAAGTTAAGCAACGTCCAGCGAGGTTGTACTGCAGAATCTTATATTCGCTATATGATTCTAAAACAATTAGTTCTTAACATAAATGATGATTTACAATATTAAATCTCTTTCTTCTTCTTTCTTCAGGTATGTCAATAAATATTCAATAAGCTAGTTAGGTTAGAATCAATTGAAAGGTAGCTTATGAGACATGGTGAGTATCAAACACATAAATTCAAAAATTTGTGGTTTAGAAATTCAAAAATTTCAATAAACAGCCATCGTCTATGGCACATTAAATACACCAGTTCCCGTTAGATCATTGAAATTAAGCAACGTACAGCGAGGTTGGTACCATGTGGGTGGCCGCGTGGGTACCGGCCCAACCCAGGCTGAGTGAGATCAATGTGGGTAGCTGGTTTGCAAGTTTTCAGGCTTTCAATTTGCAGTAAAATTTGAATATTTACTGTTGAATTGTCAGCTGGATAGTTTCGGAGTTTTACTTAGTGGTTTATCACGTATAATCCAGCCCTCGTGATGCTGATTATTTCCGTCCCTATCCGAGCAATGTGAGGAAAATCCGTCCCTATCCGAGCAATGTGAGCAATGTGGGGAGCTGGTTTGTAAGTTCCCAGAGAATGAGGGTAAAATACCCTCTCGAATGAACAACACACAGTTTTGGCCCCATCCTCTACTACTCGGTGGGAACCCCAAATAATCTCAGACAACTTAAGTAATAATTTTTTCCAGATTCTACCTCATTTTGCTTTTGTTTTTTCCAAATTTGATATCACCAATATCAAAAACAAAAAACATGTACCTCCCCCCCACCATCACAAAATACCACTGCGTGCTATAAAAATTCCCCGCCAAGTCATCACCCCCAAAAAAAATATGAAATCTATATTTTTGGGCCCGCAATCCATTCTTCCTTACTTCGAAATATCTAATGAGTGTAAATTTCGACCCCACCCCAAACGATTTCAAAATTTTAGTCTCATTTCCTCACTCTCTTCACCAACCCGCAGTCATGGTGGGTATAGGTATTTCATTTGGTTTCAACTGCCCACCATATTCAGGGGTTCAATTTACAGCCAAACTCCCTGACCATCACTGAGATGAGTAAGGACAACAAAATGATAATGATAGTCTTTATTTGTACATAATATATTAATAATACAATTCTTGTAACAACAATAATAAAAATAAAATACAGTTGCACAAAATCAGCTTGTATGCTGAGAGACCTCCCCAGTTGGGGGTGTATTTTCTTTCCACCTTTTATCTTAATTCACTATGCATACCCTCTTCATTTAGAATCTTGGGCCGAGTAGCTATCTGACACTGAACGCAAATGCTGAAGCACAAAAGAATTCTTTTCCTTACATACTTATCAAACACAAACTCATTTAGGTAATTCTATTCTTTCATCAAATTCATACAAACTCATTTAATTATATTCTTTCATCAAATTCATACAAACTCATTTAATTCTATTCTCTCATCTAATTCATGCAAACTCATTTAATTATATTCTTTCATCAAATTCATACAAACTCATTTAATTCTATTCTTTCATCTTATTCATACAAACTCATTTAATTTTATTTTTCATCTAATTCATGCAAACTCATTTAATTCTATTCTTTCATCAAATTCATACAAACTCATTTATTTCTATTCTTTCATCTAATTCATACAAACTCATTTAATTATATTCTTTCATCTAATTCATACAAACTCATTTAATTCTCTTTTTTCATCAATTTCATACAAATTCATTTAATTTTATTCTTTCATCAAATTTGTACAACCTTATTTCTATTGCTTCAACAATTTTATACAAACTCATTTAATTCTATTTTTTCATCAAATTTATACAAACTCATTTAATTCTATTTTTTCATCAAATTCATACAAACTCATTTAATTCCATTTTTTCATCAATTTCATACAAACTCATTTAATTCTATTTTTTCATCAAATTCATACAAACTTATTTAATTCTATTTTTTCATCAAATTCATACAAACTCATTTAATTCCATTTTTTCATCAATTTCATACAAACTCATTTAATTCTATTTTTTCATCAAATTCATACAAACTCATTTAATTCTATTTTTTCATCAAATTCATACAAACTCATTTAATTCTATTCTTTTATCGTATTCATACAAACTCATTTAATTCTATTTTTTCATCAAATTCATACAAACTCATTTAATTCTATTCTTTTATCATATTCATACAAACTCATTTAATTCTATTCTTTCATTAACCTTCATGGGACCGAGGATTCTGACACCCTAATAGGACCGAAGAAGGTACCCGGGTACCTGCCTTACTTTACCTTTGAAACACATACTTTTCTTATAATTCTGATCTTTCCTTATTGATTTTATTTGTTATTGTAAATTTTTATCTCACAAAAAAACACTTCGTGTAAAAAAAGACGTCAAGAGTAGCAATATTCAACTTCTCGCAATAATTTAAAAACAACTGATATAAAAAAAGAACGTCAATAATCTGTGTACCATCACACTCGTTTCTTAGTTTCCTTTC
>CM022876.1:31023500-31034013 GCA_012654025.1 Pachypsylla venusta | reverse complement strand
GGGGGTGATATCGAGAAAAAGAAAAATATGGGTCGGGCTTTTTGCCCAAAGATGACCTGTACCAAATTTCATCAAAATCGGACCAGTAGTTTGGCTTCCACAGCTCTGCACACGATTTCGTACGTACGTCATACGTGGAACGTCGTTTTTTTTTTTTTTGGCCCCATGGCTCCAAATATTTTCAAAATTCAAAAATGACCCAAAATTTTGAAAATATGGCCCAAAAGCAAAATGGCCGAATATATTTATCTTTGTTTTGGCCTTTGGCTTCCCGTTAAACGATTTTTTGAGCCAAAATATGTCTAAAATTTCTGCACGAATACAATACTTTATCTTCTATGGAAGAGAAAGTAAAAAGGAAGGTTTACAAAGGGAGAAAAAGATATACAAATGAGGCGGGTACTGTTTCGATTTCAGTGCTTTTTGTGACTAATTACTTGGCGGGAACTTTTTACCGCGAAGTGGTTTTTTGGGGGGGATTGCAATTCTTTTTGATAGGGTCAATTTATGTGTTGGTCGTAACTTCAAACAAATTGTGATAAAATTAGGTTTTGTGTGATATAGGAAAGGAGATGCAAATCAAGGATATTATTTTTTACTGGGGGAACATCTTTATTTCAAATTTTAGCTTTCTTGGTAATCCCGAATTGTGCTTCTCAATTTTGGATTTTTGATGATACCTATCCTACTGAGAAAAATGCACCTATTTATTTAGAAAATGAACATTTTACTCATGAATATTATTTTTGTACTGCGGAACACCTTTGTTTCAAATTTCAGTTTTCTATTTGGGACTTTTGTTCGTACATCCCCTTGAGTGAAAATGGCTCCTATTTACTTAGAAAATAAATATTTTAGACAAGGATGATATTTTTGTACTGCGGAACATCTTTTTTTCAAATTTCATCTTTCTACCTTATCCCGAATTGTACTTCTCAATTTTGAACTCTTGTTCGTACCTAACCTAGAGTGAAAACGGCCCTATTCACTTAGAAATTCGATTTATTCAAGGAGGTTATTTTTGAACTGCCGATCATCTTTGTTTCCAATTTTAGCTTCCTAGCTGATCCCGATGTGCTATTTCTCAATTATGGATTTTTATCAGTTCCTACCTCTAGGTTGGAGACGGCTACTATCGAGAAAAGATTATATCTCAGTAAATAATTTAAGACCCTGCTTAAATTAGTGAGGTCTATAGTTCACTAAACCACAATAGAACATATAGCTGTTGGCCATTTAAGTGAATGAGGTCTATAGTTCACTGAACCACTGGTGGTATATAAAGCTGTTGGCAATTTAAATTTAATGTATGAGGTCTATAGTTCACTAAATCACTAGTAGTACAAAAGCTGTTGGCCATTTAAATGAATGAGGTCTATAGTTTACAAAGCCACTAGTAGTACATAAAGCTGTTGTCCATTTAAATGAATGAGGTCTATAGTTCAGTGAGCTACTAGTACCACATAAAGCTGTTGGCCATTTAAATTAATGAGATCTATAGATCACTGAACCACTGGTAGTACATAAATCTGTTCACCATTTAAATGAGTGAGGTCTATAGTTCACTAAACCACAATAGAACATAAAGCTGTTGGCCATTTAAATGAATGAGGTCTATAGATCACTGAACCACTAAGAGTACATAGAGCTGTTGGTACTTTAAATGAATGAGGTCTATAGTTCACAAAACCACTAATAGTACATAAAGCTGTTGTCCATTTAAATGAATGAGGCCTATAGTTCACTAAACCACTAATAGTACATAAAGCTGTTCGCCATTAAAATGAGTGAGGTCTATAGTTCACTAAACCACTGGTAGTACATAAAGTTGCTGGCCCTTTAAATTAGTGGGGTCAATAGTTCACTAAACCACAATAGAACATAATGCTGTTGACCATTTAAATTAATGAGGTCTATAGTGCACTAAACCACTGGTAGTATATGAAGCTGTTGGCCATTTAAATTTAATGTATGAGGTCTATAGTTCACTAAACCACTATTAGTACATAAAGCTGTTGGCCACTTAAATGAATGAGGTCTATAGTTCACAAAGCCACTAATAGTACATAAAGCTGTTGTCTATTTAAGTGAATGAGGTCTATAGTTCATTGAGCCACTAGTAGCACATAAAGCTGTTGGCTATTTAAATGAATGAGGTCCTTAGTTCACTAAACCACTAATGGTACATAAAGCTGTTGGCCATTTAAATGAATGAGGTCTATAGTGCACTAAACCACTAATAGTACATAAAGCTGTTGGCACTTTAAATGAATGAGGTCTATAGTTCACTGAACCACTACTAGTACATAAAGCTGTTGGCCATTTATATGAATGAGATTTATAGTTCACTGAACCACGACTAGTACATAAAGCTTTTGGCCATTTATATGAATGAGGTCTATAGTTCGAGGGGTCTGTGTTAATTGTGTGTTACACGTGTTTCTTTATTTACGTGATTTTGTCAGCTTTATTAAATTCGGTTTTTCAGTTGAGAACCTTTTTATAATTTCAAGTAGGTCTCAAAAACAATTTTTATAGAGAATGGTGTGCTATGGGGGGGGGGGGGGCATGTNGGGGGGGGGGGGGGAGTGGCATGTAATTAACGTATTGCACATGCATTGGACAATATTTAACAAAATGAGACACGCCATTTTTACCAATTTACCGAATCAATAATTTTGAAGGAAAAAAAAATGGTACAAACCCTCACCTTCCTTTCTCTTGTCTTCCTTTTTTTTATGGAACTGTCCCTTTTATCCATCGGAGTATCCGTCTTCCTTGGTGTTCATCACTTTGATGAGGTAAAGATTTACTTGACATAGTATCCCAATTCAACAAAAAAATTTCATCACCTTTTTGACAAAATTTGGTTTTCGCTTCCCCATTCCCCAAACTGGCTCCATAAACAAATAAGTCTTCTTTACCTAGACTAGGTATATATTGAGTTTCTGATCCTTCAACACTAGTGTTTACCTTATACAGTTTGTATAAACTACATTGATTAATTGATTTCCTATTTCTCTTATATTTACCCCTCCCAAATACCTCCTATCCCCTTCCACATTCAAACTTTTCTGCCTTATTTTGGGTAATAATGGCATAGCAAGCTTTTTTCATCAAGATTTGTCTTAGATGAAAACCTATTCGATTTTTAAATTTTAAATAAGTGCTCAAATCCAGCTTTTTGAAAAAGGGGGTAGTGGGGGGTATTTTTTTACCATAAAAATATCAAAAGGCACACCCTTACACAAGATGCAACCAAATGAGACATCTCCGATCAAAATCGGTTCGGTAGATTTTGCTGTAGCCCCGTCAACATCCAAGAAGAAGAAGAAGATGGAGCATAAGACAGTAAAAATGACCATTTTGAAATGTATTTTTCTCAGTGTTCCCGTAACTTTTTTTTTCAAATTGTTGATTTTGTCTCATCATCTACCAATCCGATTATGAAATATTGAAAAAAAATCACTCCACATATTTTTCTCGTGGCTGTGGAGAGACCTGAGTAGTGCACTTTGTGACGTGAAGTAATATATCACTTGTGCAACGCTCATTGTATTTGACTTGGCGGGCGGAGCGCTGCCGTGCTCCTCAATACTGTTTTTTTTTTAAAAAAAATTAACAACAGTCACCTCAAAATGTTGTGACCAAAATGTTGCGAGGGTCTTGCCAGAGCAGCATCGCCTTTTTGCTTCGAAACGTTTCAAGGCAATGTTTCAGTCAGTGGGATTCGACCTGATTAATTCTGTACAAACAGCGGAGCATGAAACGTTGCGAAACGCTTCGAAACGTTTCGATGCAATGTTTCAGTCAGTGGGATTCGAACTCAATTGATATATTATTAAATAATGCGGGGTCGGCAAAAGAAAATTTCAAGTCGTTCATATCATCTGAAATGTGTTCCATTATCATGAAGGAAACAAACAGGAAAAGATAAAAAAATATTGAAGGAATCACCCTTCCACTATAAGAACACACAAACGCAGAATATTCTTGAAAGAACTGTATTATGGCGGGTACAAATGATGTTTTTCGAACCAAATTTGAGGACATTAAAAATTCAGTAGATCTTTTGTATAAGAAATGTCAAAAATTTAAAATCCTTTTTGTTTTGACACCTCCACGGTACGATAACCCCCGACTTAACCCCCATATAGTTAAAATGAATGTAAAATTGAAACACTATTTCAGTAAATATCCCAACTTCGCTTTTTTGGACCCCCACAATTTTATGCAAATATCGCATTACACAGACGATGGTGTACACCTTGATCAAAAGGGCAAAGACACTCTATGCTACAAAATAGTACACAAGATAAATAACAAAGTTTATAGAAATCAAAACAAAAAGAGACAACAATATCATTTCAATCAATTTCGTGTTTACTCACACCAGAAACACAACATGCCAGTAGACATTTGTTCCCTCAACTTACTCCCCCCCCATATATCTGACCGAAAGTAAAACCCCAGTTCAATCTCAAATAAACCACATCTCGCATTTTAAACCTCAACTCCAACACCCCAATAATATTCGTAGATCATTTCCCTTTAATAGTTCTAGACCAAGATCCCCACCCAGAACATCTCTTATCACTCACTCTAACTCCCACACCCCACGCCCGAGAGATCATTTTAAATCAATTAATCCCCCAGAGTTCAGACGTCCCCCACCACCACCTCCGCCACCCACATCCATTAGTTATCCCCATAATGATTATTTCAATTCATTCCCCCCCATTCGTTCTAACTACAGAAGACCCCCAGCCTCATTCCAAACACCTCATATTGTGCAATTAAATCCAAACCCCCCATACACAAGTTATTCTCATATTTTAAACCCCCCCATCCAATCTACCAACAGGAGACCCACACCCCCATTTCGTACCCCCAGTATATCCGATTTTAACAATCATCCTACAGCCATAAATAAAAATGATTATGTGTACCCCGCAACCCAGGTCAAAGCGCACTTCCCCTCAGGGATTTTCGCTTTGTCCAGACGACCCTTGTTTGAGGAGAACTTCTAACCTTATTCCTTCGTCCCAAAAAAGTGCCACTATATTGATTGCAAACACAATTAAAATGTCTGCTAAAAGTAAAAATACCCAAAACAACATACGAATTTTCTACCAGAATACACGGGGCCTCAGAAGCAAAACTCACACCTTTTTCATCAATGTTTTATCCGAGGATTATGATATAATCTGTATTACCGAGTCCTGGCTGAATGACAATGTTCACAGCAATGAACTTTTTGACTCTCGGTATGATGTCTTCAGACAGGATAGAGACCTGGGTGTGATGGCAAAATCCGATGGAGGAGGTCTAATTGTCGCTGTTAGAAAGAGTTTTCTGGCTTCACCGGTAATAAGGTGGAGCTCAAATACCTCCACCGCGGAAATCATGTGGCTCAAAATTTCATTTTATGGTCGGGAGCTATTTATGATGCTTTGCTATTTTCCCCCCAAAGTCTCACTGGAAACTTTAAATGAATTTTCGGATGGTCTTATCGATCGAGCAGAAATTTATGATAAGAGGTTAATCCTCTTGGGGGATTTTAATATTCCCGAATTCAGTATTGAACCCGAAGGAGGCTCATATTCACCTCGTATGACTTGCATGCGAGATATTATGAGTTTTTATAATTTAGACTCTTTAAATTATATTAAAAATGCAAACGGCAGACTTTTGGACCTATGTCTTAGTAATTTTCACAAGGAAAGGTTTTCAAGAAGAAAGAGTGCTATGTTGCAGGTAGACCCCGCCGAAGGGCTGGTCGCCATTGACCCTAGTCATCCAGTATGGGTACTCAACCTGTCCTTTCATTCTGAATCCCTGTCAGTTTATACCCCATCCTCAGAAACCACACTTAATTACAAGAAAACTGATTTTAACCAATTACTGCAGATGATACTTACCATCACTGAGATGACTGAGGATAGTTAGGAGTAGAAGAGAACAGCAAACTGTCCTGGTAATGGAACCCATGATCATCACACAAAGTGTTGAATGTATGCAGATGATACTTACCATCACTGAGATGACTGAGGATAGTTAGGAGTAGAAGAGAACAGCAAACTGTCCTGGTAATGGAACCCATGATCATCTCACAAAGTGTTGAATGTATGCAGATGATACTTACCATCACTGAGATGACTGAGGATAGTTAGGAGTAGAAGAGAACAGCAAACTGTCCTGATAATGGAACCCATGATCATCTCACGAAGTTTTGAATGTATGTAGATGATACTTACCATCACTGAGATGACTGAGGATAGTTAGGAGTAGAAGAGAAGAGCAAACTGTCCTGGTAATGGAACCCGTGATCATCACACAAAGTGTTGAATGTATGTAGATGATACTTACCATCACTGAGATGACTAAACACCGTTAAGAGTAGAAAGGAACAGCAAACTATCCTGGTAATGGAACCCATCTCACAAAATGTTGAATATCAGCGACTGAACCTTACACTTAAAAACTGTAGATTAAGAAGACGTGTACACAAAACACATGTGATTTTATACATAACCAATGAAATGAGATACACGTATTTCAAGAATTTAAACATCCAATCGGCTTGCTCCACATTATTGGAAAAATTGTTATGATGTTTGTATGGCATAAGTACAGACATTACCCTCAATAATTAGTGAATGATTTTTTTGTAATGCCACCTCGTTTCACTAATGACGGCTTAAGTAGATAATTAATTAGAAGGCAGGTTCGAGGCTCCGAATTATAATCGACATGGAAGCTACTTGGTCCTAGAAGCACCACGTGACTCTCTGGCAAATATAACGGGTATACCGTAAATTTTTTTCATTTATTTTTTTAAGAAAAGTTTTTACAGCCATGCCATTCCGGAAACGAGAAAATTCGATCAGAAAATTTTCGCTCCGTGCGGGATTCGAACCCACAACCTCCGGACCAAGAGTCAATGCTCTTAACAACTGGCCACGGAGATTGGTATACCATACTTAATTCCTTTATTATATTGAAGTACCTACCTATATAATTTATAAAAACATCAGGCAGACAAAAGTATTACCTATGAAATGAAAAAAGATAAAATTTTAAAACAATTCTTTGTTAAAATCGATTCATTTTGAATAAACATTATATTTCCAGCCTTGGACCCCACCCCCCCATGTATCCGCACCCTGACTTAACAAAGTACAGTTAAGAGAAAAAATAAATGGTACGCAAAACCGTACTAGACTTTCTCTTCCTGATTCCAAAGTTTGGTATTTCGGTCTCAAAACATTATTTTTTTTAAATATTTCTTGTAAAAATTACTAAACTGTTAAGGGGGATTTTCATCTTAAGGAGCTTGTTGGGCCCCTGACAGAGATACGACAGCGTGAGAGCATCTATTTTAGATTAAATTTCATCAAAATTGGTTATTGTGTGTTTGGATTTTAGAGATCTGGCCCCAAAAATGAAAAAAATATGGGTCTGACTTTTTGCTCATATGATGATGATGATTTGTGGTCCGAACCAGCGGTTTGGCTCCCAGAGCTCTGCACACGATTCCCTACGTATGTCATGTATCGTATGATGTCATACGTTATACGTCTCCAAAGTTAAAAATGACCAAAAATAGTGAAAATATAGTCCAAAAGCAATAGGAAATGACATATTTGATTTTTATTTTCGGTTTTTGGTTCGGAAAATTTTCTGCACGATTACAATAATTTATCTTCCATAGAAATAAAACGTAAAAATGGTTCTTGCAAGTTTCCAGCCAGGGTCTATAGCAAGCAAATCATGCAAAACTTATACAAATAGGTATTTCGACAGTACTTACAGTTTGCATTGAGTGGTACACTCCTAACTCCCCATAACACGATCTGAACATTCTGGAAATAATTTCGAAATGGAAAATATCAACTGTTAAATTAGACAAAGAATTGAAATCTATTTCCACCAATCATAAATATGTGAGCCGGTATTCATTCGTCCAAAATGTTACATCGTCAAATGTCAAAGGCTCACGATTATGTCCGAAATTTAAGTTGTCAGACGACCGCTCTAACTACGTTGCAAGTAGATCTACAGCTATTAATTATGCTCCCGTCACTGTACTCTCCTTGTGCAGATGTTAGCATAGGATTATTCCATTGCTCGAAGCAGTAGGCCATCTATAAGGGAGCATTCACACTAAGCAGTGACGTAGATTGGCAAGTAATCCACCTGGCAAATCTAAAAATATTCGTCCAGGCTGTTGAAGGATCATGTTTAGAGATGTGTGCTAGTCATCCACGAGTCAAATCATGAGTCCACTCACGACTCGACTCACTCACGAGTAGAGCCATCTTTTTGAAATGAGTCGACTCTTCAAAGAGTCAACTTACCAGTAGCTTTTTTTTTTTGTTGACTGATAAAGATAATAAAGAGAGAAATATACCATAATTTATTAATTTGTATTTTATAACTATAGATGAGAGAACGTAATATATCTGAGTTGGATACCGCATTAGGTCCATATAAGTTTTTAGACTTTATTATAAAGCAAAAGCTTGTTTTCGATGTTGCAGGCTAATACAGGTATATTATTGGTTACCCAAATTCAATTTTTCCGGGTGTTTCTTTTTTACCGAAGGAAAATGTTCTTTTATTCTGGTGACGATTGATTCTGATGTCTTTTTAATATCTTCTTAATGCGAGTCGAGATCGAGAGCCGACTCATATTGATGAGTCGAGTCGAGTTAAGTCGACTCACCTAAGTGAGTTGAAAATCCCATCCCTAATCATGTTCATACTAGACCGGCAAGTAACTGACACTGCTCATTCATTGTGAATGCTCCTTAACTCGTTGAGATGGTCTTTAGTAATGCTGCCGTTTAATTCTTTTACTTCAATGGGTACCAGACAGGTACTATTGATTTTTTTTGGAGCAAGTTACAAACTTAAAATGTGGTTCAATATAATTTAAAAAGTCTTTTTAAACGTTTTAGGGGTGAGAGATTAATTAATTTACTTTTATTTTAATTTATTTTGAAAACAACCTTTTTCTTCCGAGTATTTATTGAACTATTTGATTATATTGAACTGAGGCAGGCATAGTTGTACCAACATGAAAAAGTCCAGTGAAAGTTTATTTTATCAATATAACCCCCCCNCCCGATTAAACTTGTTCTTCTCATAAAGCTCCCTAAAAACTGTTGCACCATTCGGAAAAAAATCTAAAATTAATTAAATCGTAGTGATTTTTTTTTAATGTTACTTAACCTCTTAAATAAACAAACAAAAAAATCTCTGCATATTTAAAAAAATTCCGAATGAACATTTCAAAGTTTCGTCGATTTTCAAGCAATAAAATTGTGAATTAAACATTTAAAAGTGAGTTTTCTCGTATTTCCCACCATTTAATCGTAAAAATTAACCTTCTACTTTCAATTAATCGTATTTTAAGTTAAGTTAGTCGCTCAGAAAAAAATGAATAGTATCTGTCTGGTCCCCTTCAATGTACTGAAAATGTGGTTCTTTGGCTGGCTTTGACTTTTGTGAACAAAAAGAAATCATATGGAGCCAAGTCCATGTTGTGTCACAAAGTGACAACTTTTTCCTGAAATCTTTGTCTGTAGAGTGCATCCAATTTCCTTCCGTCCTTCTTTTTGCTCCAGCCGAAGTCTTGTTCTTCATTTTGTTCCAAAATTTGGTCATGTTCAATTCGCTGTCACAATATATTGTTTCAACTTTTTTTCACCTCTTTTTTTTCCCATATTGGTTTATTATTTTCAACAATGAACCTTTGGAATCGTCACGAAAAAAAAATTCTGCCAATGTGACTCATGGGTTTATTATTTTTCTGGCAAAAAATAATAAAATTTTTTGGGCCCTAATTTGACATACCTACCAAATTTGAAGCCTCTGGCTCTTACCATTCCCTTTTTAGACAGGATTAATGAAAACCGCTTTAAAGCGGTAAAATCCGCCAGCGGTATATTTGATCGAATCCAAAAGTTTCGGAGCTAACTGAAACCCAAAATATGACATACATTCAAAATTTCAAATCCCCAGCTCTTACCGTTCTCCTTTTAGACAACAATACTGAAAACCGCTAAAAAGCGGAAAAAAGTGTATTCGATTTCACTCAAAAGTTGCGGGGCACAATTAAAGCCCAGATGGGACCTATATTCCAAATTTCATCCAAATCGGTCAACACTAAGTGGCAAAAGTGACCATCACGGCGGACGGCGCGCGGCGTACAAACGGATTTATTTTATTCGATTTTTGGATTCTACGTACCTTGAAATGTACCTGTATAATATCAAATTTTGAGGGGGATATTGACTTTACGTGAATAGGTTTATTTTATCTATGAAAGTATTCATGAAAAGTTAACTGGTTCATGAAAATTTAGATCTGCACAAACGCAAAAGTGTATAAACTATTAGCAAGTTCTGTCCGCTTCTCTTGACGCCTAAAGGAGTATTCACACTAAGCAGTGTGGAATCCATAATTTCATAATTTGAGAAACAAGCTATGAAAAACAGAGTTAATG
>CM022876.1:30980369-31008362 GCA_012654025.1 Pachypsylla venusta | reverse complement strand
TTTTTTTTTTTTTTTTTTTTTTTTTTTTTTTTTTTTTTTTTTTTTTATATGAGAAATATACTTCTGAACACCCTGATTATAAAACAATACTGACTAAGGCTAATTCTAGTTTGTAATCTATTTGCCCGCTTTCTCTAAATTTAATTTTAAATCCAAATCTAACTCGTTCTCATTACTCATTTTGTGTTTCCTTTTTTGACCCCGGTCACCACTACCACCAGCATCGCCATCCCCATCATCATCTCTACGACTGGAATTACTCATTTTTGAAGTAGAACCACTTGGCTTTTTCATTTCCATATATAATGTTCTTCTTTCTCGATGAAGTTCATTCAAATATACCAATGTTGTTTGAAAGTTCAAATCGAAAGCTATATCCCTGATTTTATTTAATTTTTCTCCAAGATTCTGAATATGGTTTTCAAAGGCAGTTTTGACTTTATTATAGATAATGCTATTCAGACAATTCTGAAAAAAATAAAATAATAAAAGCTGTGCTGATTAAACACCCGATTCGAATTTTGCTGTCTTATTTTATTGTAACATAAAAATGTAAAGGTAGAATTCATGAGCATATTGGTTGGTTTGGTCCGAACTCAAACGCTCTGACTGTTTACCAGTCAGAGCGTTTGAGCACCAGCCCCAACCCATTATACAAACCTTATGTATTGTTGTTTCCACTGGTGTGTCCTTTTCTAAGTGGATTTTTATTTCCTGTAATGTTTCATCACTTATGATTATTGCAAGATTTGCAACTGTTCCTAGATTGTAAGCAAAGTTAATTATAGCTTCCTGTTTACTGCTATTATCATACTAACCCATTATACAAACCTGATTTATTGTTGTTTTTACTGGCGTGTCCTTTTCTAAGTGGATTTTTATTTCCTGTAATGTTTCATCACTTATGATTATTCCAGGATTTACTACTGTTTCTGGATTGTAAGCAAAGTTAATTCCAGCTTCCTGTTTACTGCTATCATCATACTAACCCATTATACAAACCTGATCTATTGTTGTTTCCACTGGTGTGTCCTTTTCTAAGTGGATTTTTATTTCCTGTAATGTTTCATCATTTATAATTATTGCAGGATTTACTACTGTTTCTGGATTGTAAGCAAAGTTAATTCCAGCTTCCTGTTTACTGCTATTATCATATTAACCCATTATACAAACCTGATCTATTGTTGTTTCCACTGGTGTGTCCTTTTCTAAGTGGATTTTTATTTCCTGTAATGTTTCATCATTTATGATTATTGCAGGATTTGCAACTGTTTCTAGATTGTAAGCAAAGTTAATTCTAGCTTCCTGTTTACTGCTATTATCATACTAACCCATTATACAAACCTGATCTATTGTTGTTTCCACTGGTGTGTCCTTTTCTAAGTAGATTTTTATTTCCTGTAATGTTTCATCACTTATGAGTATTGCAGGATTTGCAACTGTTTCTAGATTGTAAGCAAAGTTAATTCTAGCTTGCTGTTTACTGCTATTATCATACTTGACTATATACCCATCAGATTTAACTACATTCCCTCTGATGGTAGTTGATACCATAGAACAATATGGCATATGGACATAATAAAGAATGTGTGAGGAATCAGTTGGGCTTGTTGCAAGAACATAACCTTCATTCTTCATAGAATATTTAAAATTTTGGGGAAGAATTTCTGACTGCAACCCTGGAATGAAGAAATAAAAGGACATTCAGCAGTCTAAAGGCCCATTTACACTGCCTAAACATACGTATGCATCGAACATTCGTGATCGTTGCTCGCCAGTTTTCGTAAAGCACGAACACAAACGAGCATTCTGTTTACACTGCTCGATCATTTCTGATGATCAGTAACTCGACATCAGGCTCGAGCACGAACGAGCATTCGCTTCGAACATGATCGGCTCGAGCTGACTGTTTACACTGCCTGAGCCTCGACTGTATGCTCGTTCGTCACCTCTGTTCGCTACGAATGCTCGGGCAGTGTAAATGGGCCTTAAGAGGCATTTAAACTAATGATTGACAGTATTGTCAAGTGATTCTCACTGATCGTGAGCTCACAATGATACACTGTCACGTGGCGTTCTAGTATAAACGATCATGTTCCTTCAACTGCCTGGAGGAATATTTTAGTTTTGCCGTGCACGGCACTGCTTGGTATGAATGCTTCTTAAACGCCTTTAAAATTATATATTAAGACTTCGTTTGAAAGATTTGTTAATTATCTTAATATATAAATCAGAAATTTGTACCTATGTATGAGGGGATGTCTGTTACAATACCACAGCCCAAACAGTAGCAGATTCTGATCTACGACCCCAGGAAAATTATCAGAACTAAAATAGGTATGTCAAGCCGTGTTCGAGTTGGGGCCAAATGTATGATTTATTCACCAAAATCGGTGCATTGTAGGTAAAATAGAAAAAATCAAAGGAATTGGATAATGATTGATATTAGAAAAATCCTACAATGCTGCAGTGAGCATATAACTCAAAGAAACAGCATTTCCCAAAATCTAGATTTCAAACATCAATCCGTATATATATCTGTCCGTTTGTCATTTCCGGACCTGTGCTTATCAGGCAAAGTGGCATTTATTTGCGTTAAGTTGGCTGGACCCAAAAAGCTATCAAAGTGGGGTAAAGTGCAATGATATGCACTCGATATGCACCGAAAAAAAAAAATCGATTTGCACCGACGCCGTTTTCGAGTTATAAGCCTTTGACAGGTGGTCCCGCCAACTTAGCGCCTGGTGGGACCCAACCTCCAAATCCGCCCAAACCTGTTCCAACGATATGCACCCGCCGAAAATGTAAAAAACTCGATTTGCACCGACGCCGTTTTCGAGTTTATAAGCCTTTGAAGGTGGTCTCGCCAACTTAACGCTGGCGGGACCCAAAGCGTTTTTCAACTTTTTTCGACGGATTCTGACAGATTTCGATATGCACCGAAAGAATTTTGATTTGTACCAACTTAGTTTCCGAGATATGACCCTTTTCTTTTCAAACCACGTAGTTATAGGACCACGTGGTTTTTGTCTACCAGAACGACACAAGATATCAAAATGGGGTAACTTGCAATGATATGCACTCGCCAAAAATGTAAAAAAGTCGATTTGAACCGACGCCGTTTTCGAGTTATAAGCCTTTGAATGTGGTCCCGCCAACTTAACGCCTGGTGGGACCCAACCTCCAAATCCGCCCAAACCTGTTCCAATGATATGCACCCGCCGAAAATGTAAAAAACTCGATTTGCACCGACGCCGTTTTCGAGTTATAAGCCTTTGAAGGTGGTCCCGCCAACTTAACGCTGGTAGGACCCAAAGCGTTTTTCAACTTTTTTCGACGGATTCTGACAGATTTCGATATGCACCGAAAGAATTTTGATTTGCACCAACTTAGTTTCCGAGAGATGGCCTTTTTCTTTTCAGACCACGTGGTCAAAGGACCACGTTGTTTTTGTCTACCAGAACAACACAAGATATTAAAATGGCGTAAATTGCAATGATATGCACTCGCCAAAAATGTAACAAATTCAGTTTATCTTTGTTTTTTTGTGAGTCATTAAATCTTTTTCAAGAAATATTGAGGGTATGTTAGTCGATAGATCTATCTATTTTATTCTTAGATAAATCTCTTTTCCCGATCGTTCAGTTTGACAAACTGTTGGTTGTTGTTGTTGTTGTTAACGTTCTCTCACTGTGTCTCCAGGCAAAGAAAGGCGGCCTCTTCAACATCTGTCCATAATGCTGNCCGAGGGCACGGGTAGCTCCGGTACGAAGAACCAACCATCTTGGGGGCCACTGTTGGTTAGAAAGTTCAATGTCAATTCTGTTCTAATTTTATGACACATACATGCACCAGTAGCAGTAGATATTTATTAATACACTTGTTGTCGAGTACATTATTACTGATCATTAATTTACATAATATTATATTGGAGGCCATGTTACAATTGATTGACGCTCGCTTGTCTCTCATTGTTCGCATATTACTTCCAACTCAGAACACACCTGATATGTATAAACGTGCTCCATAGTGGATATCGATTTTCTGGTCGAGATCGATAATTGATAGAATAGTTCTAACTTATCTCATCGATGATTCATTTTTAGACTCGATCAATACCTCGATGATGTTAAAAACCTCCATCGTATTGATGAGTCATTTCTATTTTTTACATTACTTACATAAAAGTCGATTTGAACCGACGCCGTTTTCGAGTTATAAGCCTTTGAAGGTGGTCCCGCCAACTTAACGCTGGTGGGATCCAAAGCGTTTTTCACCTTTTTTCAACGGATTCTGACAGATTTCGATATGCACCGAAAGAATTTTGATTTGCACCAATTTAGTTTCTGAGATATGGCCCTTTTCTTTTCAGACCACGTGGGTTTTTGTCTACCAGAACGACACAAGATATCAAAATGGGGTAAATATCAATGATATGCGCTCGATATGTACTCGCCAAATATGTAAAAAAGTCGATTTGAACCGTTGCCGTTTTTGAGTTATAAGCTTTTGAATTGGGTCCAGCCAACTTAACGCTGTCTGGTGGGATCCCCTTTGTTTATTATAGAAAGGTAATATTGTTTTTCGTTTCGCTAAATTTTTTCATTGTGTAGAACAGATTTAAGATGTCCTTTGTGTATTATAGGAAGATAAGTTTGTTTTCTGTCCCCCCCCTCCAATTTTTTTCAGTACTAAAACAGAATTAAGTTTCCCGTTTTGTATTATAGAAAGATAATAAAATTGTTCTATAGGACACAAAGTCCTCTAAAAGGATAAGATTGTATTGTGTTCCCCCCCCCCCAAGTTTTTCTTTGAATTAAGATCCCGTTTGTGTATTATAGAAAGATAATATTGTTTTGTGTTTCCCCCCAAAAGTTTTTCATTCAGTAGAACAGAATTAAGATCCCGTTTGTGTATTATAGAAAAAGATAATATTGTTTTGTGTTCCCCTTCCCCCCCAAAGTTTTTCATTGTGTAGAACAGAATTAAGATCCCGTTTGTGTATTATAGAAAGATAATTGTTCTTTAGGACACAAAGTCCTCTGGAAATATAAGATCGTATTGTGTTTTCCCCCCAAAGTTTTATATTGTGTAGAACAGAATTAAGATACCCTTTGTGTATTATTGTTTTGTGTCCCCCCCCATGTTTTGCAATGTGGGGAACAGAATTGGGATCCCCTTTTTGTATTATAGAAAGATAAGATTGTTTTGTGTTTCCCCCCAAAGTTTTAGATTGTGTAGAACAGAATTAAGATTCCCCTTATGTTTTATATAAAGATAAGATTATTTTAGTTCCCCCCCAAAATTTGCGTTTTGCAAATCGAGCTCATTTCATTTTGTGATTCAAATTCAAAAATGTTTTTGTGGCCAGCCAAGTTAATGGTACCTAAATTCTTTCGAAAATTTTGTAAGTTGTACCGTCAACATATTTTGTACGAAAGTAGGTCCCCAAACTAACGATGTGAAGTCTAGTTTTAGCATGACAATTTTTCTTTTGTTTGTGTTTTGGTCTGTATGTCAAACGCCACAGTATTAATAAAATTTGGTACATACAAATTAATTGTATGTATGTGTGTATATTTGTCCGGAATTGTTTGGCCAGTAGGGTGGGAGATATCGAGAAAATGATAGGAGTGCACCCCACCAAAACTATAGGCTGAGACCATAGAACAATAATCACTATTTAACCCCGTCCAACCATTTTCCAGTTGCGGCTGATTTTGCGATTTTTGTAAGAGTATCTATCACTAAATCTTTAACCAAAACGGTAAGAGACATCGAAAAATAGATGGGAACAAAAAGAAACAAAATTGTAGGCTGAGACTCCAGAAATATTATTGAAATTCAAAACTGTCCAAACTGGTCGAGTTACGGCCGATTTTTGGGTATCACTAAATTTTTAGCCAAAGACAGTAAGATATATCGAAAAGAAATGGAATATAGATATAGATATAGATATAAAAAAAAAAAAAAAACTATACACTGAATCCCCAGAAATATTATGAAAATCAAAAAATGTCGAGCCGTTTACGGCCGATTTGCGATTTTTGTATGTAATTTAGAAAATATTAATTGTCTACCTAAAGTGGTAAGAAATATAGAAAAATCAATGGACATAGATCCATATCTATAGACTGAAATCTCAGAAATATTAACTAATAAAAAAATGTCGAGTCGTTTACGGACGATTTTTGTATGAAATCATGGAAAGATGTTAGCACGGGAACGGGATTCTAATGCGCCAAGGGAAATAGGCGCAGAATTCCGAAAAAGATAAATTATCAGAACTAAAAAATATTAAATCGTTTTCGAGATAAAGCTAATTTTTCGGTCAAATTTTAGATTCTTGAGTGGAAGGTTCCACTGGGCGAGGTTAATGCCTGAGGCATTTTCTACACCTAACCTTTAGAGCTCTATTTTTATGTGGTCAAATATTCAAATTAATGAGGAAAAAATGCTGCCTCTGACGGGATTTTTTCTTTTTGTTTTTGGGCTCATGTCTCCGAAACTAAGTTTGGGGCATGCAATGGCTCAGGACCCTTTTGAATAAAAAAAAATCAAGTTTTGCATGGTTAGCCGGTATATAGTCAAAATAGCTTCCTCACCGTTTCACCTCTGTGGAACAAATTACTTAAAACAAAAAAAAATCATAGCTATAGATAGATATTTGTTGGAGGGTCTTAACTTCACCCCCCATCCCCCCGCTCATGTTTTGACCGGACAGATTGGCGATTTTAATTGTGAACGTTAATGAACTCCACTTTTTACCCCGGTATACATCCCGAAATGCACTTGTATATGTGTATGTATGTTTGGTGCCATGAAGGACCCCCAGATGAAGATACCCCAATGGGACTCAAAATTTGTCCATAATGTGTTACATAGAGTATCTGTTTCAAATCTAATCAAAATTGGATACATAAAGTATCTGTTTCAAAATCGGGCTTGCCGTTTGGGTTCTAGAGGGTCACCACAAAATTACCTCTTTTCACCCATAAATGGACCCCAGAAGGTGCTATCTCCAATGTTAAGGTTTTGGATCGAATTATGGCCTCAAGGAACATTGGTACCAAATTTCATTAAGGTTTGTAGATGCGCGAACACGATTTACGGACGGACGGTCACACATTTTTTGTAGACCAAGACTTTTTTGGTATCTAAAAAACGACATCGAAATGTTTTACCAATACAATACTTCACTTACCTATACCTTGTATATGGGAAGATAAAAAAAAATGCCCTGACAGACATAAAGGGTCCCATGTCTGTCGGCCCTGGTCGGGTTAGTAAAAAATGATTGCACTTCTGAGGGCGTTAAATCGAGTTTATTTCATTTTGTGATTCAAAATTCAAAAATGTTTTTGTGGCCAGCCAAGTTAATGGTTAATGGTACCGGAAATTCTACCATGAAATATGGTATGAACATTCACACAATATTCATAATATTAGCTGATTTATGGCCCCATTGGGACAACAGTGAGTGATATCTATTGTACGCAGAACCCCGCAGAACTAATAGAATTAGCAGATTAGTTTTTGAGCACTATTTGGCCACCCGGGGCCAAATGGTGGTCATTTTCACAGAACTACTATAAAAGAATTTCTGATTAATTTTGTATCGACTACAAATAAATTGATGAGTCACGAGCGCTTTCGTCTGTTACGACATCTTCTAGTGAACTGAGGCTAGGCTGATTGTGTATGGTTTGGGTTGCCTAGCATAGTGATGGTAGTGGGGGTATATATTTTTCTTTTTCTCTTTTTATTTTAAATATTTACATACATAACCTATCTAAACATACTTATACCTATTTATTTACTTAGCCTAATAATCTAAACTTATATATAATTATATACAAAACCTTTTTTATTCGGTAATATTCCAAAAGAAAAGTTATTAAAAATACTTAGATCGAATGACTTCAACAATTTTACACACAAAAATGAACTTATTAATCTTATTGAAACATGTCTAAATCAAAATTACTTTCAATTCAACAACAAATTCTACACATAAGAAAATGGTTTACCAATGGGCTCCCCCCTTTCACCTATATTAGCAGAGATATTTATGAACTATCTGGAAAAGATTTTCGTAAACCACCCAAAATATAAAAGTTCCATTATTTTTTGGAAGAGATATGTTGATGACATCTTAGTAATCTGGAGCTCCACCATAAGAAACCTCGAAAACTTCAGAAACGATATAAATAAAGAAAATAAAGATATTCAATTAACACTAGAAATAGGGGGTGAAGAAATCAACTTCTTAGACCTTACTATAAATATTACAGACAAGATCCTCAAAACAAAAATTTATAGGAAACCAACTCACCCAGACACCATTATTCCTGAGGACTCCTTTAACCCAACGAAATATAAAACATCAACATTTAAAAATTATATATACCGAGCATTAAAATGTACCACAACTGAAAAAGATCTTAAGAATGAAATAGAAATAATTAAGAATATAGCATCTAACAACGGTTACAGCCATAAACTTATAGAACAGATTTACAAAAGAATCAAATTCAATATCAACAATAAAAATAATTACAATCAATCTAACAACGAAAAGAAATACTTAGGCAGTATACCGTTTATAGGACATGACACAAACAAAATAATAAAAATCTTCAAAAACCATAACATCGATGTAACCATTAAAAATCAAAAAACAGTCATAGAAAATATTAAAAACTCAGTAACAGAAACAAAGAACATCTTAAAAAGCTCTGGAGTATATGAAGTCACTTGTGAAGACTGTGCAAAACCCTACATAGGAGAAACCGGTCGCAACTTCCAGACGAGATTTTCAGAACATCACAGTGACTTCATATATAATAGGGGGAAGTCGCAATACGCCCAACACTTTAATATAGAAAAACACAAATACAACCACCCCGAAGAAAACTATAAAATATTAAGTACTGAAAGGAACTTTTACAAAAGAAAAATTAAGGAGGAAATGGAAATTATTAGGGCTAGAAACAGGAATATTGAACTAATGAACAACATGAACTACTTCAAAAGCGGGACTATGTTTCAGTATGTTAAATGATGTAAGTAAATAAATATATATATATATAAAAATAGTTTTATATAATTATGTTAACTAACCATAGAGTTAAGGTTTAAATGTATAGATAATAAATAAGGTTTTGTATATAATTATATATAAGTTTAGATAAATAGGCTAAGTAAACATAGAGTTAAGGTTTGTGTATAGATAGATAGTATATAATTATATATGTATTTAAAAAAAAAAAAAAAAATTATATAGGTTTAGATAATTAGGCTAAGTAAATAAATAGGTATAAGTATGTTTAGATAGGTTATGTATGTAAATATTTAAAATAAAAATAACGTACAAAAATAAAAAGAGAAAAAGAAAAATATATACCCCCACTACCATCACTATGCTAGGCAACCCAAACCATACACAATCAGCCTAGCCTCAGTTCACTAGAAGATGTCGTAACAGACGAAAGCGCTCGTGACTCATCAATTTATTTGTAGTCGATACAAAATTAATCAGAAATTCTTTTATTTCAAAATGACTACAAACATCCTCAATAATATTTCTTATTAGAACTACTATAGTTATAATATACTTACAGGGTGTTTCAAAAGGTTATGCAAAAAAGAAATCACGTATATTAGAGCTAAAATAAATGCCACTTTACTTAATAAAACCCTATACGGAAATGGACCCCAAGGTAGCTAGAACCAGGGGCGGAGTTAAGGCAATATCTTAGGGGAGTCGGTGCAGCACTTAGGGAGGGGATACTTCCGGATGGTTTAGAATACCCCCAGGCACAGGGGGGTCGGGGCCGCCGCTTCTGGAGAAAATTTTGAATAATTAGAATCGTCCTACGCGCAATTTTTGTGATTTTAAAAGGTCAATGGTTGGTTCTAGATAAGAGCTATTCCGGTCTTTTTTGTAGCAAAACAAATTTTAGAAGACACGTCATACCTTAAGACACAAAAAAGAAAAAAAAAGTTTTAGGCATTTTCATTTCATGACCTCCACCATGACCTATTTACGCAAATAACTCATCCCCTGATCGGGGGAAAAGTGCCGAATACTCACCAAAGAAGCATAATAACAATCGGAGACGTCATGCAAGAAATAAAGTCAATCGCAAAATAATTCGATTTTTAATAATTATTTTTCGATTTTTAAGTGCCAACTTTGGGTGGCCCTAGTTACCTTGAGGTCCATTTCTGTATAGGGGTTTATTAAGCAAAGTGGCCTTTATTTTAGCTTTTCTATACGTGGTTTCTTTTTTTGCATTACCTTTTGAAACACCCTGTATAATGGCCATGAAGATTTATTGAATATTAGTTGATTGAATCCGTAATCAAAATATTAATAATAAATCCAAATACCTACTATCTATTAAAAATAATTCTGGTAGCTCAGAGTCAGAATTACCTTTAAATTACCTAATTTTAAATCAAAATATGAATTCTATAGAAACTTTAAAAGTAGTGATTGACAGATGGGTGAAGTGAACTTTAAGAAACATGAATAAAATAAATATCTTTTTTAAAATAAAAATCTTTCTATAAGACACAAAGGGCATCTTAATTCTGTTCTACACAATGTAAAACTTTGGGGGAAACACAAAACAATCTAATCTCAAGGAGGTTGGGTCCCTTCAGGCGTTAAGTTGGCGGAACCAACTTCAAAGGCTTATAACTCGAAAACGGCGTCGGTTCAAATCGACTTTTTTACATTTGTGACGAGTGCATATCACTGCAATTTACCCCCATTTTGATATCTTGTGTCGTTCTGGTAGACAAAAACCACGTGGTCCTATGACTACGTGGTCTGAAAAGGGCCATATCTCGGAAACTAAGTTGGTGCAAATCAAAATTCTTTCGGTGCATATTGGTGCATATCAAAATCTGTCAGAATCCGTCGAAAAAAGTTGAAAAACGCTTTGGGTCCCATATGCACCAGCGTTAAGCTGGCGGGACCACTTTCAAAGTCTTATAACTCGAAAACGGCGTCGGTGCAAATCGAGTTTTTTACATTTTCGGCGGGTGCATATCGAGTGCATATTATTGGAACAGGTTTGGGCGAATTTGGGGGTTGGGTGCCACCAGGCGTTAAGTTGGCGGGACCACCTTCAAAAGCTTATAACTCGAAAACGGTGTCGGTGCAAATCGATTTTTTTTCGGTGCATATCGAGTGCATATCATTGCACTTTACCCCACTTTGATATCTTTTTGGGTCCAGCCAACTTAACGCACCCGATACGAGTGTGGTTAAAAGAATTCCATGTTTTTTTTTGAGATATTTGTGTATTGAAATAGAAAATGCTATATAAGTTTCAATAATAATACCTAGTTCTCTACTCACCTTGTTCGACCCGGAAAGTGATGTTGGTGGAAGGTTTGGGCAGCATATTATGCTACTCTGAGGACACCGGACGACTTGGTGATAATATCGGCTCCTTCCATGTCCTCCAATAGTGGTAAATATCTCAAATTCATGAGGATGAAGTTTCTATGGTTTGGATGGGTTTGAACCCACACTCCACTGTTTGGAATTGTCATCGCCATACCACTACACTGTAGGATTCCTTCAACATCTTGAACTAGAGATGGGAGTTATGAATCGTTTGACTGATTAGATCACTAATGAATCACTCAGTAAAATGATCTAATCATTTCTATGACTCACTCAATGAATCACAATCAAATGAATCTAGATCTAGCTCATATTAATCAGACTTAATTGAACCTGTTTTTTTTTTTATTTTATTTCACTTACCTACAGTTGCTCTCTCTCACTCTGCATTTTATTTTAATTTTTTTTTCTCTCTCTCTTCTCTCAGTAGTAAAATTAATATGTTTCCATTTCATTCGTATTGTGATTGTGATTCATGAGTCAATGACTCAGCAAAAATATTTGGCGCCTTTGAGTTAATCAATCACACATGACGCATCTCTATCTTGAACTCACCTACAGGAAATGCATATCCATCCTCCATGACGATAGCAACTTGGTTTTTGATTGCTAAAGGATCTATTATAAAGATCATTCTTCGTCGATTATAGTTTATTCGTAATGCTCCTGTGAGAAATAAAAAGGGATGTCCTAGTCATACACGGGTCAAATCATAATACTGAAACGAGTCGAGTCGAATATTGTGATTTTTTACAGTATGAGTCGATTGCAGTACTTAATAAAAATATTTTATTATAATTGCAATCTGGAAACTTAAATCTAATGAACAATAGTATTATTCTTAAAACATTAAAAATAAATAAATAATCATTTCATGTACAAACATACGAGTCTGTTTTTGTACATATCATAAACATATACGACTTTGTTTATGTACATAACATAAACAGACCCGTCTTATGAGGGTGGTTGCAAGCTGGCGCATCCAGACATGGAGCTCTGTGTGCGCTCGTGAGGTTTTCTTCTTTTTAAACTTTTTTATAGGTTGTTAACCACGAGGAGATGGACGGCCTCAGAATTGACGTGATCTCGGATTACTTTTGAACAACTTGTAGGTATTTAATAAAAATATTTGGAATAAAAAAAGATAGTAAAACAGTCATAGCCAATCGAATGGTTATGATGAGATCTAGGTTCGACTCCCCAGAAGTGACTTTTATTGACAAAAAGTGTCGATTTTTCATGAAATTTTAAATGGAATAAAAGAAATGAAATAAAGTCTATCTTTCCTTATAATTTTAATCAGGGGCTGAAATAGAGGGTTCTAAAGTTTGAAGTTGTTACACCCTGAACGCCTCAGCGATACGCTGATTTTGGTTTTATTAATTGTACATAAAAACTTATGAGCAAGTGGAATAATAGGACAAAAGGCATTTAAATTGTTTTGTATTTGTTACTAGATAAGTACCTATTTGTAATTATTTAAAATCAAATAAAGGCTTATTATTATTATTATTACACCCTGTATATCGGTCTCCGTTCTGAGCTTTGGAGTAACTTTTATTGAACATTTTCATTTTCAGTAGGATGGCAAAGTAAAATCTCATATTTTTTCTGGAGTTTAAAAATGGACTGTTTAGATAACGGCCATTTTCAGAGAGAAAGTCTGATAAACAGTTATAAGTAACCTTAATATGGAAACAGTTTTAGCAAAAAAACAAAACAAAGATTAACCTTCTCCTTTCTTTTATAGAAGGGCCAGAGGAATGAGAACATTTCAATGCATTAAAATAAAATAGTTTTGTTGTAACATAATACTTACCTGCAAAGTGATTATTATTAAAGTAATTTGGTATTCTAAGATGGTTAACAATTTGCGAAATAATTGAAGTGTTTTTTATTCCTAAATCTGCGGTCACAAAATGAAAAAAATGAGTGAACTCCAAATCATGATATATCAATTGAGAATTGAGCTTTTCAACTATATCATTGATGATGAACAGAAGCGAAGAACGCCTGTACAGAGTTCGATAATTATTGAAAATATGATTGGGATCATGCATCTGAGCTGCGTATACGTTTTGATGATATTCATGAAAACTGAAAAGAAATAATCAATAGAGTACGTGTACCAAAAGTGGACCCTTGCCTATTTCTCACATAACGTAACATGAGAAGAGGAGCGGGAGTGGAAATGATTTGTTTATTGTTGGAAATCTCATCTCTGACTCGGTCACAGTTTTAGTTGTATTAGTATTGATATCAGATTTGTATTTTGATTTTTGTGATTTTTAAAAGTTTTTTGAAACCTTTTCAATGATAGTATATTCGGATTTCCTCTGGTTGTTGTTTATAAGTAGAATATATTATATGTGTTAAAGTACATTTTTTTACTTCAATTTCTGATATTATTTTCTCAAAGCTTTTTAATTTAAAATATCAGTGAAAAAAATTGTTTCGTCCACCAAAATTCCTAATGCAGACCCCCTGAATATTCCAAATGTGGACCCCTGAATGTTCCATATGTGATCCCCTGTGAATGTTTTTTTTATATATTTATTAAAGTGTAATCAAGAATACATTTCAAATAAAGTCCCACTTTCTTATTGCTCAAATATTTTGTCACTCAATTGAAGAATATGGGGGTCCAATTTGAATGACCTTGTACTACAACATGGTAGAATTTTATTTTAAAAAAAAAGATTATAAATAAATAACTCACAAAAAAATATTATTTTAATTCAAAAGTGGTTAACAAGATCATAAAGAGCCCCCATAAAACTTTGCCTACTCGTCTGATTTATTTAAAATGTCATACGAGACTGTGTTTATATGATCAAAAGTACCTATCTAATAAATGTACCTGAACAGAGTTGTAATATGTAAACGAAGAGAAATATTTGGGAGTATTTATTGACTCCACAAGTTCAAATATTTCCTTCAAATTAATGCATGTAAGATTTTCAGTTCCGCAAAAAATCACATGGCTCTTATACAAATCATTATTTGAGTCCCTAATCAGATATGGTATTACGTGTTATTAGTTTTCGTCAAGAACAAACTTGAAATGCATTGATGTCATACAAAAAAATCTTGTTGAAAATGTCTTACATCAGTAAGTCCATATAAAGAAAAAATAATGTCTGTTTTTAACCTACATAAATATGTAATCATTTTAAAGCACTTCTTCATTACTGAATATCGGCATAAACTCAGTGTTCCATATAATTTAAGGGAAAAGTTATTCAGTGTATGAGTGTACCAAGAGTACAGTCGAACTACGGCAAAAAGCTACCGGAATTCTTTGTTCCAACGATTCCAAAAAGCATGAACACTTCGTTACAAAATATTGACAACTATTCAGAAAAGTCACAATTATTATTCTGCATAGAAGATATTAAATTAAATTAATTGAACATTTTTATTTTTATATTGAAATATTTAATAATTTGTAATATTTGTAAGTGATTGTGCATTAGGGTGGTTAAGATTTGGTGTTGTCGAATTTTTTAACGGGCTACCCACTGGAATAGTGCCAATTTACAAAAAAATGAGTTTTAGAAAGTTTCAGCTCATTCGGAGGTGTCTAACCCAAGGCGCATCGAGCTGAAATTTCGTAAAATCGCATTTTTTGGCCAAAAAACTGACTTTTTCTGGCCGTGCCGGACAACAGCGGCAGTTACAGGTAATGTTGACTATTCATTTTAAAGCCTATGGTGTTCTCTATGAAAAAGGATTCTATATTTTTTTTGTAGCTCTAATCGTTTGGCAGATATTTTGATGTCAAGGGATCAAAACAGGGTCTGTTATGCCAAATACGAGACTAGAGAACATCATGGGCTTTAAAATGAATGGTCAACATTGCCTGTAACTGCCGCAGTTGTCCCGCCCGGGCGGAAACAGCTTTTTGGCCAAAATATGCAATTTTTCGACGATGCGCCTTGGGTTAAACACCCCGAATGTGCTGAACCTTTCTGAAAATATTTTTTTTGTAAATTGGCACTATTTCAGGGGGTAGCCCGTTCAAAATGTCGATATTTTTTTCGCCTTCTATAAATCTTAACCACCCTATTGTACATTGTAATGCATGATTCATTGAATGGTTTTGGCAAAATATAATATTAATTTGGAAGATTTTGTGTATCGGCTGCGACTGGCTTTTTGGATCGCGGGCGTTTTGGTCTGTTGTGGCACTGTCAAGTGAACTTGGTAGTATCATGGCAGACGAGAGCGCTTTTGGGAACTTTTCGTGGTTGATGCGTGGAACATTTCGGATTTTGTATTTCAAAATAGCTATATACTAAATTAATATAATTGTCAATCAATCATGCAAGTAATGCCACTTTTCTAAGAAGCTATTACAGGAAAAGTTCCTTTGTATAAAAAATATACATATATAAAATAAATAAATAAATTTATTATTTATTTGAACTTTTGAATAGCAGTTATAGGGTACCCGGTTTTTTCCCCCAAAAAATACAGTGTGTATCTAAAATAGACCGACAAAAAAATTATGGCGGAAATGTACCGTTTTCAAAATAGCGGCTTTTTGGTGATATTTTCAAAATACATGCGGTACTTCTTGAGGAATAACTTTTTTTTTGCACATTGTATCAGAAAAATTCTTTTGCCATGTGAGGTGTACCAAAATTTGCATTAGAAATATGTTACATGGGGCTAAACATAAAGTTATAACCAATTTTTTCCAATTCTAAACAAACAAAGTTCTAAAATTTTAGCGGGCTCGCTAAACACTTTGTGAAAAAGTCCCGAAAAAAGTTCTGCAAACCCGACGGCACTCTTTAAGAATAACATGCCCCTTTTTTTGGATTTCCAAATATATGAAAATTATTTAAATAACATGCATATTGGGAGAGTTATGAATTGATTACATGAGAAAGTCGTGGTTTGCTTTGAACTGAGTACGTATAGTAAAAATTAAATAAATGAGTAGTAATCACTGCCAACCTTTTTCCTGAGGATTTCTTTACGAAAATAATTTATTTAGCGGTTGTTGGTTCGAGTCTACAGAGATGGTTATTTTATTATCCAATAATAAAAATTTATTATTGAATAGAGATTTTTGTGACATTAATTTTATTTTCATTTTCCTATGGAGTAAAATTTAATAAAAACAATTTTAATAAATAGAATTTATTAATAATTATTAAGGCACATAAAATCTCTGGTATCTCTACAGCGACACAATAAAGAATGATGTTCATAGAAAGGGGGGTGTTTGGTTCCCCCTTCGTATATGTGACTGGGATCGCGAGTGTGAACGCGACCTGATCATCTGATGAAATCTCTGCGCAATGGAGTGAATCGTTTGTAAACAAAGCGGATGAAATGATCCGGACCAGCAGACATCTTAGAACTTCAAACGAGAAATATTTTTTCAATAAGCATAATTTAAAGTGGGTTCTCATAATTTACAATAATTTTACAACAGGAAAAAACGCTTTTCTCATCAATATAAAGTGGAATTCAACAGGGGGCATCAATTTGGCGGATATAGAATAACATGAGAAATACAATGATCGACGATGGTGGCGAGGTTTCATTCATCAACCCATCCATTGATGCTTATGGTTATGTAATATGTATGTATGTAAAATCTCTGGTTTAGGAAACTTCTGTAGACACTGGACACTGCTGGCAGAGGAAATTTTTGATATAGGATCGTTCTGGCATTTGACGACCTGATAAAAGGAAGGCGAGAGGTGTTCTGGAACATCATCAAAAGATATAATCTGTGCATCGAGAACGGGCGTCAAATAAATAAGCACCGCATGGATGCTAATAAATAGGTAACCACATTATTTTAAAGACTTTAATAAAAAATAAATCTAAATTGATTTCTTATTAAAAGACTTCTTAGTTCCTATTTTATTGATAAATTGAAATTTACGTTGTTGCACATTTTTTGCTTGTGGTTACCTATTTATTAGCATCCATGCAGTACTTATTTATTTGACACCCGTTCTCGATGCACAGATTACATCTTTTGATTATGTTCCGGAACGCCTCTCGACTTCCTTGTATCAGGTCGTCAAATGCCAGAACGATCCTATAGCAACAATTTCCTCTGCCAGCAATGTCCAGTGTCTACTGAAGTTTCCTAAACCAGATTTTACATACATACATATTACAGAACCATAAGCATCATTGGATGGGTCGATGAATGAAACCTCGCCACCATCGTCGATCATTGTATTTCTCATGTTGTTCTATCTCCGCCAAATTGATGCCCCCCTTTCTATGAACATCACTCTTTATTGTGTCGCTGTAAAGATACCAGAGATTGTATGTGCCTTATTAATTATTAATAAATTCTATTTATTAAAATTGTTTTTATTAAATTTTACTTCATAGGAAAATGAAAATAAAATTAATGTCACATAAAAATCTCTATTCAACAATAATAAATTTTTATTATTAAATAATAAAATTATATTATTGAATAATAAAATAACCATCTCTGAAGACTCGAACCAACAACCGCTAAATAAGTTATTTTCGTAAAGAAATCCTCAGGAAAAAGGCTGGCATTGATTACTACTCATTTATTTAATTTTTACTATACTTACTCAGTTCAAAGCAAACCACGAGTTTCTCAAGTAATCAATTCATAACTCTCCCAATAAGCATGTTATTTAAATAATTTTCATACTTTTGGAAATGCAAATAAAGAGGCAAGTTATTCTTAAAGAGTGCCGTCAGATTTGCAGAACTTTTTTCGGAATTTTTTTACAAAGTATTTGGCGAGCCCGCTAAAATTTTAGAACTTTGTTTGTTTAGAATTGGAAAAAATCGGTTATAACTTTATGTTTAGCTCCATGTAACATATTTCTAATGCAAATTTTGGTACACCTCACAAGGCAAAAGATTTTTTTTGATACAATGTGCAAAAAAAAAGTTATTCCTCAAGAAGTACCTCAAGGTCATGTATTTTGAAAATATCATCAAAAAGCCGCCATTTTGAAAACGGTACATTTCCGCCATAGGGTATAATGGTCTTTTTGACTGCAAATGGTGTGTTCTACCACCCATAATTTATTGTCGGTCTATTTTAGATACACCCTGTATACATATGTTACTACATTGATTATTATCAGTCAGTCAGTATACCGACTGGATTTTGCGTTTTATAAGTACAGATAAGGAAAATCATATATTACTGGCTTGTATAACTGACAATTCATGCACATACAAGACTTATAATAAATCTTATGAAATAGGCCTCAACTTATACAAGTAAAATTATACAAGACTTGTATTATACTTGTACAGAGAAACAGTTTCCAGCCCTGTGTTTACCTTATCAGTTCTTCCGTCTTGTCCATTATATGTTCATGAAGCGTACTGCTAATGGTAGAAGATATTATAGTTAACATACTGTTTAAAGATTTTAAACTTCTTATGAAAATTTCAGGTCTCCTATGACCAAATACCGCTTCAAATATAGTTGTTTGATTATCCATTGCATAATGTTCATCCGTAAACTTACAACCAAATATAACACGTGCTGAAAAAGAAATGAAACCCATGATCATCTCACAAAATGTTGAATGTATGCAGATGATACTTACCATCACTGAGATGACTGAGGACAGTTAGGAGTAGAAGTGAACAGCAAACTGTCCGGGTAATGGAACCCATGATCATCTCACAAGGTGTTGAATGTATGCAGATGATACTTACCATCACTGAGATTACTGAGGACAGCTAGGAGGAGTAGAAGTGAACAGCAAACTGTCCTGGTAATGGAACCCATGATCATCTCACAAAGTGTTGAATGTATGCAGATGACACTTACCATCACTGAGATGACTGAGGACAGTTAGGAGTAGAAGTGAACAGCAAACTGTCCGGGTAATGGAACCCATGATCATCTCACAAAGTGTTGAATGTATGTAGATGATACTTACCATCATTGAGATGACTGAGGAACTGAGGATAGTTAGGAGTAGAAGAGAACAGCAAACTGTTCTGGTAATGGAACCCATGATAATCTCACAAAGTGTTGAATGTATGCAGATGATACTTACCATCACTGGGATGACTGAGGACAGTTAGGAGTAGAAGAGAACAGAATATTGTTCTGGTAATGGAACCCATGATCATCTCACAAATTGCTAACCTCCTGCTGACGATATTACATTTAAAATATTTTATAAATGCTATAACCAGCATGTTCACAGTCACGTATCCAATAATTTGAAAATAATTGTATTTCATGGGCCAATAAGAAGAGTACAAATTTCTAGGAAAAAATCGAGAAATATGTTTTGTTGGCCAATCAGAAAGGCGTAAGTCTCAAAAATGGCCAATCATAAATGCGTATAGGTTCAGTATTGCCAATTTGTAGAACTATACAGTGTGGAGCTAATTTAGGAGGTTGTTGAACTCATCATTTCCAACAATATACAGGGTTTGTACTTTCTAGTTGTTTCTAGTTAGGTGGAAAATTTTAGGGATGGGCTAGTCATCCACGAGTCCACTCACTCACGAGTCGAATCATCTTTCTGAAATGAGTCGACTCTTCACAGAGTCGATTTACAAGTAGCTTTTTTGAAGTTATACTTCTTTAGGCGCGTTATGAAAAAATGTTGAGAGTGAAATTTTATTTTTGCGAGACGCGAAAGCGAGACGAGGGAGTGTCACGCGTGACGCGAAAGCGTCACGCTAATTCTGTTATGTATATGAAACTATTTATCCGATTCTGAAACTACTTATCCGATTGCAATTAAATTTGGCACAGTTGATAAGCGCATTCCTGGGAAGATTTTTGTCTAGGTCCCATCCCTATAATGTTAAGCTGCACCGAGTAGGGACAAAGAATGAATGGGTGACAGAAAAAAGTACACGTTTTTCGACCTAAATGACATTCTTTCTCGAAATTTGTCGCGACATCAACTCAAAGCGAGAAAGTTTTAGGTAACATCTTACTCCTTCATTTAGGACATATTTTTCAACTCTAATGTTAAGCTACACTGAGTAGGGACAAACAATGGATGGGTGACCTCAAAAAAGTTCACGTTTTTCGACTTAAATGACATTCTTTCTCGAAATTTTTCGCGACAATTCTTTCTCGAAATTTTTCGCGACGACCTATTTGGCACAGTTGATGGGTGCATTCCTGGGAAGATTTTTGTCTACGTCCCATCTCTCTAATGTTAAGCTACACCGAGTAGGGACAAACAATGGATGGGTGACAGCGAAAAAGTTCACGTTTTTCGACTTAAATGACATTCTTACTCGAAATTTTTCGCGACAACCTATTTGGCACAGTTGATGGGTGCATTCCTGGGAAGATTTTTGTCTAGGTCCCATCTCTCTAATGTTAAGATACACCGAGTATGGACAAACAGTGGATGGGTGACAGCAAAAAAGTTCAAGTTTTTCGACCTAAATGACATTTTTTCTCTATCAATTCAAATCGAGAAAGTTTTAGTTGACATCTTACTCCTTCATTTAGGACATATTTTTTAACTCTAATGTTAAGCTACACGGAGTAGGGGCAAACAATGGATGGGTGGCAGCAAAAAAGTTCACGATTTTCGAGTTTCTCGATTCTTTCTCGAAATTAGTCGCGATTACATAATATATCTACTCAAAGCGAGAAAGTTGGGAAGATTTTTGTCTAGGTTCCATTCCTCTAATGTTGAGCTACACCTAGTAAGGACAAACAATGGATGGGTGACAGCACAGAAGTTCAGTTTTTTTTAAATATTTTTAAATTTAATTTTAAAAAAGAGGTATAACTTCTCACGCGCGTACATAAGTACACACACCCATTTTTTTTGTTCACTGATAAAGATAATAAAGGTAGAAATATTTTTCCGGGTGTTTGTTGTTTACTGAAGGAAATTGTTCTTTTATTCTGGTGACGATTGATTGTGATGTCTTTTTAATGTATTCGGCGAAGTTGGGGACGTTTATTTGGTAGATGTCCCTTTTGTCAATTGGTTTTATTATGTATTTCTGATCAAATAACGCGTTCTTGAAAATCTCGACTCGCATCACTCGATGCGAGTCGGGATCGAGAGTCGACTCATATTTGTGAGTCGAGTCGAATTATATTTGTGAGTCGATCATGTGTTGTCGACTCACCTAAGTGAGCCGAAAATCTCACCCCTAGAAAATTTACTACCACAGAGCATGATATTTTGCACCTAATTCTAGTTTTTGCCATGCAACATCCGAACGAAATGAAATATGTGACCTCCATCAAACTTAAAAAGCATTAAATTTGTCGTCGATTAACGTCCTCCATTATTAAATTCGGGCCAGGAGTTTAATCATTTGGTCAGAATGGACTTTCGAATTTAAGCTATATTATAATAACTAGCTGTTTGCCCGTCTTCGCTACAGTTATGAAATTCAGCAACAATTTGGAGATTGCAACATTAGATCTTCTCATGTTTGGAAGTGGTACTTCTCAATTATGTATTTTTGGTGGAACCGAACCCAGGGGGCACATGGCTCCAATCTAAAAAAATCAATATTTTATTCAAAGATATTAATTACTTTTTGTACTTCGGAGCAGCTTCGTATAAAATTTCAGCTTTACCGCTTATCCCAAAGTGATACTAGATACTTCTTAATTTTGTTTTGTTTTTGGTGGAACCGGCCCCCAGAGTGAGCACCGCTCCTATTTAGAAAATTCAATATTTTACTCAAGGATATTACTTTTTTACTTTTTTCTCGCTCATCCCAAAGTGGTACTTCTGAATTCCAAGCGCCATTCTTGGTGGTAACTTGATCCCACTTGATCTTTCGATTTTTTTTCCTTTCTTGTTACGCACCTTCATACTAAAAGGGATCTGTGTGCCTAGTTTCAAGTCTCTAGGTTTTGTCTTCGTGGAGCTACGTTGATTATCAGTCAGTCAGTCGCAAAGCCCAGTTCGTATACTACGAACTTTGGACTTTGCGTTTTATATGTATAGATAAGCTAGTTAAAATTACCTATTTTTCTTTCTTCAATGGAGAGATTACTTTCGAGTGTTTTTTCTATTATTTATATTCGTCGCTGTAGTGTGCCCATCACATGGGAATAAATGTTTAGCAGCTCAAGATTTGAATGGAAGTTTGTTTCAGCCCGTCAGCCCCTATGGGTATCCTGGAACAAGGGTTCCCATTAAACAAATGAGACGAGTAATACTCGTATATGTTATTTTATGCTAAAATGTTTGCATATTTAAGTTACTTTTTACTGTTTGTCCTAAATCATACCCCTAAATCAGACTTTCTATCCGAAAACGTCGGTTTTCTTTTTCTAAACGGCCTGAATGCAAACTCATTGACTTAGTCAGATACACAACACTGATAAAAATAAAAATGTTTACATTTGATGACTTCAATAAATGAACTTTCACATCGGAGCTCGAAACCGGGGCCATTGTACAGGGTGACACAAAATAAAAATTCAGACCTCTCTATCTCCCTGATTGTTTTTTTTTCAATAAGTCTTAATGAAAGATATAGTCCTTATTTTATTCCAACTTTTAAATTAAAAAATAAAATTGGTACCATTCCATTTAAAATTCTTGAGAAACCGAAACCTTTGTTAAAAAAAATGCCATTTCCTGGAACCGAACCTGGATTTTACTGTCACTAATCGAATAGCCATGGTCCCTTTTCTATCCCTAGAATCAATCAGAATTCAAAAATTCCAAGTCGTTCAAAAGTTACAGGGCATCTGCTAAGACTTCTGGGACATACTGAATATATTGTTGGAAATGATGAGTTCTATCTATAACCTCTTAAATTTTGGCTAAGTTCTTTGGGACCACCCTATAATTATATATGTACAGGTTGCGAGCCACCATTTCATGTTAAAACAATTACTTATTCTTAAAAACAGTTGTTAGGTAATTGAAAGTATATTTTGTTCATATTTTTTTGGCAATACAGATGACACTCTTGGAAGACATGTTCGGAAAATTTGAAATGGCCGCCATTTTGAAACCAAACACGCTAGAGACGTGTGAAATTTTTTGAAAAGTACTTCAATTTTATTGTCTTTCTGAAAATGTATCACAAGCAAAATAGGCGCAGAATTCTGGACATGAGATAAATTATCAGAACTATGTTAAATCTTTTTCGAGATAAAGCTGATTTTTTGGTCAAATTATACAAATTTTAACCGTGGCAAAGCACGGGGCACAACTGCGAGTTGAACATAAACAACGAAATAACTTTTGTTTTTAAAAATTTGTCAAAAAATTAAGCTTTATGTCCCTTTTTGGCCACACAAAGATAGACGATTAATGATTAATTCATAACAACTTTTTTTTTGCACCTATGGCCAAATGAAATAAAAGAGACATTCATATTCTTACCGGTAGCTACTATCTATAAAAGAGGCATTCATATTCTTACTGGTGGCTACTATCTATAAAAGAGAGATACATATTCTCACCGGTAGCTGCTATCTATAAAAGAGGCATTCATATTCTCACCGGCAGCTACTATCTATGAAAGAGGCATTCATATTCTTACCGGTGGCCACTATCTATAAAAGAGACATTCATATTCTTACCGGTAGCTACTATCTATAAAAGAGACATTCATATTCTCACCGGTAGCTACTATCTATAAAAGAGGCATTCATAAAATTACCTGTGGCTACTATCTATAAAAGAGACATTCATATTCTCACCGGTAGCTACTATCTATAAAAGAGACATTCATATTCTTACCGGTGGTACTATCTATAAAAGAGACATTCATATTCTTACCGGTGGTACTATCTATAAATGAGACATTCATATTCTCATCGATAGCTACTATCTATAAAAGAGACATTCATATTCACACCGGTAGTTATAGCTACTATCTATTAATTTCATCATTGCTCCAAATTATCTTCCGTTTTGACACTATCTTCCAAACGGGTGGCAAGAACCCCCATGTGGCCCCATATGTAAAGGAAGAGCTTATTCTAAGCTCTTCAAATCATTTTAGTTTTTTGGAAATCAGTAGTAAAAAGAGAGATATGACCGATTTAAAAGCACAAAAACACCCTCTAACTTTGTAACTAAAGTTTAAATCAAAAACCAACCTGTTACACCCTTATGTTTCAGCTACAATAACCTACCCTAGTGCAAATAATAATATAAACATGCCCTAATTATCAGATTTTAATTTTGAAATAAAAATATATTTTAAGGAAACATAATTTAAAGGAAATATATTTTTGAGGAAATAATTATTCCTTAATAATGAATAAAGAATACAAATAGTAATAAAATAAACAAGACCAAAATACAGGATGTCCCAAAAACGGCGTATAGCAAAGCTCAATTAAAGACCACTTTTCTTAATAAACACGTAATGCTAGCATTTCTCATTTCCCCGTATGATTTTTTTTTTCTTTGGCTTAACGTCTCTTTAACATCTATATAAACGGGGGTTATACCTTCATTTGCTGGAAACTTAGAAACCAGCTCCCCACATTGACCTCACCGAGTCTGGATTGGGCCGGAAAAAAAAACTGCATTGCGAGGGCGCAAACCCACGTAGACACCCATATGGTACAACCTTACTCAACTTTGCTTAACTTCAGTGATCTAAAGGGAACTGGTGTATTCAACGTGCCATAGACGCTGGCTCTAATAATTAAAATTGAACCGTGCCGAAGCATGGCGTAAACCTGCTAGCGGTCAATAAATTTCACTTTTCAGATTTTACATTTTCAATTCCACATGTTTCCTCTTTTTTCACGTGTTTGGACAATTGATATCCCAGAAGATTTTCCACGAGATGACGATGCCTCATTGGTTGATGAATCTTCAAGTCTTTTTGAACTGCCTGGATTGGAACTTTGATTATTTTCTATTTCATTTTTTAATTTTATTCTTTCGTCTGAATACGATTCATATAATGATAGCAATCCATCTTGAAAGTTAACATCAAACGCTAAATCCCTGATCTTATTTAATTTGCTTCCAAAATAATAAGAACTGTAATTGAAAGTTATTAAAATGTCTTTGAATATTCGGAATGATTTTTTGTGCTGGAAAACAAGGAACGACATATTTGTTAATTTATAATATGGCTATAAATGGGACCCCTGAATATGGTGGGTGGCTGAGATCCAATGGAACATTTTTGACGAAATTCGTTATGAGCCAGACGAAGCATAGGCAAGTAACAGAGTGGAGAAGGTCATTTTTGTACAACTTTCAACGTCACTTGTTGGGTTCTCTGTGACCAAACAAAAAGTGAATGGACACTAAATCCTAGCTTTTGATGATGGTGATTTCAAAAATTAAGAAAATAAACAAAGGTAATACGGGGTAAAACCCGAGAACTGATCAATTTTTTTCGTCTGTTTTCAAATATTCAAATGTTATACTTATGGAAAGGTGCATTTTTTCCAACACTTTTCATGCAAAAAGATTTTGAAAAATCGAACACAAAATGTCCCAGCTTAGGAGGGAACCACGAAAATTGTGGGATTATACGATAAAATTTTAGAAATAAGCTCCAAGTCCTGGTATATATATATATATATATTTTTTTTTTGCGAAACTAGGATTTAGTGCCCATTCACTTTCCATCCACAGAACCCACCAAGTGACTTTGAAAGTTGTGAGGTCTTCTCCACCCTGTCTCTCAACGTTCGTCTGGCTCACTCAGCTAGCCACAATATTCAGGGATCCCAATTAAAACCAAACGCTCTGTATATGGACATGGTGTCAAAATAAGATTTTTCTCCACACTAATCATATGCCCGTAAATACCTCCTTACGAGGATGTAGAACAATGTGAAGTAAGGGAAGTATAGTACAGCTTTGAATTAAGGAGCATTCACAATACACAGTGAAAGTGTCAGTCACAGTGCTCTCCTATAAAAAGGAAAGTATTGTATTGGGCTGAAACTTTCCATGTCGATTTTTCAATGCCAAAACACGTTTTGGGGTCCCCAGAGATCAAATCTCGAGTTTCAGCCATTGGTCCGTGTGTGTGTGTCTGTCTGTCTGTCTGTGAACAAGATATCTCAAGAACGGCAAGTGCTAGCAACTTGAAATTACGTATGTATGTCAGTTTTATGGCACGAACGGCAAAATAAGCTTTTGTTGGAAATCGAATATACCGTTGTCGGTTTTATGCCGTTTTTAAGCGGTTTTCGCATATCCTCCTTAAAATGAGAAAGGTAATAGCTATAGAACTTGAAATTTGGTGTCTATTCATATCAATACAAGAAATTGAAAAATACAGCTTGTTAAAGTATAATATATTGTTGGCCGCTAATTAGCGGTTGAACTCGGCTTTTTGGCGGTTTCTCCTAAAACCGGAATGGAAAGAGCTAGGACTTGAAATTTGGTGCAAATTCATATCAATTTCATATAAGAAATTGAAAAATACAACTTAGGTTGAAGTGTAATGTATGAAGAAGTGTAATATATAATTGTAATTCCGCTCTGGTGAGTTCAAAACGTGTTTTGGCATTGAAAAATAAGGAATGTCTGTAATGTTCACATCAGATTTTTATAGGATAAGGGAAGTAAAAATTAAAGGTATAAGGAGGCCGACAGATTAGGCCAAAATTTACAATTTTGCATACTTTGATCAACACTAATTGTTTCATCTTAAAAATTATAATATTGAGTGATATGCAAGATAATAATAATAATTACCATATTATATCTAATACGAACCTTGTTTATAATTTCTTCAACAGGTACTTCATTATTTTTTAAGCGTAATTTTGTTTCTCCAATGAATGCACTTTGAAAATAAATTACTGGATTTATGACGTCTTCATGGAATGAAAAATAGACTCTGCCCATCTCTCTACAGTTCTTACCGGCATGTTTTAACATAAGTCCTGAATATTTGACTAGATACTGTTTTACAGTCGTTGTTAGCATTGAGCAATAAGGTTTACCAACGTAATAAACCACTGCTTTGGATTGCTCTTCAACATTTCTAGCGATAATATAATTCTTATTTGGCATAAGATATATAAAAGGTCGAATTGGTGTCGGCCTCCTTATACCTGTAATAATGATGACAGTAATGGTAAGACACTATTATTTGTCATGATTCCAAAATTATGCCACAATTGACTTGTGCCAAAACTTGGGACAGAAAGGATTAACTCTGAACTCCTAAAATACGCAGGTGAGAATATAAAAGAAATACTCTACGACGCAATTTGCAAAATATAGTAATTTGAAAAAATACCGAAATATTTCCCTCAAAGCAACATAGTGTTGATCCCCAAAGCATCAGGGGCAGATGAAAGCAAAAACTTTAGGACTATCTGAGCGCACGGCAGTGCGCCAGGCCAAGTTCCGGAAAGCACCAGTTTATACTTACACGAAGCAATTCACCGGTTTTTTACACCGCCAGATATCCGGTTCTACAGGAGATATAGGCCATTGAAATTTTGAACATACATTCCGTAGTATAGTACAATCCCCCCAAAAATACCACTGCGTGCTATAAAAATTCCCCGCCAAGTCATCACCCCAAAAAAGACATGAAATCTATTTTGGGCCCCGCTATCCGCTCTTCCGTTCTTCGAAATACCTAATGACTTTAAATTCCGA
>CM022876.1:30962231-30975795 GCA_012654025.1 Pachypsylla venusta | reverse complement strand
TCAATTCTTATAAAGTAATACCGACTTTACACTTGGCCAGTTTGTAAAAAGGTAGCATTTTACGAATCCCCTTAGAAAAACTGACCAAGTGTAAAGTCGCTATTACTTTATAAGAATTGAGACAGCAGAACGTGCAATAATAAATTTAAGTGCGGGATATACAGCAGCAACAATAAACTTGGCCCCAATAATCGATATCACTACTTTCATAGGCGGAATTTTTTGGAAGAATTGGAGGAACTTGGCCTTTTTTCAATGATAATTTTTTTGTGAGATAAATAAATAAACAAACAGACATTCACTTTTATATATATAGATTATCGGAATCATTGTATTTTAGTTGATAATTAAGAACAAATTTGAATTGGAAAAATCTTCTCTGTTTTATAGGAATCAGTTTTTCTTCGATATGTTCGAATATTTTTGTGAGCTAGATAGCCCCTGCACCTAATCGAATATTTTTGTGAGCTAGATAGCCCCTGCACCTAAGCCTTAACTCGGCTTATTGTACTTGCAAAGTAGCCTGTTTGCCTATTCTAGGCTAAGATCTGAGTAAGCTTGATCAGCCTGTTGAGTAGGGATTTTTCCTGGATCTCGAGCCCGGGTTGTAGTTGTCCCTTGCCCAGACTCCACGCAAGTAGGGAATTGCAAAAAATGATGTCAGGTGCAGTCTGCTCATCCTCCCCACAGAGTATACATATAACCTGGTCCTGATTGAAGCCCATAGTGTGTAAGTTTTTTCTTAGACCCTAGTGACCAGTAATCAGGCCTGTGGCTAATCTGATATTTTCGATATGTTAGGAGCCACACTGCTTTTTAAGGAGAAACTGGTTTGGCCCGATTATTCAATATTTCAGGCCAAACTAGATTACGCCATGACAATCTGATTTTATATAAGAGAAGAAAAATAAAATTTATTTTGATCGACAATGCTTTTTAGTCGAAGCCGTAAAAACATCTCTTAACCTCTCTCATTGGTGGGGAATAGTTTAATCGTCCGAATAGTTAGTTTATCATTAGCATCATAGGTTAACAGCCGTGGGGCTGTTAGCCAACCAAAGAGGTTAGGAATTGTTATTTTGGGTCATGCCTCAAATAAAAATACCTTGTAATAAGGAAAATTCTTTGTCTGCGTTAAGAAATTCACTATGGAATAACTAGGAAATCAGTTTTTTTTTTTATCTGTACATCTCTTTTCATGTAAACTCCTAATCTTCAGTCAGTCTTCGTTCAACCAATCTCCGATGATGTGCTCAGGAGAGCACGAAACTAGTCACGTTTTAATGAACATCTTTATTAATTTTACAGTCAAGTGAAGATATAGTATTATACAGGGTGTATCTAAATTACGCCGCCAAAAAATTATGGGTGATGGTAGAACACACCATTTGCAGTCGAAAAGACCAATATATCCTATGGCGGAAATGTACCGTTCTCAAAATTACGGCTTTTTGGTGTTATTTTCAAAATGCATGACCTTGCGGTACTTCTTGAGGAATAACGTTTTTTTTGCACATTGTAGATATAAAATGTTACATGGGGCCAACAAAAGTTCTAACCAATTTTTCCCAATTCTAAACAAACAAAGTTCTAAAATTTGAGCGAACTCGCCAATAATAAAAACTGGGTGCCCATAATAATAATAATTTTAATAAATAGAATTTATTAATAAAAGGCACATAAAATCTCTGGTATCTCTACAGCGACACAATAAAGAATGATGTCCATAGAAAGTGGGGCATCAATTTGACGGAGATAGAACAACATGAGAAATACAATGATCGACGATGGTGGCGAGGTTTCACCAATGATGGAACGGTTATGGTTATGTATGTATGTAAAATCTCTGGTTTAAAAAACTCCTGTATACACTGGACACTGTTGGCAGAGGAAATTGTTGCTACCATATACTCGTAAGGCGAGAGGTGTTCCGGAACATCATCAAAAGATGTAATCTGTGCATCGAGAACGGGCGTCAAATAAATAAGTACTGCATGGATGCTAATAAATAGGAAACCACAAGCTAATTAAAAGTGCAACAACGTTAATTCTTATTAAAAGTCTTTTAATAAGAAATAAATTTAGATTTATCTGGTAGGTACATAGTTATACTAAATAGGATATTCATTGAATAGGTATACTTACCTAGGTTACCTATTTATTACCATTCATGCAGCACCTATTTATTTGACCCGCGTTCTCGATGCCCAGATTAGATCTTTCGATGGTGTTCTGGAACACCTCTCGCCTTACTTATATTAGGTCGTCAAATGCCAGAACGATCCTATAGCAACAATTTCCACTGCCAACAGTGTCCAATGTCTACAGGAGTTTTTTAAACGTTTCACAGATTTTAATACATACATGCATAACCATAACCGTTCTATCATTGGATGGGTTGATGAATGATACCTTGCCACCATCGGCGATCATTGTATTTCTCATGTTGTTCTATCCCCGCCAAATTGATGCCCCCCTTTCTATGAACATCATTCTTTATTGAGTAGCTGTAGAGATACCAGAGATTTTATGTGTATTTTATTAATAAATTCTATTTATTAAAATTATTATTATTATGGGTACCTACATATTTTTATTAAATTTAACTTCATAGGAAAATGAAAAAAAAAAAAAAAAAATTAATGTCACAATAATAAAATTATTGAATAATAAAATAATCATCTCTGTAGACTCGAACCAACAAAAGTAATTTTCGTAAAGAAATCCTCAGGAAAAAGGCTGGCATTGATACCTACTCATTTATTCAATTTTTACTACGTACTCAGATCAAAGCAACCCACGGCTTTCTGAAGTAATCAATTCATAAATTTCCCAATATACATGTTATTTAAATAATTTTTATATTTTTGGAAATCCAAACATAGGGGCATGTTATTCCTAAAGAGTGCCGTCGGATTTGCAGAAATTTTTTCGGGCTTTTTCACAAAGTATTTGGCGAGTCCGCTAAAATTTTAGAACTTTGTTTGTTTAGAATTGGAAAAAAATTGGTTATAACTATTTGTTTAGCCCAATGTAACATATTTTTTCTATGGTAAATTTTGGTAAACCTCACATAGCAAAAGATTTTTTTTAATACAATGTGCAAAAAAAAGTTATTCCTCAAGAAGTACCGCAAGGTCATGCATTTTGAAAATAACACCAAAAAGCCGCCATTTTGAAAACGGTACATTTCCGCCAGAGTGTATATTGGTCTTTTCGACTGCAAATGATAAGTTCTACCACCCACATTATCTTAGGAAATCAGTTTTTCCTAAGATAACCTAGTTTGGCCTAAAATATTGAATATTCAAGTCCGGCCATTAAACTACCTAGTTTGTCCTATAACATATACAGGCAATGGTAATTTGTAGGCCATTTGCCGTTTTTGCTTGAATGCTCCCCAAGTGTTAATAGTTTGCTCTGACCTGCAAAATGATTGTGATCAAAGTAAAGTGGAATGTCTTCATCATTATGAATATATTTTAAATTTTCCTTGTTGTATAATACCTCCGCATCTGCAGTTACAAATTGTAAATAATTTTCCACGTGCATGTTACCAAGTGTTAACTTTAGTCTATCTATAATATCCAGAAGTATATAAAGTAAAGATTGATGTCTGTACTGAGGTTGATAGCTATGATAAATTTGGTCTACAGTATAATTTTGCTCGGATAATCTTGTAAAATGATCATGAAAACTGAAATCAAGAGAGACAAGAAGAAGAAGAAATAAAACGTTTCAATTTACGTATAATTCAGTAATAGAATATTTTTGTTCGTTATGGAACCCTACATTTGTGTGATAGTAGCCAGTCTCAATAACGAAATCGGAATATGTCGGTCAAATGTTTTTCCTGATTGATAGATATAAATTGAATGCAACCACTCCTAAACTTTTATTTTTTAATTTGGCTTAACGTCTCTTTAACATCTATTGGTCATTCAAGACGGAGGTTTTACCCTCCATTCGCTGGAAACTTGCAAACCAGCTACCCACATTGACCTCACCCAGCCTGGGTTGGGCCGGAAAAATGAGCCATCGATACGTGGTGTTCCAAGCGGTCACCCATCGAAGTACAGATCACGCCCGACGTTGCTTAACTTCATTGATCTGACGGGAACTGGTGTATTCAACGTGGTATGATCGTTGGCTACTCCTAAACTGAGTATCACAATTGAAAGATTAAAAGTGTTATCGATTGCATTCACCGATTGGATTTTGTCCAGGGTGTCCCATTTTAAGTGACCAACTTAATTTTTCCGAAACTGTTGGGGTAACAAAAAAAAATTATATATCCTGACCAAATGTTCATAAAAAAGATGTGGACGTATTATGTTGACCCTGACTGACTTGTCAAGATTGTCCTTCATGGTCAGATTAAGGTAAACTTAATTTTCTTAAAGCTCTCGTTATTTCCTATACGATGGGTTCCTTCTTCCTCTTGTTTGTTCATTTTATATAGTCAAATGAACGTAGAATTAAATGATGTAATAAAATTCAGGTCGACTCATTTAAGAAAATCAAGTTGACCTTCATCTGACCTTGAAGGACAACCTTGACAAGTCAGCCAAGGTCATCATAATACGTCCCCCCTTCTTTTTTATGAAAATTCGGTCAAAATATTTTTTTTTGTGACTCCAACAGTTTCGGAATAAATTGAGTTGGTCACTTAAAATGGGACACCCTGTATGTGTAACTGGATTCTGAAAATACCTGATCAATTCATCCACATCACTGAACACATGAGCGTCCAAAACTTTGGCCACAGTAGTTGAAATCAATGAAAGATGGCCATTTAAACTGGTTCCATGCGGATAAGCAATTCTTGATTCATGGCGCGTACCAAAGATAGGATTGAAAACATTTCGTTGATAATTCAAACCAAAATTTCCGTCAGTGAACTCACAGCTAAATTTGTGAAAAGCTGCAATCATAGCATTTATGCGTTATCGAGATAATTCCTATACAACATTTTATGCGCCTTTGTCGTCATAGAAAAATTCCTTTTAGTAAAAATCAGTCTAAAATTTTTGGTAAATTTGCCATACTGTAGTTGTGAACTAAGGCTTAGAGGATTTCCTAATTTACGGGGCGATTTAGGGTCAATGAGTTGACGCCAGTGGATAGGGGGAATCGAAAAGAAATCTTCCAAGGCACCCAAGTCCGTTCTAGTCGTAAAAGGCGACTAAGAGCAAGGTCGGAAACGATATCCTTTCCATTACCCATGCAAAAAGCAAGTAGAAGCTATTCTATTATATCCTCCCTATGTCCCCTGTGGATATAGGGGGACTTAAAAAGAATACTTCCAAGGCACCCAAGTCCATGCCAGTCGTAAGGAAGGGTGGGAAACGATATCTTTTTCATTAGCCATGCAGAAAGCAAGAAGCTACTGCATTATTCGTAAGGATTCTCAAGTATCAACAACTCAGGGGGTTATTGCGAACCATCCCTATGGCTGTTAACCTATTACGATAAGTTAACGCCGGTCAATGAGTGGGATTTTTGTTTTCTAATTCTATAAATAGGATGAAAAACCCTTTGATTTAGCAATTGGTGTGAGGGAGGATCTTCAGCCTTTTGACGAAAGAATTTGATTCAAATTTCAAAACTTTTTTAAAAATATTACCAATTGATAAATTATATTTTATTACATCATATTATTTAATAAAATCAGAGAACACTCTTTGACTATTTCAAATTTATTTTCCGTTCATATTTTCTTTGTTATAAGGCGGAGCTTTCACCTAGACAATTCATTATAGTATTCTAGTCATAGCAAAAATATATTATTACTTTTGTGATACGTTAAAAACTTTTTTGTTGCTTGCATGTGACTTTCAAAAGGTTTTTATAAAGTTTTTTGTTTCAAGGATTATTTTAAATATTTTAATTTTCGTCTTCTGACTTTTTCAAAATAGATATGAAATATGATTTCTATGATTTGTAAAGGCTGTTCAATATGTAATAATTATTTCTTGATCTCTTTGGTTCTAGAAAACTGAACTTGACGGAAATTATAGAAGAATCAGAAAGAGATGAAAGTGAATTTGCAAACATTGATGCTAATATTTACATTGAGACTACCGGGGCTCAATGTAAATGAACATTGAGGAGATAAAGATTTTGGCCTTCTAGACAATATTCTAAACATTGATGCTATTTACATTGAGACTACCGAGGCTCAATGTAAATGAACATTGAGGAGATAAAGATTTTGCTGCGCTCAGATCGAACAGATAAAGATTTTGGCCTTCTGGACAATCTTCCAAACATTGATGGTATTTACATTGAGACTACCGAGGCTCAATGTAAATGAACATTGAGAAGATAAAGATTTTGGCCTTGTAGACAATATTCCAAACATTGATGCTATTTACATTGAGCCTACCGAGGCTCAATGTTTTGAAACCAAACAGTCTGGACATAGGCAATTTTTTGCAAAGTACTTATAGTTTTATTGTCTTCCTGAAAATGTATCACAAGATGGGGGTTCGTATTTAAAAAACAAAAGTTGGACCCCCAGGCGCCACATGGGACCCGCCCCTGAAAAATTGGTCACACCATCAGGTGATCTAATTTGTCCTATAATTTCAGAACTTCACATAAAGCCGTTCAAAACATATTCAGGTGGTCTAGGACTTTTTTTTGACACGAAGTATATAATGATGGATAGATTAGAAGAAATTTTTTCACCTTAGTGACACCGCGTTACCATATGGTAACACCCTGCCATGAAGACAGTACTGATTAGGCAAACGAAAGGAAGGTTTGTGTAGACTGGCATTAGTTGGATTAGCTCATTTTTTAACAAAAATAATTAAATTTTAAAAATTGGAAAACTCGGTCAATAAGGTTAATGCAGGTATTTGAACTATGATCATCCTCGCAAGTGCTGAAACTCCACAAATGATACTTACCACCACCATTGAGATTGCTGAAGATGGCCAGTAGAAGAAGAGAGTAGGGTGCTGAAACTCCACAAATGATACTTACCACTACCATTGAGATTGCTGAAGATGGCCACTGGAAGAAGAGAGTAGGATGCTGAAACTCCACAAATGATAATTACCACCATCATTGAGATTGCAGAAGATAGCCAATAGAAGAAGAGAATAGGGTGCTGAAACTCCACAAATGATACTGACCACCATCATTGAGATTGCTGAAGATGGCCACTAGAAGAAGGGAACAGGGTGCTGAAACTCCACAAATGATACTTACCAGCATCATTGAGATTGCTGAAGGTGGCCAGTAGAAGAAAAGAATAGGGTGCCGAAACTCCACAAATGATACTTACCACCACCATTGAGATTGCTGAAGATGGCCAGTAGAAGAAGAGAAGAGGGTGCTGAAACTCCACAAATGATACTTACCACCACCATTGAGATTGCTAAAGATGGCCAGTAGAAGAAGAGAAGAGGGTGCTGAAACTCCACAAATGATACTTACCACCATCATTGGGATTGCTGAAGATGGCCAGTAGAAGAAGAGAATAGGGTGCTGAAACTCCACAAATGATACTTACCACCATCATTGAGATTGCTGAAGATGGTCAGTAGAAGAAGAGAATAGTGTGCTGAAACTCTACAAATGATACTTACCACCATCATTGAGATTGCTGAAGATGGCCATTAGAAGGAGAGAATAGGGCATTGTCCAAAAAATGGAACCCATTATCACTAAGTGTTCAGTATGCAGTCTGTCAATTGCTGCTATTTGACCACTCGATCTGTTAAAAGTATATTTCAGTACAGAAAGTGCAATAGTTTTATTTAAATAGCGCAATTCATCAATATTTTCTGCGTCTATTGTGAAAGAAAATGTATGTCTGTTTTTTTTAGCAATCTATTTGTTTTTACTTTCTCTTCCTAGAAGATAAAGTATTGTATTCGTGCAGAAAATTTTGACTTTTTTTGGCCCAAAAAATCGTTTGACGGGAACCCAAAACCCAAAATAAAGATCAAATATATTCGGCCATATTGCTTTTGGGCCATATTTTCAAAATTTTGGGTCATTTTTGAATTTTGAAAATATTTGGAGCCACGGGGGAAAAAAAAAAAAATCCGACGTGGAACGTATAACGTGGGACGTGGGACGTACGTACCAAATCGTGTGCAGAGCTGTGGAAGCCAAACCACTGGTCCGATTTTGATGAAATTTGGCACAGGTCATCTTTGGGCAAANGGTCAACATCAACAGAAAATAGAAATATAACAATAACTAAAATATATAACTAAAAACCTTAAAACTTTAGAAGAACAAAATCTGCATTCGGTGGTAGTCTGATGGAATGATTAAGGAAGAGAAAGTCTAGTACGGTTTTCCGTACCATTTATTTTATTTGCGAATATAAAATAAAGTACACGTATTATAATTGTCACCTGTTTGCCAATTTCTAATTTATATTTTTTTCCCAATAAGTAAATATTATTTTAAACAATGTTGCCATTATACAAAACTAACCAGCAGCCGTACGTGTGGAATTCAATTGAAAATGTTCTGGGGCACTCCATACATAAATAGGCACCAAATTTCAATCTCGTGAATATCAAGCGGAAAAATTAAAGACAAGGGAACGTTCCATTTCAACCAAAAGTGTCATTTGATATTAAATGATATTTCATGCATGGAATTTGCAACCAATTTTAAGCTCCAGAACTCTTGTTCTTTTTTAGGGAGAAACCGCAAAAAAGCGACAGAAAACCGATAAAAAAAGGCCAACGGTATTTTAAACTTTAATCAAAGCTGTCTTTTTGCAATCAATGCATAAAAGTAAGATGTGAATAGGCACCAAATTTCAAGCTCTAGCTCATACCGTTGACATTCTAGTTGGGATTAACTAAAATACCTAAAAGCGGCAAGAAACCGTCAACCGTAACTTCGATAGTAACCAAGAACTTCGCGGTTTGTTCCTGGTATATAATATAATTCACATATCTTGAAATTTAAAATGTGTAGCATTTAACGTTATAGAAATATCTTGATCACAGACGGACAGAAGAACAGGCGCACACACGTACCAATGGCTTATTTTTTCATATTTGTTCGATCAAAACTTGAATATGAGTCCATCATCATTAGCCGATTGAACATTACCAAAGCTAGTCGCATTGAAAATGTTCAACGTGAATTTCTTGGTCGATTTTATGACAGGTTTTGTCGCGGTCGTCTGTTCTATTCCTATGACAGTATGCTTCATCTTCTTAATGTTGATACACTGTCTGACCGTCGTGAATTCACTGCTGCTAAATTTGTTTTTAATGCACTTCATAATAATGTCGACTCGCTATCTCTCATATCATATATAATGTTGAAGGTTAGACAATATCCCAATCGTCTGTTAGAAAATACCTTCTGTCTTGCTCATGTTTCTCCTCCTGATTCCTATTTTTTAATTTGGGCTCCGGGACCTCAAAATGTGTTTTGGTCAATCGTGAAGGTTACACAATGTAAAAGGGAGGGGGGGAGGGAGAAAGAAGTCTTCTTCCAGGAAAGAATTTCTTACTCTGAAATTGAAAATCATCTTTTAGCTCTCGAGCTGAACAATTGCTGTTATAATCCGGTAAATTATTTATGCTCGGTTTGGTTTTCAGGTTTAACATTGATGATCGAATTAAAGAACACTTCATTCTTCATCACTTCAATATTAAATCCTCTTTCTTCTTCTTTCTTCAGGTATGAAAATAAATATTCAATAAGTTAGCTATGATATAATCAAATGAAAGCCAACTGGAGCGAATCTTATGAGAGATGGTAAGTATCAAACACATAAGTGCAACAATTTCTGGGTTATACATTTCAGTAAATAGCCAGCGTCTATGGCACGTTAAATACACCAGTTCCCGTTAGATCTCTGAAGTTAAGCAACGTCCAGCGAGGTTGTACCATGTGTGTGTCCCCGTGATAATCGGCCTTAACGACTGGCAAGAAAACATATAAGGACTCCGTAACGGATAAAAGGATCACAAACCTGAACATAAATAAGATCTGTTACTCTTAATACATTTTCGTTGTACCATGTGGGTGTCCACGTGGGTTCGCGCCCTCGTGATGCTGGGGCTTTTTTTCCAGACCAACTCAGGCTGGGTGAGGTCAATGTGGGTAGCTGGTTTACAAGTTTCCAGCGAATGGAGGGTAAAACCTCCGTCTTGAATGACCAATAAATGTTAAAGAGACGTTAAGCCAAATTAAAAAAAAAAAAAATGATTTAACTGGTACAAAGGAAAGAAAAAACTTTGAATATTTCTATTTTGTTTTTTGATGTGCTAGGGGTTGAAATAAGCCTCTCTAACCGTAATAGAGTAGCCAGTGTAAAGGCGACAATATGTGACCGTGTAATGGTCGTAATTTTGTCATCAAGATACCAAATGGAGAACGTTTTTGTAGTTCTCCTTCTTTAACTACACCCATTACCAATTCTATTTGGGGTTAGCATTGCTTTCCTTAATTCTACCATGCCACACCCTATTGTTCGGTACCCACTATCTTTAGCTGTAACACTTTCCTTACAAGGTAACCCTAGCTTGGTTACCGTGCCAGGAATCAATTGAAACTGCGTAGGAACTAGCCTTTTGCTCATTGAATTGAAGCAGAGTTTTTTAAAGGCTGGATGCTCTTGCTACCACCATCTATGTTTACACAGGCTTATAGGACCGTCACCTAATGAAGCTGGTTTGCTCCCCTCGGTGGCTACATTTTATGTATATTTCTTATTCTCAGCTCTCCAAATTATTTTAGTTTTTCGAAATTGGAGCAGTAACAAGTAATATTTGCGGGGGGGGGGGCATTATTGTTTGGACTGTGGTATTGGAACAGACAACCCCTTTCTCATTAGGTGCATAATTAGCCACGGATTTCTCATTGATGTATTTAGATTTTGGTCATTTAAGATGCACAAGTCTGGATCAAAAATACAAAAATTGATTATCTTATGGCCTTTTGGTCTAGTACAGCTGGTAGGGAAAAGTGAAATTAAATTTTGAGTATACCAACATCGATAAAACATGGTTACCGCTCATGCTAAAAAAACAAAATCAATTTGCTTATGTTGCAATAGTCGTTATTTTATTAAGTTCCTAGGTAGTAGGTACCTACTTGTTCTTTTCTAAATTAGATTTTACTACATACTTTGAAGAGTTGAGGGCCCCGTTAAAATGATGTGTTTTTTCAATTGACAACCCAGAAATGACGAAATATCTAGTGTAAGTTGTCAAAGCCCGGGGCCCGTAGCACGCGCTACAAGTGTTAGCTACTATTGTTAAACCGGCCCTGTTTGTAGTGCTATGATGCCCTTGTGACATAATAATACAAAGAAATTTACATTTACAAAATATAATTTCTGTTGTAAAAATCAAAACAAAAAGCTTGTTTGTATTAATTGAATGTAATACATTAAACAGCCCAGCAGGGTGTATATTTACATGATAGTAAAACTAAATAATTACAGTTATACTAATTTTTTTAAAAAACAGTTATACTAATTGAATGTAATATATTAAACAGCCCAGCAGGGTGTATATTTACATGATAGTAAAACTAAATAATGACAGTTATATTAATTGAATGTAATACATTAAACAGCCCAGCAGGGTGTATATTTACATGATAGTAAAACTAAATAATGACAGTTATATTAATTGAATGTAATATACTCGTATTAAACAGCCCAGCAGGGTGTATATTTACATGATAGTAAAACTAAATAATGGCATTTATATTATTTGAGTGTAATACATTAAACAGCCCAGCAGGGTGTATATTTACATGATAGTAAAACTAAAGAATGGCAGTTATATTAATTGAATGTAATACATTAAACAGCCCAGCAGGGTGTATATTTACATGATAGGAAAACTAAATAATGGCAGTTATATTAATTGAATGTAATACATTAAGCAGCCCAGCAGGGTGTATATTTACATGATAGTAAAACTAAATAATGGCAGTTACATTAATTGAATGTATTACATTAAACAGCCCAGCAGGGTGTATATTTACATAATAGTAAAACTAAATAATGACATCAGTTATATTAATTGAATGTAATATTTTAAACAGCCCAGCAGGGTGCATATTTACATGATAGTAAAACTAAATAATGGCAGTTATATTAATTGAATGTAATACATTAAACAGGCCAGCAGAGTGTATAATTACATGATACTAAAACTAAATAATGACAGTTATATTAATTGAATGTAATATATTAAACAGCCCAGAAGGGTGTATATTTACATGATAGTAAAACTAAATAATGGCAGTTATATTAATTGAAGGTAATTCATTAAACAGCCCAGCAGGGTGTATAATTAATGATACTAAAACTAAATAATGACAGTTATATTAATTGAATGTATTGCAATAAACAGCCCAGCGGGGTGTATATTTACATGATAATAAAATTAAATAATGATAGTTACATTAATTGAATGTTATATACATTAAACAGCCCAGCAGGGTGTATACTTACATAATAGTAAAACTAAATAATGGCAGTTATATTAATTGAATGTAATATATTAAACAGCCCAGCAGGGTGTATATTTACATGATAGTAAAACTAAATAATGGCAGTTATATTAACTGAATGTAATATATTAAACAGCCCAGCAGGGTGTATATTTACATGATAGTAAAACTAAATAATGACAGTTATATTAATTGAATGTAATACATTAGACAGCCCAGCAGGGTGTATATTTACATGATAGTAAAACCAAATAATGTCAGTTATATTAATTGAATGTAATACATTAAACAGCACAGCAGGGTGTATATTTACATGATAGTAAAACCAAATAATGACAGTTATATTAATTGATTGTAATACATTAAACAGCCCAGCAGGGTGTATATTTACATGATAGTAAAACCAAATAATGACAGTTATATTAATTGAATGTAATACATTAAACAGCCCAGCAGGGTGTATATTTACATGATAGTAAAACTAAATAATGACAGTTATATTAATTGAATGTAATATACTCGTATTAAACAGCCCAGCAGGGTGTATATTTACATGATAGTAAAACTAAATAATGGCAGTTATATTATTTGAGTGTAATACATTAAACAGCCCAGCAGGGTGTCTATTTACATGATAGTAAAACTAAAGAATGACAGTTATATTAATTGAAGGTAATTAATTAAACAGGCCAGCAGGGTGTATAATTACATGATACTAAAACTAAATAATGGCAGTTATATTAATTGAGTGTATTACAATAAACAGCCCAGCGGGGTGTATATTTACATGATACTAAAATTAAATAATGATAGTTACATTAATTGAATGTTATATACATTAAACAGCCCAGCAGGGTGTATATTTACATGATAGTAAAACTAAATAATGGCAGTCATATTAATTGAATGTAATATATTAAACAGCCCAGAAGGCTGTATATTTACATGATAGTAAAACTAAATAATGGCAGTTATATTAATTGAAGGTAATTCATTAAACAGCCCAGCAAGGTGTATAATTACATGATACTAAAACTAAATAATGGCAGTTATATTAATTGAAGGTAATTCATTAAACAGCCCAGCAGGGTGTATA
>CM022876.1:30918377-30930722 GCA_012654025.1 Pachypsylla venusta | reverse complement strand
TTAGGAGTAGAAGTGAACAGCAAACTGTCCTGGTAATGGAACCCATTATTATGTCAGTAGGGTTATTTACTTATATTATTGTGTCACGAGAAGTACTTTTTTTTATTACTCTTTATTATATAATTTAATTCGTTCTGGATATGCTATGGTATTCTACAAACAATATATTGAATATAGCTTGGAGATATATATCTGATGTAGAAAACAAAGCAACTTTTCATTTGAAAAGTATACGTATGTTTTTCTTTATCTTCCTTTATGCGAAGAATAGGAAAATAAAGTATTTTATTGGTGAAAAATTTCGATGTCATTTTTTTGCTCTTCTGGAATTTGGCTGCAATATTCTTAAAGGCCATAAATGGAGCCAAAACTTTAACATTGGAGATAGCACCCTCTGGGCTCTATTTATTGGTCAAAAGTATCTTGGTAATCTTGGTGTTATAGGAACGTGGGGGAATCGTGCGCACCGGTTAATGGTGCGCACCTGTATATCTCGGATCTGTTAACACTGAGATGGAACACGACCACTGTAATAGTCTCCCCCTAGTGAGTTAGTGATACTACTTTATCAGAAGTTTGTTTTTGTTTTGATCTGTGAGCACTCTACGATTGTTACAAATTCAAGTATTTCTTATAATTTTTGATGTACAGAAAATAAGACGGTAAGTGATTGAGATTTTTTCGTTAATTTTTTAATTGTTTATCTAAAAAAAAAACTTTGAATTATTGTGCGTAAACTGTGATCAGTGCTGTGTTGTTTTTAAAAGTGGTTGTAATTTTTTAATTTAAGGAAGAAGACCTTGAAAATTGACCCCTGCGCACCATTACCCGATGGTTGGGGAATCATGCGCATTTGACTTTTCTTGAAAAAAAAATCTGTGCAATATAATAATCTTTGGTCTTGTTCATTAGTTAGCCAACAAAATTTGAGTTTCATTGCTACAGTTTTTAACTTTCTAAGTCTAACAGTAAGAATTTTACAACGTTTCTCGCTTAGGTGCGCACAATTGCCCCACCTTCCCCTGTACTCTTTAGAACCCAAACGTCAAGCTCAATTGGGGTCTACAGGGTCACCTGAAAATATCTTCATCTCTGGGCACTGTAGGGCACCAAACTCCAAATTCCAGTCACTTCTCTAAAAGCGGCAATGTCACACCAATTTCTCTGAAATTTTAACAGAGACTGTTTGTAACATATTATCGCCAATTTGATGGTCTCATGGGGCTACATTAATCTAAGGGCTCTTTAAGGCCCCAAACATCAAAATCGGTTAACGTTTCTAAACCTGGCTAAATCATTCCAATTTTGATGAGATTTAGAACAGACACAAAACAAATAATTGAAATAATAATTTCACTAAAATGCTAGGGCAACAGCCGAAGGTTGCCAAATCTAAATCAAATATCTTTATACTTTCCGTATCCTATAAAAAGGCTGAAATATTCGATGTCGAATTTTCAATGCCCAGGGTCCCCAGAACCAAAATCTCGAGTATCAGCCATTTCTCCGTGTGTGTGTGTGTCTCCGTCTGTCTGTGAAGATATCTCAAGAAGACAAGTGCTAGAGACTCGAAATTAAATATCCATTAGGTTTATTGAACGGCCAAATAATTTAGTGGAAATCGAATATAAAAATATTATAGCTAGAAATTTAAACTTGATGCCTATTCATATCAATTTCATACAAGAAATTGTAGAATACAACTTAGGTCGAAGTGTAATATATACTCGTAATTGTATTTCCGCTCTTGGACCTCAAAACGTGTTTTGGCATTAAAAACTCCACATCGAAAATTTCAGCCAATTACAATACTTTCTTCTAGGATAAGGAAAGTCGTGTGATGTACACACCAGATTTCATTTAGGAACTGCGACAACAGCCGAAGTCTGCCAAATGTAATTCAAATTAACTTTGCACTAAATAGCTGTGACAACAGCCAAATTTAATTAAATTTGTATTTTACTGAAGACAAAAGCCGAAGGCTGCCAAATCTATTTGAATCTTTATTTTACTAAAGAGCAGCGAGAACAGCCGAAAGCGGTCAAGCCCAATTAAAATATAATTTTAGTAAAAAACAGTGACGACAACCGAAGGCTTCCAAAATTAAATGAAATGTAAACCTATATTTTTCTTACTATAAATGAAATCTTATATACCTACATATATAAGATTTCATACATAAACCTAATATGTATGAGTTGTCTGTTACAATACCACAACCCAAACGGTAGCAGATAGAGAAAAATTGATGGGAATGGACCCCCAAAAGCTGGATGTACGACCCCAGGAAAATTATCAGAACTGAATTAGGTCAAGCCGTTTTCGAGTTACGGCCAAATTTCTAATTTATTCATCAAAATTGGATAGACACGGTCCGATATCTTAAATTTTATCGCGACAACATATCAGCTCAAAGCGAGAAAGTTTTAAGTGGCCGTGTATTCCTTATTTTAGGACATTCTCTGCAATGTTATGACTATAGCCATTCCAGAGTTATGAGTTCGAAACCGGAAACGGGCAAAATAAAATTTAGAAAATACTAAAAAGTCAACTGCCATGCCTCTAAGGCCCTGGCGAAACGTTTAAATCTTGACTTTTTTCAAGGTTGCACTATACAGGGTGGATACAAACCCATACCCCCCCCCCAAAAAAAAATTCCATTCTCCTTGAAAATCAAAAATATCAATATCAGAAACGTAACGGGCGAAACAGTTAATGGGCAATAATATTATGTTCAACAATACAGAGCAGGAATATGAAATAAGGAAGATAAAGTGTAGTACGGTTTTCCGTACCATTCATTTTAACTAAACTAACTAATGATAGAGTTCCACGTTATGTAATAATTTTAACCACATGTTCTGACAGCTGCTTTGGTTTAGGATCTTTGGGAGGCCATTTTGTGTATCCTTGTCAGCTGTTTCGTTTCATCAACCACCAGTTGCGTACACAACTAAAACAATATTATGTTTTTATGCCCTTACTGTGAACGAACCCAATATTACCTTTTGCACGGTTAGCGGGTATATACGTCAAAATAGCTTCCTCATCGATTCACCTCTGTAGAACAAATTATTTAAACAATTTAGTGGAATTCATAGGTGATACGCACCACTTTAAAATAATAGAAAAAAGAAGAAGAAGGAATTCATAGGTAGATATTTTTTGAAGGGTCTTAACTTCAACCCCCCCCCCCCCGCTCATGTTTTGACCACATCGGATTGGTGATTTTAGGGATAGTTATGACTGACTGTATTAATTAAGGACACTTTCCCAGGCCCAAACATACCTATTATACCATCAAGATCCTGGAGATTTCAACAACTTCCTCAAAATTTCACCTCAAATATAAGATAAAATGCGCAGCCTTAATATATTTTATTAGATTTTTGCATTGTGGAACACCTTCGTATTAAATTTCAACTTCCTCGCTAATCCCGAAGTAATACTTTTAAATTAACAATTTTTGGTTGAACCGACCCCCAGAGTGAGCACTGAGCACCGCTTCCATTTAGAAAATTCAAAATTGTATGCAAGGATATGGCTTTTTGTACTGCGGATCACCTTTGTATTGAAATTGCGGCATTCTCGCTCATACCGAAGTGGTACTTCTCAATTCGGACAGAAACCGGAAAATTTCAAATTTTATATTTTTTATGGGGTCCTTATATTATACTATTTTGGGGGGGTCCATTTTCGGTCATTTTTCGAAATCTCCTTCAATTTGCCCAGGAAAAAATTACAAAAAGACCCGCTAAAAAGCGTCATTCTTGCCGGTAACTTGCTCCTACTTGAACTTTCGATTTTTCCTTTCTTTTTACGCACCTACATACTAAAAAGTATCTGTGTGCCAAGTTTCAAGTCTCTCGGTTAAGCCAGCGTGGAGCTACGTTGATTATCAGTCAGTCTGTCTGGCATACAGATGGCTTAACCGAGAGACTTGAAACTTGGCGCACAGATCCCTTTTTGTATGTAGGTGCGTAATAAGAAAGGAAAAAAAAATCGAAAGATAATGTATAAGAACCCCACAAAAAATATAAAAGTTTAAATTTTTCGGTTTCCTCCGTAATCTGGATGAATTTCACCACCGAACAATTGGAATTGAGAAGTACCACTTCAGGATGAGTCAGAAAGCTGAAATTCGATACAAAGTTATTCCGCAGTACAAAAAGTAATATCGTCGAGTAAAATATTGAATTTTATGAATAGAAGCCGTGCTCTCCCAAGGGTCGGTTTCACCAAAAATCAATAATTGAGAATTATCACTTCGGGATGAGCGAGAAAGCTGTAATTTAATGCGAAGGTGTTCCGCAGTACAAAAAGAATATTGAATTTTCGGTTCCACCAAAAATTCAAACTTGAGAAGTTAAAATTTGAAATTTTCCGGTTTCTCCCCGATTTATGGACGGTTTTCATTACCGAAAAATTGGAATTGAGAAGTACCACTTCTGGGGTTCGGTTCCACCAAAAATTCGAACTTGAGAAGCCTTAATTCCGCAATCTCTAAATTGTTGTCGATTTTCGTAACCGTAGCGAAGCACGCCGGGAAAACAGCTAGTCTTCTATAAGAAGAGAAAGTAAAAATATGTTAATAAAACAAATAGCTAACTTTATCATTCAACTGAAAGAAAAGTAATTTTATTGTAACTAGGTATATATTCACAAGACTATTAAATATTATTAATACCAATTAGCTAACTTTATCTTTCAACTGAAAGAAAAGTAATTTTATTGTAACTATATATATATTCACAAGACTATTAAATATTATTAATACCAATTAGCTAACTTTATCTTTCAACTGAAAGAAAAGTAATTTTATTGTAACTAGGTATATATTCACAAGACTATTAAATATTATTAATACCAATTAGCTAACTTTATCTTTCAACTGAAAGAAAAGTAATTTTATTGTAACTAGGTATATATTCACAAGACTATTAAATATTATTAATACCAATTAGCTAACTTTATCTTTCAACTGAAAGAAAAGTAATTTTATTGTAACTAGGTATATATTCACAAGACTATTAAATATTATTAATACCAATTAGCTAACTTTATCTTTCAACTGAAAGAAAAGTAATTTTATTGTAACTAGGTATATATTCACAAGACTATTAAATATTATTAATACCAATTAGCTAACTTTATCTTTCAACTGAAAGAAAAGTAATTTTATTGTAACTAGGTATATATTCACAAGACTATTAAATATTATTAATACCAATTAGCTAACTTTATCTTTCAACTGAAAGAAAAGTAATTTTATTGTAACTAGGTACCTATTCANAAATAATTTTATTATAACTATATATTCACTTGACTAAATAAGATTAATACAAATAGCTAACTTTATTTTTCAACTGAAAGAAAAGTAATTTTATTGTAACTATATATTCACTGGACTAAATATCAAGCAAAACGCTAGTTTTGCGACGCCAAGAGAAAAAAAACGAGCGTGGTATATTATTAATACCTAATACCAATAGCTAACTTTATCTTTCAACTGAAAAAAATCATTTTATTGTAACTAATATTCACATCACTAAAAATTAAATAGATGTTAAATTGGTGAGCTTTCAACAGTACTCAGACTGTCAGCATCAGACCAGTGCTATGATTGAATGGTGTGAACACTATCGTCGGGTCCGACGAGAGGGGTGATGGGGAGAATCCCCCCAGGCCCGGGATTACCTAAGAGGCCCGGTGAGAAAATTATCATAATGAAATTTTTCAAGTTTTTTTCTGAATAATAAATAAATCAACTTAAAAGTTTTGAAAAAATTTCACACACACAAAATCAGAAGTTTTTTTTTTTTTNACTTCTGTATTTCAAGTAGTATAGAGCAATTACTGACGCTGTGAAAGTAAGTGAAAGATGAGTGTCGGTTAGAGGTATGAATGAGAAGTAAAAAGATGAGTTTGAATGGAAGATAGATGATGAGTGTGTATGAGAGACGGTGAATGAAAAGTGTGTATTCGGGACAGTGAATGAGTGCGTGTGTATGGGACACAGTGAAAGATGAGTGTGTATGAGTGATTTAGTGAATTATGAGTGATTTTGTGATAACTCGTGAGATTTTGTATGAGAATAAATCATTCGAAGAGGGCTGGCCCTGGATCTATCGTGTTATAAAGATCCATGGCTCTTACAATAGGAGGGTGAAACATGAAAGTGTATAGGAGAGTGAAACATGAAGTTTAGCGATAGTGGGCTAATATGGGACAATGTCTATTGCAGGACACTGATTTTACAATATAGTGCGACCTTTCAGCTTGTACAGCAATCATAAATATCATAAATATTTCGTAAACATTAACATCTGATAATCGATTTTTTTGTTGCCAAGAAGAAGCGTACGCGCCTTTTCACATCATTAAGTGAATTGCCTTCTCTTTTACTTTTATTACTGCCCATACGGTGATTTTACATGAACGAATAATAGAGGTGCCCGTAAATCCCCCCCCCGAGATTTTCTGTATACNCCCCCTGCTCGAATTTTCTGTCTACGGCCCTCACTATCGTTAGAGTATGTAATTTGGCGAAATAAAAATCATACCATACTCTGCACCCCTGATTTTGCTTTAGTTAATTAGTTCACCAGATGATCACTGCTATTCGGAATGGTCCATTTTAATTTACCTAGCCTAAATATCTCCAAAACTGTTGAGAATATAAATGATATATTCTGCTCAAAATGTCACGATATTTAATGACCTGGGTAGATCTGACCACAAAGTTATTTCAAGGTCGACTTTGTCAAAATAGGTTTTTATTATTCCCACAGTTTCAGAGATATTTGGAATGATTACAACGGTGTGTCTCTCCAAGAATGTCGTTTTTGGAACTTTTTGTTTAATATAAAATCATTTCCCCCTTAAAGTAATTTAAAATCCCTAGGAATTAAATCTCGATTTTCGGCCATTGGTCCGTGTGTGCATGTCTGTCCGTCTATCTGTGAACAAGATATCTCACGAACGGTAAATTCTTGGTATGTATTTCACTTTTAAGCCATGCACGACACACGATACTTAGATACTTTTGGTTTTAATCGAATACAAGCTGGGTGTTTGTTTGCCGCTTTTTAGCGATTCTCGCCAATTCTGCCTAAAAAGAGAACGGTAAGAGGTAGAACCTGATTTTTGCGGCCTATTCACATCAATCTGATGCATTGAATGCGCAAAGATACTTTTTGGTGATGCCTCATCTATTGCTGGCGGTTTTCGGACGCTGCCAAAAACGAGAACGGTAAGAGCTAGAGCTTGAATATTGGTGACTATATGTTCAAATTTTATGCTTGGTATGCTCAAAAACACTTTTGGTTGAAATCAAAACTAGGGCTTCCGATTTTTGGTCATTTTTTAGCGGTTTTCAAAATTCATACATAAAATGAAAACGGTCAATTTTCGACATGGAATGCAAAAAGTCACTTATGTTTAAAGTCTAAACAATATATTATAGCAGTTCTTAGCCGATTTTTGGCGGGTTTCGCAATCCTGCCAAAAAGAAAAACTGACTTTAAATTTGCTTGTATGTCAATTGTCTATATTGGACGCGTCACGAAACATTTAATTAAAATCAAATGTAACCTTGACGTTTTGCGTCTTCTTCTGTGAGAGTCTAAAATCCTGAAACTCAAGATTTGTGTTCAGCACAAATTTCAGTCCATTACAATCTTCTTCCTTTTATAGATAAAACAAAGTCGTGTGATGGTTACCCCACCATTTTATTCAATCCAATCTTTTGAATGGATTACTTAAGCAGAATAGGGGCATTGAATTAAGGATTGGACGATTTCTTGCTTTTGACTTTATCATGATTATCTTCTCATTTTCTTCATGTAAATTATTCATGAATGTTGTGTCGTTCATCATAAGTGCAATGTGTCTCAAATAATGTTCCAATTCTCCTATTTGTTCCAGAAATTCTTGGCGCATTGCCCTAAAGGTCATATAATTAGTTGCGTTCTGAAATTGTGAGAACAGTAAAAAAAAGTTAAATAAAGGCTTTGAATATATATTAACAGGAAGGATTGTAAGGACTCAGCTCCGTACAAAAATCGTGAGACACTTTTTGTAATTTTGTGAAATTAGAATCTTAACAACTTTTTGGAATGGCGGACATTTTTTTTTTTTTCCTCAATGGACCTAGTTTTAAAATTTTAATTTTTTTTTTTCGTTTCTTACTTACTTAAATATTATTTTTTCGTATGCAAATGATGGTTTATATCTGTATAGCTGTTTCGCCCGTGCTTTGCTACGATTCGTATATTGCTATTTACGTTTTTTAACGACAATTAAAATTCTGGGGGGGGAGGGGTATTTACTTGTGTCCACCCTGTATATCGCAACCTTTAAAAATCAAGATTCAAACGTTTCACCAGGCGATTCACTTAGGGGCATGGCCATTCTTACTTTTTAGTATTTTCTAACTGTCCCAAAATAAGAACTAAACAGCCACTTTCTCGCTTTGAGTTGATATGTTGTCGCGACAAAATTTGAGATATCAGACCGTGACTGTCCGATTTTGGGGAAGAAATTAGAAATTTGGCCGTAACTCGAAAACGGCTTGACATATTTTAGTCCTGATAATTTTCCTGGGGTTGCAGATCATGATTTGGGGGGGGGCCATTCNAGGGGGGGGGGTACATTCTCATCATTTTTTCGCTATCTGCTACCGTTGGAGCTGTGGTATTGTAACCGACAACCCCTCATACATAGGTAAACACAAATGTCTGATTTATATAAATTATTAAGATTATGGTGTTTTCATTTTTTTTTAAATGTTTTTATCGCCACTTAAAAATCCATTTAAATTTTCAAAAAAATTGAAATTTACTGCCATCAGTCTCCCATCTTTGTTTACATTTTTAATAATAATATAAAAAAAAAATCAGTGCTGGGTTCGTGATAAGATCTTTGGACTCTTCTCCGTGCGTCGCTCATTTATTTTGATCTTTCAGTTGAAATATTTTTATTGTTTCATTTCGACGCTTGCAATCAAGAAGAACGTTTGGTTTAGCTAGCCAAATAATTATTATTACCGCTAGGTTGATGTTTTCCCCTAAAAATCTGTAGGTTCCGGCACAAATTCAAATTCGCAGCGCGAAAGCTAAGACCCTAATTCATTTCAAAAGTGTCTAGCGATTTCAACTCATAAATTGTTTCCTCGTTCTGTATGTTCTGTGAATAAAGGTAAAATTTAAAATTCGTATTGTAATAATTATCCTTGCGGATCCCTTTTACTCCATTATACCATTTCATGTACCAACCCCCCACCAGATATCGTATTCATAGATTCACCAGATGGGGGCATAAATAGCATTGAACTAGTTATTGTAATATACAAACTGCAGTCAGCAGACTTCACTTGTAACATGAACTGACGCACTACTGTGCTGGATCGAAAATCAATTGTTCGTAGTTCAATATGTTCCGAGAAAGGGGAAAAGTGAACAACAGAATTCATATATGCCTGGTCAGATCACATGCAAACGTCAAAGCACTAAACGATTTTTCCATATCCGCGGCGTTCTGCTCGCAAACATGGGTCGGACCTTGAAATGTCTGCGCAATCTGTAAGGCGAATTCTTCAAGAACACCTCCTTGAAAATTTCCATTTTGACGCGATTGTGTTCTTCATTGGCGAAGTTCATTTTTACTTAAACAATTGTGAACAAAAACTTCAATGAACAAAACGATACAACAACAAAATATTAGGCTGGCAACAGACCACGAGAACTCCATCAGAGACCCCCGAAAAAAATCTAATTTCTAACGAGGTTTAAAATTTTGCTTGATGGATTTTGATTTCAAATTGTTGCCTGCCAACTTGAAGGCCATGTACTTTAAAGCAAACGAAGTAAGGCCAATTTCAGCACGACAATCTATATGGACACTCTTAACAACCATAGAATTATATAATTGGTTTTTGGGCTCAATTGGGCCACCCAGGGCAAAATGTTGGACAGTTCAAAGAACTACTAATAGCTGCTGAACTCGATGGGTCGCGTCAGTTCAACCGGAAAGCATATTTAACTTTCCATCAGGATCATACTTGGGCTTGTAAGGAGTGCCTTGAGAGTGACATCCTCACGAGCCGAGTCCACCTGAGAGAAAATAACACAGAAAGCAACTCTAAAATATCTAAATATATAAATCGGAAATTTGTGTGTAGGTACCTAATATGTGGTAGGGGATATCTATTACAATACCACAGCCCAAACGGTAGCAGATAGCGAAAAATTTATAGGAATGCCCTACCCCAAAATCATGATCTCCGGCCCCAGGAAAATTATCAGAACTAAAATGGCAAGCCGTTTTCGAGTTACGGCCAAATATCTAATTTATTCACTAAATTCGGACAGTCAGGGTCGGATATCTTAAATTTTGTCGCGACAACATATCAACTCAAAGCGTGAAAGTTTTAGGTGGCCAATCATTCCAGAGGGTAAAATTAAATTTAGAAAATACTAAAAAGTCAGAATGCCCGTGCCTCTAAGGCCCCTGGCGAAACGTTATAATCTTGATTTAAACCCATGCTTCCTCTCCCCCCCCCAACCCCNCCCAAATGCCATTGTCCTTGAAAAAGAAAAATACCAATATAAGAATCGTAGCGAAGCTCGGGCGAAACAGATAGTCATTAATAAATTATTATTATTAGAGTGATTGTCATGATTCTGTCAATTATCAGTTTCCAAGAACAGATGTATGATGACTACCATCGGACACGATGATAGACTACAACCTATCTAGAGCTGCTGTCTCATACGCCTGGATACCATCGGACACGATGATGGTACTACTGATTGATTAATATACTTTAGCAGTAGACTACAACCTATCTGGAGCTGCTGTCTCATACATCTGGCTACCATCGGACACAATGATGCTACTATTGATTGATTGATATACTTTAGCAGTAGACTACAACCTATCTGGATCTGCTATCTCTTACATCTGGCGACCATCGGACACGATGATGCTGCTATTGATTGTATGAATTGTACACACCTTTTTAATTAATGACATAGGCCGAGGTTGGCCATCGATTATTTCAATTGAAAATTCTGTAGCTTGACCGGTATTGAAATGTATTTTTGGTATTTGTCTTTTATGGAACTCAAATTGCATTCTTGCTATGTCTATCCCAGAGCTGGTTTTTTTGAATATCTGCCCTCTTGTCTTGGCTACATGCATTTTTTCTGTGGTGTCCAATATCGAACAATATGGATATTCGGCATAAAATATTATAATAAGATTGCTAAATGCTAGATTTCTCGCAATAATATATTTGCCATTGGCCATTTCATAGTTGTAATATTGATATCCTGGTATTTGTATGCCTGTAATGGTGGAATATATCATTATATACAAAGTGAACCAGATTTTATAGCAACATCAAGTTTTCTCAATAACGTGTTCGAATTTTAAAAAAAAGAACTAAAACACGTTCTTTTTTATTTTTGATTTGGATTTTTCTTATCAAATAGTATTAGTTGTTCTTGCTGAACATAATGGTGGCATTGGATAAGCCCCTGGATCACTTTGGACAAAAGTACAAGTGTGACATATCAAGTATTAGCATTAGTTTTTCTTGCTGAACATAATGGTGGCATTGGATAAGCCCCTGGATCACTTTGGACAAAAGTACAAGTGTGACCTATCAAATAGCATTAGTTGTTTTTGCTGAACATAATGGTGGCATTGGATAAGCCCCTGGATCACTCTGGACAATAGTACAAGTGTGACCTATCAAATAGCATTAGTTTTTCTTGCTGAACATAATGTTGGCATTGGATCTAGGGGCTTATCCAATGCTACCATTATGCTCAGCAAGAACAACTAATGCTATTTGATATGTCACATATCAAATCAAATAATGTTGTCATTGGATCTAGGGGCTTATCCAATGCCACCATTATGTTCAGCAAGAATAATTAATGCTATTTGATATGTCACACTTGTACTTTTGGCGAGAGTAATTCAGTGGCTTATCCAATGCCACCATTATGTTCAGCAAGAAAAACTAATGTTATTTGATATGTCACACTTGTACTTTTGTCTAGAGTGATGCAAGGGCTTATCAAATGCCACCATTACGTTCAGCAAGAATAATTAATGCTATTTCATATGTCACACTTGAACTTTTGTCCAGAGCTATTCAGGGGCTTATCCAATGCCACCATTATGTTCAGCAAGAACAACTAATGCTATTTGATATGTCACACTTGTACTTTTGTACAGAATGATCCAGGGTTTATCCAATTCCACCATTATGTTCAGCAAGAATAACTAATGCTATTTCATATGTCACACTTGAACTTTTGTCCAGAGCTATTC
>CM022876.1:30882233-30895744 GCA_012654025.1 Pachypsylla venusta | reverse complement strand
CATTGAGTTCACTTGAGAATGTCGTAACTGACGAAAGCGCTCGTGGCTCATCAAATTCATTGTAGTTGATACATAAAAAAAAAAAAAAAAATTCAATTATTTCATAATGACTACAAACATCCTAAATACCATATCTAAACTTTTTTTCAAATTAGTTAGAAATAATCGATGTAATTTGAAAAAGTCGATTGAAATATTTAAAAGTTCTTTCTTAAAACAAAAAACTAAGGGATGTACTAATACTTTCTTCAATATTCTAGAAATATTTTTAGTCTCTTTATACCGCCACTACTTGCTATGCTCACAGGCTGGGAGCACCCGCCGGATATGGAACTCGGGTTCTCCATGTGCATTGCCAATGTGATACCCACTAGACCAGGAGGAGGATTTTGTAAAATATTTTATACTAGCAGGTATAACCATGAAGAGCCGCCTGGGAACGAAGATTTAGTTATGTATCAGAATTTGATTTATAAACAATAATCCAATAAAACAATTGTATAAGAATTCGGTGACCGTTGAAACTTCAGTGTGAGTCTAGGATAGAAAGAGAGAGGATCTCCTAGAAAGAGAGAAGTCCCATCCTTATTACATTTTTCACTGAGTCGAACCTATAACATCTTTTTACAACTTAAATATAAATACTCAAATAATAATATAAATATTTTAATAGAAGTTCTTCATCTTTTTCTTGTGATTAAACCTTCTCCTAGGGCTTGCACCCATCTAAGGATACGCATCTAAGGATACGTACACAGGCTGCACCCGCTTCGTTTGTCTGATTATAGTCATGGTTGTTCCCGCGGTTCCCGTGCTAATAGTATTCCATGATTTTCCATACAAAAATTGGCCGTAACTCAAAAAGGACAATTTAAAATAGTAATTGTACATCACTAATGTCTTTGCAATTGAATGATCCCATGGGCAAAGTATTTGGCACAAATTTGTATGGATGCACTTTTTTTCTGCTTGACCACTCTCTAACATCTAAAGTCCATTCGGGACGAGGGTCTAACTAACCCTTTATTGGTAGGAAACTTACAAGCCTGCTAACTAAATTGGTCTCACACAGACTCGGGTTTGTCTGGGGATATCCCGCAACACGTGGATAGGAACGCACGTGGTCATCCACGAAGTGAAACTTCCCTTAATTTTGCTTAAATTCAGTCATCTTACGGGAACTGATGTATCAAACATGACATTGATGTACAGTAAAAAAAAAAATACCATCGTGAGTTTACATTCCGAGACAACCTGGCGACTGCAGTAGTGAAAATACACAAATGTTTTATGATATTCCCGGCCCGGCCCTCCTGGGTCTCCGGATCTGATGAACCAATGAACACCATGTGTTTTCATCATACGGGAAAAATGTGTGAATTGAAATTGTAGAAAATTCATCAGCCACCTTCTTTAATAGAGAAATTTTGTGCGTTCAAGGAACCACTTTTGAGTTACATGCAAAATATTACATAAAAAATGGTAGTCAAAAATCAAAATTTCCCTAAATTTTGAATTCAAATCCCATTTTTTTATTATCTCTGCTGACCTATGAAGATTGATTAGAATTCAATATTGGATTGCACAGTCAAGAAGAACGCTGTGGTACATTGATTATTGCACTATTTATAAGCATTCCCATTAAGCAGTGACAGTTGCGTGACCGGTAAGTGATCCGCCCGGCAAAACTAAAAACATTTTTCTAGCCAGTTACAGGAACATGTTCATGTTCATACTAGAAGGGCTCGTGATGCACTGTCACGATTAGTGTAAATCTCTTGACGCCATTGTCACTGCTTAGTGTGAATGCTTCTTGTATATTCGCATTTTGCAAGTTTACACCAGCTACATTTGTAATTTTTACAAACCTGCTCTGCCGCACTCTGCCTTACAGAACGATGGCGACTCAAAATGATATTTGTTGTCGCATTATGCGAGTAATGCATGAATTCAATTTGAGGGACTGAGTGACCACCTAAAAAATTGAACGATATTTTAGATAAATATAGTCCATTAGGATTTGACTTGAATATGGTTCCTGTTAAGGCCACAACGTTCTTCTTGACTGTGCAATCCAATATTGAGCAATATGGAAAATCAACAAAATAGATTATTTTGAACATGCTCATATTGATTAAAGATCCGATAATATATTTTCGTGATCGAGATTGATAATTGTACATATTAAATCCGGCTGGTATTTGAAGCCCTAAAAACAGAAGAACAAAAATTGATAATTGTACATATTAAATCCGGCTGGTATTTGAAGCCCTAAAAAATTATCTTTTCAATGAAGTTTGAAAATTACTATATCTTCACTTGACTAAAAGATATAGTAATTTTCAACCTTCATTATGGTTTTACTTGACATAGTATCCCAATTTAACCATCTTTTTTTTTTAAAAAAAAAATATATCTNTTTTTTTTTTTTTAATTTGGCTTAACGTCTCTTTAACGTTTCTATTGGTCATTCGAGACGAGGTTTTACGCTCCATTCGCTGGAAACTTGCAAACCAGCTATCCACATTGACCTCACCCAGCCTGGTTTGGAACAGAAAAAGAGCCTTAGCATCACGAGGGCGCGAACCATGTGTACACCCACATGGTACAACCTCGCTGGACGTTGATTAACTTCAGTGATCTAACGGAAACTGGTGTATTCATCGTGTAGGAACATAAACACTGGCTAATATATCTTTTTAAATAAAACAATGGGTACAAATATCCATACCTATTGAAATTATGAATAATCTTCTTTTTTTAATTTGGCTTAACGTCTCTTTAACATTTAAGGGGTGGCGGGGAAAACGTGTATGTTGGACTTTGAGATTTTTTTTTCGGGTGGAATAACGTTGAATGTAACTTCTGGAAGTGATATCTACTCATATTTTGTTCGTTCTTGTGCCAGGAGAATGCGCCAGCTTCCGGTGAACTTCAAGGTCCACTTGGCGAGTTATGGAATAACGTTGAATGTAACTTCTGGAAGTGATATCTACTGATATTTTGTTCGTTCTTGTGCCAGGAGAATGCGCCAGCTTCCGGTGAACTTCAAGGTCCACTTGGCGAGTTATGGAATAACGTTGAATGTTGTTTTGTTGCCAACCTGCTCAGTATAACAAACTGAAGGTTATTGTTTTGTTTTTTGTTCACGCGATCTCTACTGTTTTGAATATTGTGCGAGTTGTTTTACAGTTTTTTAGTGTTTGGTTTGATATTTTTGAACATGTCTTCAAGATTTCAATAAAAGCATTTTGCAACGATTTAGTCATTGTTTTAATTTTTTCAAGGTTGTATGTAAAAACGTTGTATGTTCCTCCCGGAGGTGAACCGTTGAGCTGTAATGATCAAAATTAGTTTTTTGTTTTCCTGTAAAGTTGGAAAAAGTGACATACAACGTTTTTCCCGCCAACCCTTCATTTATTGGTCATTCAAGACGGGGGTTACACCCTCCATTCGCTGGAAACTTGGAAACCAGCTACCCACATTGACCTCACCCAGCCTGGGTTGGACCGAAGTAATAGCCAGCATCACGAGGGCGCGAACCCACGTTGACATCAACATGACACAACCTCGCTGGACGTTGCTTAACTTCAGTGATCGAACGGGAACTGGTGAACTCAACGTGCATAGACGCTGGCTATAAATAATCTTAATTTTATATCTAAATTTTTCTCCCAAACCGGGATGCATTTTAAGCATTTTTTTGTGCTTTTTTTTAAATATTTCATTTTCGTCGGATTACTTCATAATATATTTTTTGTTTGAGGAAAGAATTTTGCTATTTAATTTTCGCCGGATCGAAAACTTACTTCATAATACGTTTTTTGTTTGAGGAAAGAATTTTGCTATTTAATTTTCGTCGGATCGAAAACTTACTTCATAATACGTTTTTTGTTTGAGGAAAGAATTTTGCCATTTAATTTTCGTCGGATCGAAAACTTACTTCATAATACGTTTTTTGTTTGAGGAAAGAATTTTGCTATGCAATTTTCGTCGGATCGAAAACTTACTTCATAATACTTTTTTGTTTGAGGAAAGCATTTTGCTATTTAATTTTATTACTAGCATCCCCCGATCGCGGTTCGCCTGCGCATATTTTAAATGATGTATCATGCTCTCTCTCGCTCCAATGTATTTCTTATGGGGATTGTTTACTTTTCACGATTTCTACCCCTTAAAATTAAAATTCTGCAAAATCCTTTCTTAGTGCACACTTAAATTTCAACTCTGTGTCATTAATAGTTTCGACTCTACGTTGATCAGTCACTCAGGACATTGAAGCCTTTTATATACAGGGTGTTTCAGAAGGTTATTGCAAAAAAAGAAACCACGTATAGTAGAGCTCAAATAAAGGCCACTTTGCTTAATAAACCCCTATACGGAAATGGACCCCACGGTAGGGCCACCCAAAGTTGACACTTAAAAATAGAAAAATAATTATTAAAAATCGAATGATTTTGCGATTGACCTGATTTTCTGCATGGCATCTCCGATTGTTATCATGCTTCTTTGGTGAGTATTTGGCACTTTTCCCCCGATCAGGGTCGGAGTTGTGGGGAGGTCATGATATGAAAATGCCTAAAATTTTAAGGTATGACATGTCTTTTAAAACTTGTTTTGCTACAAAAAAGAACGGAATAGCTCTTGTCTAAAACCAACCGTTGACCTTTTAAAATCTCAAATATTGAGCTTAGGATGATTCTAATTATTCGAAATTTTCCCCAGGGGCGGCGGCCCCGACCCCCCTGTGTCTGGGGGGTATTCCATATCCTCCGGATGTATCCCCTCCCTAATTACTGCATCCCCCCTAAGATATAGTCTTATATCCGCCCCTGGCCCTAGCTACCTTGAGGTCCATTTCCGTATAGGGGTTTATTAAGCAAAGTGGTCTTTATTTGAGCTCTATTATACGTGGTTTCTTTTTTTGCATAATCTTTTAAAACTCCCTGTATAAAGATTTAATAATAAAAAATACTGATTTACAATATTAAAAAAGTGTAGACGAAAGTACCTTTGTCATGCAAAAAGTCCACCGTATTAAAGTGCCCATCACGGCGTAAAGCGGGCGGTGGACAAACGGTTTTTTTAATCTACGTAGCTACCTTGAATCATAAAATGCCAATTTTTTAGGGTGCATTTTTTGGTTTATTATTTTCAATAATGAACCTTTGGAATCGTCTCGGAAAAAAATACCCCCCCCTTCAAATTTGATATTATACGTTTCAAGGTACGTAGAATCCAAAAATCGAATAAAAACAAATCCGTTTGTCCGCCGTACGCCGTGATGGGCACTTTTGCCACTTAGCGTTGACCAATTTAGATGAAATTTGGTATATAGGTCCCACCTGCGTTCTTATTGTGCCCCGAACTTGTGGGTGCAATCGAATACACCCATGGCGATTTTTGCTACTTTTTAGCGGTTTTCAGTATTGCTGTCTAAAAGAAGAATGATAGAGATTTGAATTTTTGGATGTATGTCATATTTGGGGTCTCAGCTAGCTCCGAAACTTTTGGGTTCAATCAAATATACCGCTGACGGTTTTTACCGCTTTAAAGCGCTTTTAATTAATCCTGTCCAAAAAGAGAATGGCTCTTAGCCAGAGACTTGAAATTTGGTAGGTATGTCAAATTTACGCCCCAGATTTGGAATCGTCACGAGAAACCCCCTCAATAATTTTTTTTGTTTTTTTTTAACATGAAATTAGAGTTTTTTTTTAAGCTTCAAAATTACAAATAATGACCGAGATGACATTATTATTCAAAGGTCTACTCACCTCGTGGATAATTTTCCCCCGCATTGTTGACAATAGCAATATAATTATAAGTCATATATGGATCTATGATTACATGAAACAATTTTCTGAAGATCAAAACTTTCAGCACCGCTGCAAAAGGTAAGAGGAACGAACAATTAATACCAAAATGGACCTACAAACCAAATTTCATCAAAATTGCTCAACGCTAAGTCGCTAAAGTGCATTTTATATTACTTATGTGTTTGAGACACTTTCGTCGCCCCTAAGGCAATTTAGAACTTGCTGCCCCTATTTTGTCAAGAAATGCTATTTTCGCTGCAGTATGGCTTGAAATTTTTTATTTGCCACCCCTAAATTCTGCTTCTTCAGGCCATGGCCCATGTTTCTTTTACGGTAAATCCGAAACTGCTGGGAAGATAGGGGGGATATTGTGTTCTTTCCTCAGGGGTTTTGTATAATTTTGGGAAGGGACTGGTCAATTCCCGGTATTTTTCTACATCTCTTACCGTTTGGGCTGTGAAGGGAGGGATACTAGGTACCAGTTGAACTTTGGATTTTTTCATTTATTCTTGCTTAAGATGCTACACAATGAAAGGATTTCAATGTGGGTTTAGCCGTCGTGGAGTAATGTTTATTGTGAGAGACTTGAGAGAGTCAGGTTCCAATTATAGTCGATGTCAGTAGTATTTATAAACACCAAATTTGAGAAAAGTGTTTCGACGTTTAATTTCTTCAGGTCTAGCGGGGGGCGCCGATTGCCCCCTTCACCGGGCCTCCCACCAGTATCCGCTTCTGAACCTTCTTGTTCTTTCGATCAAGAAATAGTTCGTCACTTATTTCAGAAGGGGTCTAAGTAGAATAGAGCAAATTTTACAGTAGAGCAAAAAAAGTGTTATATCTTGCAGACGGCTTGGAATAAAGGTTTCATTCAATTTTCATTTAAAATAAGACATAAGAAGGGATATTTTATTACCTCAAGAAAAATCTGTAATCACTTTTATTCCACTTGTAAAAACCCTTACAAAAAAAGCCTTTGTTTTTGTATCTATAAGGAACCGTTTCAATAAATACTGTAGAGCTCTATTTTGAAATGGATGCCTACGTCTCGTCTTTAAGAATACATTAGAAATGCATGAAATCATCAAAGTTGGCTCTTTACAGCTCCACAATTGGATCTCTACTGTATTATCTTTGTTCCAAATTCAGTCAAATAGATCAAAGTCTATAATGGTCCCCCATGCTATAAACAAATTTAAGGCAGTATAGAAGCAAATAAAATTGGCTCTCTGAAGAACGAAGCTCTCTAGCAAAAACTGTAAGAGCTAACTCAATTCTGATAATACAGGGTGCGGCAATTAGTTTTCCCACATTTCAAAAAATCGTGGGAGGGGGAGTGATAGTGGGAGGAGCGTGGGGTTTGTGATATTCAACACGAAATGACATCTATTTTTTAGTTGTTGCAATGGTTTGGTCGAGCGTGCATCGTGCGTTCGTTGTCAAGTTGTTTTTTTAAAAAAGTGAACCATTATAGCCACTCAGAGGGCGTTCCGCACAAGGTATGGTTTGCACTCCACGGATCCAGTTCCTGATCGAAAACAATTTTGAGTTGAGTTCACAACTTTAGTACCACATCATCAGCTTTAGGCCGTATGGGGCTACCCATACAGCCAATCATTCTCGTGAGATTCCGCAGGATATGTTCCCCGGTCGCCGGATTTGATTCCCTGTGACTTCTTCCTGTCAGGTTACTCCAGGCTGAGGTCCTCAAACATCGCCCTGGGACCCTTGAAGAGTTAAAGCAGGCAATTTTGGAAGGAAATCATGGAAATTGATGCTGTTATGCTGACGAGAGTCATGGAAAACTTCCGTGAAAGACTCCAAAAGTGCATCACTCGCCTAGGCCGTTATTTGTACGACATTATTTACAAAGCATAGATGGAAAAAAACTAGAATACACAAGCTTACGGAATGCAAAATATTTTTCAAATATCTCATTTGGTTCTTATGTAGTAGCTCTTTCAAATGTGGAAATACTAATTGCCGCACCCTGGACCATTGGACGCGCCTTGATTTTTTACATTATACGGCACCAAAAACCCGATTTTGAAAAAAAAATCCAGTTAGACGCCTTCTGAAATAAGGTGACGAGTTGTTCTCTAACCTGCAATATGTTTGTGATCAAATTGCAAATGAATAATTCTGGAGCCCGTAATTCTCTCCACTTCCTCATCAGATGCGATTGGCGTGTCCGCGGTTACAATATAACTATGGTCATTTAGATCACTTCGGTTCCTATTGACAAGCCTGTCAAATATGTCAACAAGAAAAAATAATCGAGATCCTCTCTTGTAAATTGGATGATAATTGTTGAAAATTGTTTCGATCGGACGGTTTCCTCGATTTAGGGCATACAAATTGTAAAACCTGAAAAAAAACTCTGCAATGTGACACATAGGTTTATTATTTTTCTGGCCAAAAAAAAAAAAATCTGGGGGTACACCAAAAGGGTGNCATGATGATTCCAAATCTAATTAGACCCTAAATTTGACATACTTACCAAATTTGAAGTCTCTGGCTCTTACCATTCTCTTTTTAGACAGAATTAATGAAAACCGCTTTAAAGCGGTAAAAACCGCCAGCGGTATATTTGATTGAACCCAAAAGTATCGGAGCTAACTGAGACCCCAAATATGACATAGGTACAAATCTCTAGCTCTTACCATTCTCCTTTTAGACAGAAATACTGAAAATCTCTAAACAGCGGCAAAAATCGCCAAGGGTGTATTCGATTGCACCCAAAAGTTTCAGGGCACAATTAGAGCCCAAATGGGACTTATATACCAAATTTCATCGAAATGGGTCAACGCTAAGTGGCAAAAGTGCCCATCACGGCGTACACCAGTTCCCGTCTGATCACTGAACTTAAGTAACACTCATCAAAGTTTTACCCCCGTCTCATGACCAATAGACGTTAAAAAGACGTACCACAAAAAAAGAGAGACATTTTTCCGGCCACCTCGGCGAGACAAGATCTGTTAATTAATTTTTTTTTTTGTGCTTATCGTTTTTTTGGAGGTAAGACGGGGTTTTACCGCCATTCGCTGGACGTTGCTTAACTTCAGTGATCTAACGGGAACTGGTGTATTCAACGTGCCATAGATTTGATTCTTGGTACATAGAACCAATTCGATATGCTCACAATTAATTTGATTCTTGGTACATAGAACCAATTCGTTATGCTTACAATTCATTTGATTATTTGTACATAGAATCAATCCGTTATGCTTACAATTAATTTGATTCTTGGTACATAGAACCAATTCGTTATGCTTACAATTCATTTGATTCTTGGTACATAGAATCAATCCGTTATGCTTACAATTCATTTGATTCTTGGTACATAGAACCAATTCGTTATGCTTACAATTCATTTGATTCTTGGTACATAGAACCAATTCGATATGCTCACAATTCATTTGATTCTTGGTACATAGAACCAATTCGTTATGCTTACAATTCATTTGATTATTTGTACATAGAATCAATCCGTTATGCTTACAATTCATTTGATGCTTGTGTACATAGAACCAATTCTTTATGCTGACAATTCATACGATTCCTACGAACTTACTCCTCTAATTCATCCACGTTGTTATAAAGTGTATTTTGTAGAGATTCTTCTATAACTTCTTTCAACAATTGAAGATCTGCATTTAAGTCATATATATTTGTGTAATTCATTGCTCTTTTTCTTTTAGCAAACGTAACATCAAACACAGTACTTTGTCTAAAAGTAAATGCTGGTTGCTCAAAATCACATCCAAATCTTCTCTCAATTGCTGAAATCATTTAAACTCATTTTGTTAGGTAACTTTTTCTCGAACAAAATGCTTTGCGGCGGCGAGGGTTATGAAAATTTGACATTTGAAGAGCGAACAACAGCGAATAAGTTTTTATCCAAATCGCGGCTTCGCCCGCGCATATTTTAAATAATGTATCTTGCTAAAAAAAAAACTCTGCTTTAAACTTAAAGAGCCGCAAAATTAATTTCTCTCTCTATCTCTCTCGCTCCAATATATTTCTTATGGGGATTGTTTACTTTTCGAGATTTCGACCCCTTAAAATTAAAATTTTGCAAAATCCTTTCTTAGTGCACACTTACATGGTGCAACGAAGGTCCTTGCCAAAATTCAAGTCTGTAGTGTTAATAGTTTCTGCTCTACGGTGATCATTTTTTTTTTTTTTTAAAAAAAAAAAAAAAATGCTTGAAACCAAACATTCGCAAAATCTATTTTGACGTAATTTCTATAAAAACTTGAGAAATGGTTAACATGTCAGCAATGCGTACAGCTACAGCCAGGCGGCACTGTACCAAAGGTTGTGGCACGGTAGAATTAAAGAAAACAACGCAAAGCCCATATAGCATTGGGAAAAGGTGACGTTAAAGAAGATTTTATTTTTAAAAATTTAGTTCTGCCAGCAGTGAAGTATTATCCCCGAAGATGGCTTTGGGTCCCGCGACCCCTGGATTACCTCCGGCAAGCGTTGTGACCACTGAACCTATCGGGACTAATTCCGCAAATAGTTTAATATATGCAGATGATACATCTGCATTGCCTTAATTTCTGAAACGTAATGGCAGTGAAAAAGACGAAGGATTAGATGTCAGTAGTCCCGCTCAGTCCTCTCCTCCATTAATGATAAATATCCCAAATTGATGATGAGTATAAAACTCCATGGGTTGACGGGGTTTGAACCTACGCTCTACAAATCAGTGTGGCTTATTGTGAACGTAAAGGCCCATTTACACTGCCTGAACATACCCGAGCATCGAGGATTCGTGATCGTTGCTCGCCGGTTTTCGACGAACACGAACACAAACGAGCATTCTGCTCACAATGCTCGAGTATGCTCGAGATCAGGCTCGAGCACGAACGAGCATTCGCTTCGAACATGATCGGCTCGCGGCGACTGTTTACACTGTCTGTTGCCTGAGCCTCGAACGAATGCTCGTTCGTCACCTCTGTTCGCGACGAATGCTTGGCCAGTGTAAATGGGCATTTAGTGAACTCCACTTTTGACCACGGTATACGTACAACATCCCAAAATGCACTTGTATATATATGTTTGTCACGCGATACATGTCACAATTTTCATCCGATTTGGTATACGTATTTAGGACATGAAGGAAATTTGCTGTATATAGTTTTTGGGGTTCCTGGGGGCCCAATATTGTGTTTTTTTTAAAATGATTTTTATCTTTTTAGCGGTATGTTGTAGAAACGTAAAATTTTGATATGTTATGGCTGATGTTAAAGGCTTTTCGATTTTGATTGGGGGGCCTGTCCAACCCCCGGGGGCCAAATATTCTGTTTTTTAAAAATGGTTTTTATCTTTTCCTTAGCGGTTTGTTGTAGAAACGTACAATTTTGATATGTTAATGGATTTTCGATTTTGAACATTTTGGGGGCCCTGCCCCGCCCGGAGGGGGCAGGGAACCCAATATTTTTTTTTGAAAATGACTTTTTAAAATATTCTTAAGATATTTTTTCTATAAATGACGACAACCCTAACGTGAACACCTAATCATCTTGATCTATACTATAGTTACACTATTTCACGAAATCATATACGTTTACTGATAACGATTAGGCGTAGAAAGAGAGCTTCAATCTGGAGTCCATTATCGCATGATGGTACTTACCATCACTGAAAGGACTGAAAACAGATATGAGTAATAGGTAACTAAAAACTTTGAATACCATCATGATCCCACATAGGGTGGATCCTTTAAAAAGGACGTCTAAATAGGGAATATTTTTTTGTGTTGACTGTCTCAACCGATGACGAAGATCCTAATAGGCGTAGTTTTCCTTCCGTGACATGAAATTAGAAAAATAGAGTATTTTTTTGGGTCAGGCCCGGTCCCACCTACGGCAATATGGAGCATCTGCCCAGGCCGAACTTGGTTGGAGGCGAGATTGCATTCGAACCTGAAACTCTGCTATTTGACCGGATTGCATAAGTTTATTTATTACTAGCTGTTTTGCCCGTGCTTCGCTAATACGATTCTTATATTGCCACTAGCTGAGTTCCCGAACTTCGTTTCGAGAAGATGAGAGAACATGGGGAGTAGTAAAGGGGTGGTAAGCTGGGGAGTAGTAAAGGGGTGGTAAGCTGTGTAGAATGTGTTGAGAGTAGTATTGGATTAGTTTCCAAAAAAAAAAAAAAAAAAAAAAAAAAAAAAAAAAAAAAAAAATGCGTGTTGAAGTCTGCTGAGTTTAGGCTGGGTCTGCGACCAGCCTAATCACGCAGACTTCAACACGCATTTTTATTTCTTTTGGAACCTAACCCAATACTATTCCCAACACGTCCTACCCAACAAACTTAGTGTTCAATGCTTTTAAATTATAGATAAAAACCTATTCGCAGAACTACCGAATGTACATACAAAAATTTCATTAAAATCGGTTAAGCCGTTTTGGAGGAGTATGGTGACAAACACCACGACGTTACGAGAATTTTATATATTCGATTTTTGTTTTTTAAGGACAATGGAAATTGGTTAGTGTCCAGCCTGTATATTGCAACCTTTAAAACCCAAGATTTAAGCGTTTCGCCAGGCACCTTAGGGGCACGACAATTCTGACTTTTTAGTAAATTTAAAATTTTATTTTGTCCTTTCCCGGTTTTGAACTCGTAACTCTGGAATGGCTGGCCATACCTTTGCAGAAAATGTCCTAAAATAAGGACTAAAGGGCCACCTAAAACATTCTCGCTTTGAGTTGATATGTTGTCGCGACATATTTTAAGATATCGGACTGTGACTGTCCGATTTTGGTGAATAAATTATAACTTTGGCCGTAACTCGAAAACGGCTTGACATATTGTAGTTCTGAATTTTCCCGGGGTCGTAGATCATGATTTTTGGGGGGTCGATTCCCATCAATTTTTCGATATCTGCTATCGTTTGAGCTGTGGTATTGTAAATAATAACGCGTCATACATAGGTATCTGGTACATAGGTAGATACATACAAATTTCTGATTTATATATTAAGATGAGTTAATGGGACATGCCCATTTTCACGTCTTCCCCAATTAAAATGAATGAACTTTTTTTCATTGATTCCTAACCGAATTTACTGACACCAGGGGGAGACGAGAATGGGAATCTTCAAAAGATACAACTTCTCGTATTTATTCAGCCGCAGCAAAACAAAAACGCCCGTCGAGTGGTGTGGAGGTTTTGTTGGACTCAATCTAGCCTACCAACTAAACCCACCCTCTTCTCTCTTCCCCACCGCCAGCTTTGGTCTAACAAACTGTCTCGGCACTGCTGAAAGCTGCTATTCATCAGGACTAAATTGATGAACTAAATTAATCTATATCAGAGGTTCCCAAACTGGGGGGCGTGAAGGCAAGTCAAGGGGGCGCGAGACCGGTTGAATTATTATAATTTAGTTGAAATATACACAATTTTTTTTACAAAACTAATTTTATTGAACATCATGTTTAGAAAATTTGAATGTATCTCATTCAAATTTTCTTTCAGAAAATTTGCATTCAGCAACACATTAGCGCTTTGATTAAGATAGCATTCAGCAACACATTAGCGTTTTGAATGAGATTGCATTCAGCAACACATTAGCGTTTTGAATCAGAAAGCTTTCAGTAACACATTAGCGTTTTGAATCAGACAGCATTCAGCAACACATTAGCGTTTTGAATGAGATAGCATTCAGCAACACATTAG
>CM022876.1:30847910-30877807 GCA_012654025.1 Pachypsylla venusta | reverse complement strand
AATACATAGAATATGTCGATCAGAGTTAAACAGTAAGCACCTCTTCAAAGCCATCAACACGTTAGCTATACCTATTGTGACATACTCAAGGAACTACTACTGAGGAATACATTAATAGAATACATAGAATATGTCGATCAGAGTTAAACAGTAAGCACCTCTTCAAAGCCATCAACACGTTAGCTATGCCTATTCTGACATACTCAAGGAAATAGTGTTACAAGAATAATAATATAGGTTTTACAATGGAAAAAAAAACGGAAACGTTACAAACAGATACGTTTGTAACGTTTGTTAATTTTTTTGAATTTTCCCACCAAATTTACCAAATGCGATTCAACGATACGACAAGGTTGCCATTTGATTGTTCACAGTGGGGCTGTTCGATTAGGGACAAAATGCGGCATTTATCGTCTTTCGGTGCTTGATGACTTTTTTGATTCCAAAAATCATTTTATCGAGTGTAAATCTAAGTTGCCCCTTCCGTGCTGCATACTCTTGGGAATTTATAGGAGGGGCAGCTGCCCCCCCCTTCCTACGCCCATGATTGTAATCAAATCAGTCAAGTTTTTTATGCTGAATCTCGTAGTCCCATTGCTTTTTTTCATTTTTTACACTTTTTATACGTAATTTCATTTTAGATTGATGTTAACATTTTGTGTGTCCCCAAAATTTTTTCCTTCTTGGATATAAAAAGTGTAAAAATGAAAAAGCCTATGGTCCCGGGACTTTTCGAACACTCTGTGTACAATATGTATAAATGCAGTGGGATGTTCTCATAACTCATTCTGCGATATTGAGAAATTTTCTGATGGTGTTGGTATTACTTGATAAGATGACTGATTTCTGGGCAAGTTCATGCCTTTTCCCTGTGTTACTCAGTCCACATTATTTTAGTCCATGATTGGCATGTTTATTAATATTAAGTTATTTAATATTTATATTATTAGTATTAAGTTGTTTATTATATAGTTTGCAACTCCTTTGTAACATTTTTATACAAATAAATTTATAATTAAAAAATTAAAAAAAACATTCATCTCAACCAGCTTGCGCTGGTGCAGCATCATGAGGACGCCAACCTTTGTGGTCCATTCACTTAGTAAAACGTTGCTTAACTTCAGCGATCTAACGGTTACTGTTTCATTTAATGTGCCATCAGGGCCGCCAAGGGAATCCGGGCCCTGGACTGAAAAATTACGGGTCCCTATACAAAAATCCATGAATTCTCAAGAGCAAATAACCTAAACATTAAATATAAGTATCCATGATGTATAATATAAACTAATGATGTTAAATTACTTCTATTAATAACAAATCATGATCAATGAATCAAATAATCAACCAAGTTTTAAACTTATAAAATACGTAATCGAGGTGGTAAAATTTAAAAAAAAAAAAATTTTTAGCACCTTCGAATTTCGGGCCCCTCCATAAAACCCGGGCCCGGGGGGATTCTCCCCATTCCCACCCCCTGTCGGTGGGTCTGTGTGCCTAACTTAAACAAAGATTTGAATATTAGTTCAATTGTATCTTGCTAGGTATCAAATGCTGCCAAGAAGAATGGTCCTACTTGAATGCTGTAAAATCTAACATAAATAAATCACCACTAAAGAGTCAACAGCCAAAGTCTGACACTAATAAAGAAGCTGAATGCTAAGCAGTGACAGTGACGGCAGGTGATTCCCGCTGCTCATGAACTCTCAGTTATGCACTCTCACTGTCACGTCCCGGTCTAGTATGAACATGTTTCTTCAACAGTCTGGAAGAAGATTTTTAGTTTTGCCGGGCGGATCACTTGCCGGTCACTGTTCCGCCTAATAGAGTGCTCCGTAAGGAGAATTCCCACAATAAGCAGTGACTGCAACACATTGAAATAATATTTTTCACAATATTCCTATTTCAAAATAAGAACAACTGAGTGTCCAGTGGTCAAGAACGTGGTTTGCTACACTTCACACAAGATTTTCTAGTTTTCCTTCTCTTTGAGGCCTCCTTACAGATATAGCAATCGCCTACTTGGGCTATTCCACCCGTTTTATCTGTTTTTTGAAAGCTTATAGTACATACGTTGGTATTACTTCTACCTAAAATCTTTCTTTTTTTTACTTTCTCTTCCATAGAAGATAAAGTATTGTATTCGTGCAGAAATTTTAGAGATATTTTGGCTGAAAAAATTGTTTGACGGGAAGCCAAATGACAAAATAAAGATCAAATATATTCGGCCATTTTGCATTTGGGCNTGGAAGAGAAAGTCTAGTACGGTTTTCCGTACCATTTATTTACGACAGAGAGAGAGAGAGAGAGAAAAAAAAATTCTTTGAGATAAAGTAAGTGATTTACATATCTTCGAATTTTGACTGGAGCATCAGCATTATGAGAATTCATGTTGAAAACACTTTGAATTAAACTTAGGATAAAAAAATAAATGCAAATAATATTTGATTTTTACAATAAAACACCACAGGTTGGGGATATACTCGTATTTCATGTAGATGACAATTATTTCTGCCCAATTAATTTCGGCAGGGTCATTCCAAAGACAATGGACTGGTTTATGAATTGTTTTGATTCATTTCCTAACCTTTTTATTCAGAAGTAGCACAAAAATTTACAATAACAAATACAATCAATGAGAAAAGATCACAATTCTAAGAAAAGTATGTGTTTCATAGTTAAAGTAAGTCAGGTACCCGGGTACCTAATTCGGTCCTATTAGGGTGTGAGAATCTTCGGTCCCATGAAGTTTAACCCTAGATTGCTGGATTAATTTTTTTTGTAAGTTATTGCTGGACATACGTCATTTTGACTCAGCACTCATTTTTCCTTGATGAGTCCAGGATTTTTTCTGTTGGTTGGTTTCATTTGGTTTATCAGTTGAGAATTTTAACCTCCTGGTGTTGGCCGTACCATACCAACTACTCACATTAACTTCACCCCTTCTAGGTGGGACCGGGAAAAGTCAGCAGGATTTTTCTAAGTTGAGATTTTTTTTTTTAAGTTTAGAACATTTTTTTATTTAAAAGAAAATAATAGGATTTATTGGTTTAAGTGTAACAAATGGGTACAGGAAAAGTAATCATGGCAGTTCAAATTTCATGACCCCCCTCTAAAACGTCAAAATGACTCACCAAACGTCAAAATGACTCACCAAACGTCAAAATGACTCACCAAAAACAAGCGTTATCGCTGGAAATGGGTCAAAATGACTCACTAACTTTTGCGAAAAATTACTTTTACGAAAAATCACTTATTGAAGCTGAATGTGCGGGAAATATATGGAGTCTCAACAGGATCGAACAAAAAAGAGGGGGGGGGGTAATAGAAACAATCACACCTATGCGTCAAAATGACCCATGACCAGCAATCTAGGGTTAAGGGATGAGCAGTTTCTACGCATAGATAATGTAAAAAACATGCGAAGAGTTGTACAAGGAAGACTATTAGGGTGCGGTTGTTGCCACTGCGCAGAAGGTTGTGACGTGGTGCAGAAGAAGATTAATATACTTTCATCTAACCAAAAACTATTTTACTCGCTTCTCCTTTCCTTAAGGGCCTGCGATCCCCTCCAAACGACAGATAATTTCTTTGTATATCTAGAGCGGCATTCATTATTCTTACGTTCTGTAAAAACTTTCTATCATATGCTAAGTCCCGGATCAAATTCATTTTCGCATCAAAATCTTCTAGTTGGTTGTCAAAATCACTACCAACGACATTATAAATCAAACTGGCATTCTGAAATATATGAAAATAAAATAGTTGTGAATGTTAGTGAACTCTACTTTTGACCCGGGTATATATCCCGAAATGCACTTGTATATGTGTATGTGTGTGTATGTATGTCGATACAAGCCACAATTTTCATTCGATTTTGACGAAATTTGGTATATTTGTTTAGGACCTGAAGGAAANACGAACGACATTATAAATCAAACTGGCATTCTGAAATATATGAAAATAAAATAAAATTCCATCAACTTGAAAATAGTTGTGAATGTTAGTGAACTCTACTTTTGACCCGGGTATATATCCCGAAATGCACTTGTATATGTGTATGTGTGTGTATGTATGTCGATACAAGCCACAATTTTCATTCGATTTTGACGAAATTTGGTATATTTGTTTAGGACCTGAAGGAAATGTGCTGAAGGAAATTTTGGGAGCACTGCCACCCCCCGGGGTCCAAATATTGTGTTCTTTGAAAATGATTTTTTTCTTTTTAGCGGTTTGTTGTAGAAACGTAAAATTTTGATATGTGATGGCTGGTGATTTTGAACATTGCGGTGGCCGGTGGCCCTCCCCTCCCTTGGGGGGAGGGGGCCCCTATATTTTGTTTTTTGAAAATGATTTTTATCTTTTTACTGGTTTGTTATAGAAACTTAAATTATGATANTATTTTTTTAGTTTTCAATAAAGAAATAGCGACTTATTGTAATAAAAAAACAACAACATTTTTTCCTTTATTTTGTTGGCGGGTACTTTTTACTCTCCCCTTGGTAATGCATGTAATTGAATAGAGCTTGGCAAACCTAGGGTTAATGACTACAACACTAACGTGAACACCTGGTCATATTGATCCACTAGTTTTAGTTGCCAGTGAGGACACTGCTTCTGCTTAGTGTGAATGTTCCTTTACCTGTTGTGCTGCACTTTGCTTCACAGAAACATTTTGACTCAATATAATTTGAGCTGTTCCATTATATAGAGCAGAATAATCAAAGATGAAACATATTTTTGGCACTGATTGAAAATCAAAATAATTGAAAAACACTCTTGATAGATATAATCCATAATTATTTGATTTGAATATGTTTCCAACTAATGTGATGATATTTTTCTTTATTGTACAGTCTAGTATCGAACAATATGGTGCACCAACATGGTACAGTATTTTCCATGTACTCCTCTTATTGGATGCTACAACATACGTTGGATGTTCTGATCGATATGTGTATGTATTTCCTTCAGGTATGACTATTCCTAAACGAAACAAATAAAAAACTCTGCCAATGTGACACATGGGTTTATTATTTTTCATTAATAAACCTTTTTTGCCTCCCCCCCACAAAAAATGGGGGGGCAAAACAATTAAGGGGGGTACTCGTGACGATTCCAAATCTGGGGCGAAATTAGACCCTAAATTTGACATGCCTCTTTCTAGACAGGATTAATGAAAACCGTTAAAAAGCGGCAAAAATTGCTAAGGGTGTATTCGATTGCACCCAAAAGTTTCGGGGCACAATTAGAGCCCAGATGGGATCTATATACCAAATCCAAATCGGTCAACGCTAAGTGGCAAAAGTGCCCATCACGGCGTACGGCGCGGCGGACAAACGATTTTTTTTATTCGATTTTTGGATTGTACGTACCTTGAAACGTATAAGATCAAATTTTGAGGGGGATAATTTTTTTTTCGTGACGATTCCGAAGGTTCATTATTGAAAATAATGAACCTTTGTTCCGTGGAACCTTTTTCGCATTACTTCAGGGCATTCCTTTTTACAGTCATGCCATTCCGGAACCGAGAAAACTCGATCAGAAAATTTTCGCTCCTGGCGGGAGAACCCACACCTTCCGGACCAAGAGTCAATGCTCTTAACTTCTCGGCCACAGAGATCGGCAAAAATGATAACTCTACTTCAGACTTTCTAAACGCCCGCTTTCTATACGACCTGAATGCAACCTCCTGAAGATTAATGAGATTTATTTTTGTCAGTCTATATCATTGTACGTCACTGATAAAAATGAAAATGTGTACGTTTGATGATTTCAGTAGATGAGTAACCTTTTTAATACCACAATATTTGAACTTTTACATCGAAGCTCTAAACCGGGGCCTAAATAAAAAAATATTTTAATTAGCTTTGGGAACATTCGGTTGTTGTCGCAGCTTAATTAGATTAAGCATTCTTCGACTGCTGTCACAACTCTCTAGTGAGAATTTAATATGTCTGTAAATTTCATCAAAATTGAAGTGATATTGCCACCTTTATGAGGGTGTCCCGAATTTCAGGTTTGGTGCCCTAAGAGGCTCCGAGATGAAGATAGCCTCATGAGACCCGAAATTTGTCGATAATATCTTTCAAAGAGTGCATGTCTCTTTTAAATTTCATCAAAATTGGAGTGATATTGCCACTATTAGAGAGATGACCCAAATTTCTGGTTTGGTGCCCTAAAAGGCTCCCTAATGAAGATAGCCCCATGAGACCCAAAATTTTAAAGATTGTCTGTATTAATTTTCATTAAAATTGGTGTGATATTGCCCCTTTTAGAGAAGTGGCCCTAATTTTAGATTTGGTGCCCCAAAAGCCCCCCAGATGAAGATAGCTCAATGAGACGCAAAAAGTATCGATCATATGTTAGAACAAGTTTCTGTTTCAAATTTCATCAAAATCGGGCTTGCCGTTTAGTTTCTAGAGGGTCACCCCGAAATTACCCCTTTTGACCCATAAATGGACCCCAGAGGGTGCTATCTCCAATGTTATAGTTTTGCCTCGAATTATGGTCTCAAGGAATAATGGTGCCAAATTTCATCAGCATCGTAAAGTCTGCAGATGCGCGAAAACGATTTCGCGGACGGGCGGACACACATTTTTTGTAGACCACTTTTTTGGAATGTAGTCGTCACAATTCGTCCAGAAAAGCAAAAAAACGACATCGAACATTTTCACCAATTAATACAATACTTTATTTTCCTATACTTCGTATATGGGAAAATAAAGTAAAAATGTGTATCTTGAAGAGTAACAGAGTTCTGATTTTTTTAAAATCCATCCAATTCTGTTGACAGTACCAATTATGTCAATCTCCTTACTCCAGTAATTTATGTAACCCGGTGTATTCATTGTGCTTACGACACCACTGCGCTGAACATGTAGTGTTTCGTAGATTACGGTTCGGGCTCTTTATTGGCTCTTTCTTGCATCCGATCTTATCTTTCCCCATCTTTAAACTTTAAAATTCAGTTCCAAAATACCTACCGCCCGCTATACAGTCTGCTACCTATAATCTAATAATTAATTAAATACATCAATTTTATTAATCACTAGCAGGATACGCCCGCTTCGCTTGGCGCCTTATAGGCATGGCCGTTTATAGCCTATGTCCTTTCATAAAGTTTAGTCTAATCTCCATACCAAATTTCATCAAAATCGGTTCAGTAGTTTAAGCGTGAAAGCGTAACATACATACAGACAGACAGAGTTACTTTCGCATTTATAATATTAGTATGGATTTAAAGACCCAACGATCATACCACGTTGAATACACCAGTTCCCGTCAGATCACTGAAGTCACGCAACGTCGGGCGTGGTCAGTACTTGGATGGGTGGCCGCTTGGGAACACCACGTATCGTTGGCTCATTTTTCCGGCTCAACCCAGGTTAGTTGAGGTCAATGTGGGTAGCTGGTTTGCAAGTTTCCAGCGAATGGAGGGTAAAACCCCCGTCTTGAATGACTAATAGGCAGGTAAATTATTCTTTGTTCCTGTTTCTTGTTACCGTTCCCACACATTGTTCAAAATGATAAATTGGTCGGTGAGTGCATCTCGGTAGTACATGTTAATTCACACTTCAACTCACCTTTAGGGAGTTTATCTCCATTCTTCATTACTACAGTAACATAATTATAGGCTGTATGTGGATCTATGATGACATATGCTACCATTTTGAAAATTCTTATTTTCAGAACAGCTGCGAAAAGAAAATTAATCATTCACTAGATTGAGGTAGCCAATAGATACTGATCAGGGTGTCCCTATACCCTAAATTCGCATAATCCTTTTAATCACGTATACTGTGTCTCAAGTAGAGAGTACTTTGCTTAGTAAACATGTGTCTGGAAATGCTCCCCCATCGCGCAACAGGACCGTAAATTTCCATATCAGCATGCTCAAAACTCGCAAACGGCAAGTGCTTCCGCAACAAGGTAATACCATAACGAATAGAACAGATAGTGGGGAAACTCATGCAGTTACATGTGAGTAGCCGCTAGAGGGCGTTTAGCTGTAGAATAATTAATTGTACACACTAGGTAATGTTTTTTAACGGGGACATAAAAAAAATGTTAATGAAAATTTCATCTATGTTCAAGGTTAAAATTAATTTAATTAAAAAATATAATTATATTTGAAGATTTAATTTAAAAAGAAAAAAATAAGTAGGTAACTATTTAAAACGCAAAAATCAAATTCGCGGCCATTGATAAATCAATCAGATGATTTGCTGATAACAAACCCTGAAGGATTTGGTACCGGGCAGAAGTAATGCGGCATGAATTGCTGTTATCCAATTTTAACCCAATTAGAGAGGTTAGGAAACATTTTTACGTCCATACCTCTGTACATGGACCCATGAAGGCCAATAAAAAATCGAGTTTTAAAAAAAATTGATTTTTTTATAACTTGCCACATTGTTCCTGCCATGTGTCGGACCCAGTGGCGGGATGCACATTTGCCGCCTGTAGGCTATTCAAAATTTTGCCGCCCCTCCCGAACTTTACAATTCGACACAATACCTAATTCGCAATCATAGGTAAGAATTAGGTCATTACAATTTTTGTAAATGAAATTGTTCTTTTTGATTTGTGCACTTTCGTACTAATTACAGCACCCTTTTGGGGGGTGCTTATTTATATCAATATTACTCACGGAATACAAAATGACACTTTTGTTTAAAATTGATTCTTCCCTTGGTGTTTTTTTTTGCCACTTTTTAACGATTTTCACGAGCCTGGCATAAAAAGAAAACGGTGAGAGCTAGAGATTGAAATTTGGTGCGTAATATTCGTATTACTATTATGAATGGAGTGCGACACGTCATTTTTGATTGACTTCCAAACTACCGTTGCTGCTTGGTTTTTAGCGGGTTTGGCCGATTTCAAATAATGTCTAAAATTTTATTCTGTGAATTTTATGTATTCTACGGTTCTCAAATTTTAATTAAAATTAAATAGTTGGCGGTTTTGCCGCTTTTTTGGCTGTTTCCATGAATCCTGCCTGGAAACCTGGAAAAGGAACGGTGGGTGCTACCAGAGACTTGAAATTTGGCATGTATGTTAATTATAATTATACATAGACCAAAAAAATCTAACCGAGACATTTTGATCTCAATGCACGGGCCAATGACTGAAACTCGAAATTTCGGCTCTGAGGACCTCGAACGCGTTTTGGCATTGAAAACTCGACATGGACTATTTCAGCGCATTACAATATTTTTTTATAGATTAGGAAATCGTGCGATATTCTCACCAGACTTTTTATTTTCCTTATCTCGATTTTCAGTCATTGGTCCTTGTGTGTGCCCGTCTGACGGTCTGTGAACAGCATATTTCAAGGACGGTAAGTAGAAGAGACTTGACAATTGGTATGTAGGTATGTCAGTTTTATACCATGAACATTCTTTTCATGCCAGACTGGTGAAAACCGATAAAAAACGACAAAAAACGCCAAGGGAAGATTCGATTTCAATCAAAAGTGTCATTTTGCATTCCATGCGTAAAATTGATATAAATGAGCACCATTTTTAAGCTCTATCATTTGTCGTACTCTTTTTAGGCAGGAACCGCCAAAAAGCGATTGAAAAAAATTAATTTGAATCGGGACCAAATTTCAAGCTCCTGCTCTTACTGCTCTCTTTAGTCGGGATTAACATGTGTATGATTTCAAATCAGAAGCGCTTTCCGTTCTTGAGATATCTTGTTCACAGAGAGACAGACACAATTACGGACCGTTGGATAAACTTGAGATTTGGGCTCTTGGCACTCAAAACGTGTTTTGGCATTGAAAACTCGACATTGAAAATGTCAGCCCATTACAATACTTTCCTTTTAATTAGGATAAGGAAAGTAAAAATTATCTAATAAGGGGTGAACACATATTACATAAACATATTATATGTTGAAATGTTTGTATAAACCTAATAGGTATATAAATATGAATCATTTTAATTTCTGTATAACATTTAAAAAAAAATCGGACAAAATTTGCCGCCCCTAAAATCTACTGCCCTAGGCTCCAGCCTACTCAGCCTATTTGTAAATCCAGCACTGGTCGGACCCAACCCTGAACTGCTCCCATACCATTTGATATCACTAGCGCTAGAGTTTCACTGACATACCGCATCATGGTTTAAATTCAGAGAGTTTCCCCACTTTCTTTTCTATTCGTTGTGGTAATACAAAGATTCCCGGTAGGAAACTTGTACTTTCTTTTGAACGGAGCACATTATCCTACGATGTTCAGCTTCTCAAGTGGTGGCCTATTTGAGCCAGCACTCCTGTAAAAGAATTTGTATTTGAGCCAAATTTAAGCATGATTAATACAAGATACCTCTTACCATTTCTGGGATAGTTACATATAGCAACTCATTTACGGAAAGGGTATAACTGACAGGATTCCATGCTCGGAAGGTGCCTATAGCAACTCATTTACGGACAGGATATAAGTAACATCAGGATTCCATGTTCGCAAGGTGCTTAGCAACTCATTTACGAACAGGATATAACTGACAGGATTCCATGCTCGCAAGGTGCCTATAGCAACTCATTTACGGACAGGATATAAGTAACATCAGGATTCCATGCTCGCAAGGTGCTTAGCAACTCATTTACGGACAGGATATAAGTAACATCAGGATTCCATGCTCGCAAGGTGCTTAGCAANTCATTGTGTCAAGAGCTGAACTTATAATTGTCTCAAAATGATACATACCATTACTGTGATGACTGATGACAGCTAGGAGTAGTAAAGAACAGTAAGCTATCCTGTTAATTGAACTTATCATTGTGTCAAGAGCTGAACTTATAATTGTCTCAAAATGATACATACCATTACTGTGATGACTGATGACAGCTAGGAGTAGTAAAGAACAGTAAGCTATCCTGTTAATTGAACTTATCATTGTGTCAAGAGCTGAACTTATAATTGTCTCAAAATGATACATACCATTACTGTGATGACTGATGACAGCTAGGAGTAGTAAAGAACAGTAAGCTATCCTGTTAATTGAACTTATCATTGTGTCAAGAGCTGAACTTATAATTGTCTCAAAATGATACATACCATTACTGTGATGACTGATGACAGCTAGGAGTAGTAAAGAACAGTAAGCTATCCTGTTAATTGAACTTATCATTGTGTCAAGAGCTGAACTTATAATTGTCTCAAAATGATACATACCATTACTGTGATGACTGATGACAGCTAGGAGTAGTAAAGAACAGTAAGCTATCCTGTTAATTGAACTTATCATTGTGTCAAGAGCTGAACTTATAATTGTCTCAAAATGATACATACCATTACTGTGATGACTGATGACAGCTAGGAGTAGTAAAGAACAGTAAGCTATCCTGTTAATTGAACTTATCATTGTGTCAAGAGCTGAACTTATAATTGTCTCAAAATGATACATACCATTACTGTGATGACTGATGACAGCTAGGAGTAGTAAAGAACAGTAAGCTATCCTGTTAATTGAACTTATCATTGTGTCAAGAGCTGAACTTATAATTGTCTCAAAATGATACATACCATTACTGTGATGACTGATGACAGCTAGGAGTAGTAAAGAACAGTAAGCTATCCTGTTAATTGAACTTATCATTGTGTCAAGAGCTGAACTTATAATTGTCTCAAAATGATACATACCATTACTGTGATGACTGATGACAGCTAGGAGTAGTAAAGAACAGTAAGCTATCCTGTTAATTGAACTTATCATTGTGTCAAGAGCTGAACTTATAATTGTCTCAAAATGATACATACCATTACTGTGATGACTGATGACAGCTAGGAGTAGTAAAGAACAGTAAGCTATCCTGTTAATTGAACTTATCATTGTGTCAAGAGCTGAACTTATAATTGTCTCAAAATGATACATACCATTACTGTGATGACTGATGACAGCTAGGAGTAGTAAAGAACAGTAAGCTATCCTGTTAATTGAACTTATCATTGTGTCAAGAGCTGAACTTATAATTGTCTCAAAATGATACATACCATTACTGTGATGACTGATGACAGCTAGGAGTAGTAAAGAACAGTAAGCTATCCTGTTAATTGAACTTATCATTGTGTCAAGAGCTGAACTTATAATTGTCTCAAAATGATACATACCATTACTGTGATGACTGATGACAGCTAGGAGTAGTAAAGAACAGTAAGCTATCCTGTTAATTGAACTTATCATTGTGTCAAGAGCTGAACTTATAATTGTCTCAAAATGATACATACCATTACTGTGATGACTGATGACAGCTAGGAGTAGTAAAGAACAGTAAGCTATCCTGTTAATTGAACTTATCATTGTGTCAAGAGCTGAACTTATAATTGTCTCAAAATGATACATACCATTACTGTGATGACTGATGACAGCTAGGAGTAGTAAAGAACAGTAAGCTATCCTGTTAATTGAACTTATCATTGTGTCAAGAGCTGAACTTATAATTGTCTCAAAATGATACATACCATTACTGTGATGACTGATGACAGCTAGGAGTAGTAAAGAACAGTAAGCTATCCTGTTAATTGAACTTATCATTGTGTCAAGAGCTGAACTTATAATTGTCTCAAAATGATACATACCATTACTGTGATGACTGATGACAGCTAGGAGTAGTAAAGAACAGTAAGCTATCCTGTTAATTGAACTTATCATTGTGTCAAGAGCTGAACTTATAATTGTCTCAAAATGATACATACCATTACTGTGATGACTGATGACAGCTAGGAGTAGTAAAGAACAGTAAGCTATCCTGTTAATTGAACTTATCATTGTGTCAAGAGCTGAACTTATAATTGTCTCAAAATGATACATACCATTACTGTGATGACTGATGACAGCTAGGAGTAGTAAAGAACAATAAGTTATCCTGTTAATTGAACTTTGTGATAGGAGCTGAACTTATAATTGAACTTATATATCATTGTGATAGGAGCTGAACTTATAATTGTCTCAAAATAATACATACCATTACTGTGATGACTGATGACAGCTAGGAGTAGTAAAGAACAATAAGCTATCCTGTTAATTGAACTTATCATTGTGTCAAGAGCTGAACTTATAATTGTCTCAAAATGATACATACCATTACTGTGATGACTGATGACAGCTAGGAGCAGTAAAGAACAATAAGCTATCCTGTTAATTGAACTTAACATTGTGAGAGGAGCTGAACTTATAATTGTCTCAAAATGATAATACCATTACTGTGATGACTGATGACAGCTAGGAGCAGTAAAGAACAGCAAGCTATCCTGTTAATTGAGGTCATGATAGCATCAAGAGTTGAATGTCACAAAATTATAGCAAAACAACATTTTTTGTTCTTTGTGAAGTTAGCAAAACAATATCAATTTACGTTATTTTCATGAACTATTATGTCTCACGCATTATTTAATTATTATTTCTCACGCATTTCGTTTGGTAGAACGATTATATTTTTCATACTATGTCACAAACAGCAAACAGAAGTCTGAATATCGATTATTAGTTATTCATTGTTTTTTTCTCTGAAAATCTTGAATTTGAACTTAATTCACTTTTAAAACTGACCGTAAACTGACTCAGGGTTTCTTTATAGTTTTTAACCAATTTCTAGAATGTTCTCGTTTACAAAGAACACCCTATACCCTTCTACATTGCTCCCGAAATGGGTGATTTAATAGAACTAGCTTTAATAGAAAAGGCCCAACATTTTTAATTTGTTTGTTTTAGTTTGGGACCCCGCCAATTTAATTCTGTTAAGCGACTTTTTGAATGAACGGCTTTCGGATAATCGACGCTTTACTGCATATAAATTTGAAATCTGTGTATATTTAATGTATTTGTTTGTCTGTTAAGGCGCGTCCATACTATGCCGTAGAATGCCGGCGGCAGAGCCAGCGGCTTTGCCGCTGCCAAACAGCGGCATTCCACGTCTGCGTTGGCATTCTGTTGGCACAATTCCACATCTGCGTTGGCATTCATTCCGACCAAGTTGTCGTAGGGGATCCATTTACTTTTGTACATATCGTCACGTCCCGCACCAGATTTGTTTGATTCTCTTTCCTTTTTTACTTCTTGTAAAAAATGACACACCAAGTTCTTGATTTTTCTTTGCTTTTCATCATTATTTACACCAAAGCTGACAGATATTTCCATCATAGCGTTCAGTTTTCAATTCCTGTCTTTGTAATTTCTACGACGACAGTCCCACAGAATAGGACGATCTCGGTACAAATTAATTAAAATATACACTTTATCGTTTGTCCAATCCATGACGAAACACGGTGCTGTCCAAAACAAAACTGATTAATTATTGAAGCCGCGGCTTGCTGCGCGACGCCAACCGTTGGCACGTCTACACTTCCCATTCTTATTGGCTTTCTTTGAAGTAGACCGACACTCGAGCGATTTTCAGCGGCATACCGCAAAATGCCAAAGGACATGTCCACATTTTAGCGGCTTTGCCGTCGGCAAAGGCTCTCGATCTGCCGCCGGCATCATGCAACATAGCTTGCACGCGCAATATTTTCAGTAGCATTTCCGTATTCCAGTACTTTCTAGACCTTTCGCCGGATCCACTTTTTCAAATTAGATAGAAATAATAATGAAAATATTTTTAAAGAAATTGTAGATCTGATTAGATTCTGTCAAGGAGGGTCTAGTTGTAATCAGATCTAGATCTTTTCGATGTATCTTATTCATTTTGGCTAAACAATTGGTGATACCCAAAAATCAGCCGTAACTTGAAAACGGTTTGACAGTTTTGAATTTTAATAATATTTCTGGAATCTTAGCCTACAGTTTTGGGGGTTTCCTTTCCCATTTATTTTTCGATGTCTCTTACCTTTTTAGCTAAAGAATTAGAGATACTCATATCGGCGTATATGTGGCGCGTGGCACGTTCCCATTGGATCACTGAAATTAAGAAACGTCCAGCGAGGTTTTAGTATGTGGGTATCCACGTGGGTACGCGCCCTCATGATGCTGGCTATTTTTCCGGTCCAACTCAGGCTGGGTGAGGTTAATGTGGTTAGCTGGTTTGCAAGTTTCCATCGAATGCAGGGTAAAACCCCGTCTCGAATGACCAATAAATTTTTTGGCTTAACGTTAAAGAAACGTTAAGCAAAAAAAAAATACATAAAAAAAAAATACTCATACAATAATCGTCCGTAACTCGAAAACGGTTCGACAGGTTTGAATTGTGATTATTTTTCTAGGGTCTCAGCCTATTCTTTTGGTGGGGTCCACTCCTATCAATTTCTCGATATCTCATATCGTTTTGTGTAAACAATTATTCGAACTTGTAACTGTGAAACGGCCAATCATAAAACTTTCTGACTTTGAGTTGATATATTGTGGAAAAAAAAATTAGGATATGGGACCGTGACTTGCTGATCTTTTTTAAAAAGTCCGCCGCATTAGAAAGCGATTCGATATTGAATTCTGATAGTTTTTCTGGGCTCGTAGCACATGGTTTGATGGGGGGAGGGGGGGCTCTTCCCATTCATTTTTTGATATCTCCTTTTCTTCTGGCCAAACAATTCCGGACAATTAAACATACATGATTAAGGACTCCATCGTTGTCGATGATGCCTCATCCTCTTGTCCATGTTCACGTGCATTTGCCGCTCCGGGTATGGCTGGATAATCCGGCTCTGGAGCTGAAGGTTCGACTACATCCGGAACATATCCATTGACCAGGTTGGAATAAATATTGTGATGTTGTTGGTGTATTTAGGGACTGGTATTGCATTCTCACCGGTTTGATGCTAGTGTCCTGAACCTCTGGGTGTTTGTGTCTTATATGACTGCTCAGACCGGAACCGGTCTTGCACTCGTGATTACATATTGTGCACTTCAGGCTTCTCTGAGTGTTTGACGATGTTGCCATATCGGTTGTCGCCGTTGTTGCTGTTACATTATTTGTTTGTTTATGAGTTTGTTTCAGGTGTGATTGAACGTACCCTCTTCCTTTCCTGCCGTTTCGAGTGAACGAACAGATAGGGCATTTCCAGGTGTAGTTTTCTTCTTCTTGGTGTCGCGCCAGCCTTTTTGTTTTCTTTTCTAGTAGGTCTCTTGTATGGTTGTTAGAAATTCCTTCACTGATTTTTTCTCTCCAGTCTTGGCGGTTTGCGGCATGGTTTCTCCAGTCTTTGATGTCAATATTCAGGTTTTTAAAATCGTCTTTGACCGTGTCCAACCAGCGTCTCTTGGGCTTTTGTTGGGCCCTTTTGCCTGTTTTTAGTTCGGAAAACGCAATTTGATGGGGTAATCTATCAATAAACATACATACACACACACACACATACAACATATTACCCTTTATAAAAGATTGAGTTTTTATAACCAAAAGACGTGTTTTTAGTTTTTTTTTTGTTTTGTAAATCCAAAAGCAAAAATAGTAATATAAGACTTATGATGAATGAAAAACGAATACTACACTTATTTTTATATGTAGGTATATGTATAGTAATATAAGAATCATAGCAAAGAATTGGTTATAACTTCAGGCTTCAATAATGAATATTGAAAAAATACAAAAAAATCTGAGGCGTAAATTGACCCTAATTTGACATACCTACTAAATTTGAAGTCTCTGGCTCTTACCATTCTCTCTTTAGACAGGATTGATGAAAACCGCTTTAAAGCGGTAAAAACCGCCATCGGTATATTTGATTGAACCCAAAAGTTTCAGAGCTAACTGAGACCTCAAATATGACATACAAAATTTCATATCTCTAGCTCTTACCGTTCGCCTTTTAGACAGCAATAATGAAAACCACTGAAAAGCGGCAAAAATCGTCAAGGGTGTATTCGATTGCACCTGAAAATTTCGGGGCACAATTAGAGCCGGATTTTTTTATTCGATTTTTGGATTCTACGTACCTTGAAACGTAAAATATCAAATTTTGAGGGGACGTAATTTTTTTTCCGATTCCAAGGGTCATTATTGAAAATAATAAACCAATATGTATATTACCTGTTACCGTCAATGTGTATATAATTGAGACATTCTATAGAACGACTAATCATTCTATACAGGCTGTCCCAAAAGTCCGAGACCACCTGATTATCTTTTAAACGGCTTTATTTTTCAGAATGATATTTTTTTACATTTTCAGAATAACAATAGAATTGGAAGTGCTTTTTATACATAAAAAGCATGTTCCTCAACATTGTTGTCCTATACAATCATCCAATATCCCATTGCAAAAAATTCGCCCAGTATTAGACACTCTTGGAAGTCATACCTTGGAAATTACAAATGGCCGCCATTTTAAAACTAAACACGTTAGACGTGTATTTTTTTTTTTGCAAAGCACTTCCAATTCTATTTTTATTCTGAAAATGTATCACAAGATGGGGGTTTGTATTTAATAAACAAAAGTTGGGCACCCTGGGGGCCACATATGACTCGCCCCTGAAAAATTGGTCACACCTTCGGGTGGTTTACTTTAGGGTATAATACCATGCAAAATTTCAAAACTCCTTATAAAGCTGTTCAAAAGATTATCAGGCATTCTCGGACTTTTGGGACACCCTGTAGAATGTGGGGCGTTTATAGTTATAAAGTACTAAATAATTGTTTTATTTTACACTTTGAATAGTCATTCTATGAAATGATTCGGCATTCTATATAATGTCTAACTTGTTATTATAGTTATAGGTAGGAATTCTGATCTCATGGTTATTTTCTTGATGCAGAGAAGTTTTTAGTGCGAGGCAATGCCTTAAAACGTTTCCTAACCTAACCAAATAAATAAGAAAGTCTGTAAAATATATTTATTAATTTTTATTCTCATTTAGTATCCTAACCTCTCTGGATGTAGGAAGGGGAATAAATACAATCATGAGGAATAGTACTAAACAACATATTAATAGCACATAGTGAAAAAAAAAATTATAAATGCGGTCAATGTATGAAATATTTTTTTGTCTTTCATACATTGACAGGTATTATATAGAATGACGGGTTTGATACATTGCCGGTAACATATCTAATACATCTTAGCGTACTACCTGCGGCCAGCCGCACACAGTGAGTTTTCCCTACATTCCTAATTTTGTTTCCGCTTAGGATAAAACAATAGATATCTACAAATATAAAGGCGTAATTTTAATACTCACTTACTCACCCTCTTAACAATATTATGAGTCACTTGGAGCTCGAAACACGAAATTTATTGGAGGGATATTAATTATATTGACCCAAAAATATTCCTCATTAACCCTCTCCCCCACCTGAATGGCTGAAATTCGTTATTTGTATGGTATTTGGCTTAAAAAGGGAGGAACAAATTACATAGGTGGGTATGTAAAAGTTAAAAAGAAAAAAGAAGAAGACATTGATAAAAGTAGTGAATTGACAAAAAACATAAATGTGAAAAATAAGTCCCAATCTAAAAAATGTCGGCCCATTAAAGTAGTGAGAGACTAATTAAAATATAGCCAAGTCCTTTAACAAAACAAGTTTTCCAAACAAGACTCCTGTCTCCATTTTCATTCAACCTTTAACCTCGCTATGATTCCCATGATTTCAACGTTTAACCTCGCTATGATTACCATGATTTCAACGTTTAAACTCACTATGATTCCCATGATTTCAACGCTTAACCTCACTATGATTCACATGATTTCAACGTTTAAGGTCGCTATGATTCGCATGATTTTAACGTTTAACCTCGCTATGATTTCCATGATTTCAACATTTAACCTTGCTATGATTCCCCTGATTTCAACATGTCAGATTATGCATGTCTCCATTTTCATTCAACGTTTAACCTCGCTATGATTCCCATGATTTCAACAATTAACCTCGCTATGATTCCCATGATTTCAACAATTAACCTCGCTATCATTCCCATGATTTCAACGTTTAACCTTACTATGAATCCCATGATTTCAACGTTTAACCTCACTATGATTTCCATGATTTCAACAAGTCAGATTATTTTTTTAACTTTTGTCCCAAATATATTCTGGTTGCTTCTCCTGCCCTTAACTTTCTAGGATTTTTAAATCTTAAATATTTTTTTGTACGTTTAGAGCACCATTCATGATTCGCACGTTCTTCAAGAATTGATTATCAATTGCTAAATCTCTGATTAAATTCATTTTTGCATCAAAATTGTCGATTTGGTCTCCAAATTCATCATGTACTGCATTATAAATATCGATGACATTCTGAAATATAACATAGGATTTTTTTTTTGGAACTGGCTCTTTGAAATAATAAGAATAATGTGGAACTGACTGTCTTAATTTACAAGGGACTCTTAGATCCTTTTCAAGGAGAACACATTGCGCAGAATGCGCAGGAACAGTGCCTAGAGATGTTGCGATATTGGTCTTTATGCGATATCCGATATCGATGACGATATTTTTTCCCGTATCGATATGCCGATAGGAAATATCGATATCATCAATATTGAAAGATATCGTTTCGGATTCCAGTTTAGAAAGTTATATATGATGTGAGAATTGAAGCTTAATTTAAACTTTGCTAGCTTACTTTACTCTACGAATTATATGATTATGATTACTTAAAGAACAGTAAATGGAATGCAAAATAATAATAAAATAAAAATAGTTCTCAATATGCAAATAGAATAAATTCCACAAATCCCTGATAAGAAGAACATTAATAAAAATAAAAAAATAAGAATCCAGTTAAAAAAAAAAGAATAAAATAGAGGAGGAAGTGTCAATCCACTTTATACAACACAAAGGATCTGATATGCTTGAGGACCCTTCCTATGACATTCTGATTCGATATCGACATTTTTCAATATCCGATATTATCGAATCCCTGATATCAATATAAATATCGAAAGAAAATATCGATATCGATAATATCGCAACATCCCTAACTGTGCCGTGAACGGCAAATGATCTGTTCTTCCAGGCTGTTCAAGGAATATGTTCAATGTTCATACTAGACAGGCACGTGACAGTGCATCAGTGTGAGTTCTCGGTCATCGGGAATCACTGTCACTGCCACTGCTTTGCTTAGTGTTTCTGATAAGATGATAAGAGTAGGTAGTACGTAATCTCATCGAAACAGGAGGATGTGGGTTCAAATTAACTTCAGCTTCTTTGTGGAATTATGTTCTCATATGTTAATTTTTTTAAATTATTTTCCTTTATACAACACCTTCCCCCCCCCCCAGGATGGTGGTACTCCAAAAATTCGAAAAAATACCAAGTGGTACTTCGTATTGGGAAGGTTGAGAACCCCTGACTAATAGCGTTGACCGTTTTCGATGTAGGTCCTATTTAGGGTCTTGTACACCTAAACTTATCATGTAGTCAGGAGAGAAACTAGTCAGCTTACATATATAAATTTCACAGATTATATTCGCTCTACAAACCTGTTCAGATGCACTCTCTTTTACAGTACAATTTGCACTCAAAATAACAGGAACTGGTGCACTGAAAGCGTGATGCATAAATACAATATGACGGACTAGAGTTCTATCGAAAAAATCAATCGAAATTCTGGACAGATATAAACCGATGTCATTTGATTTGAATATTTTTCCCATTAATGTCAAGATTCCCCTTTTAACAGTACAATCTAGTATTGAACAATATGGGTATTCAACATGGTACACGATTTTCCATGTATTAATGTCATTAGATGCAATAATAAATTTTGTATTCGGGTTTTCATATTTATATGTATTTCCACTTGTTTTAGTAATACCTAGAACAAAAATTAATATTTTTCAATTATTATTATTTATTGTGTATAACAACAATGGTTTTTGAAACATTATAATACTTGAAATTATTATTATTTATTGTGTACAACAACCAGTGTACACAATAAATCAACCTTGGTTAGTGACCACAGAGCTCTGAAAATTGTAATGAATTTAAAAGTAGTGAAAATGAAATCTCACAAAAAATTATCATTGAAAAAAGGCCAAGTTCCACTTTTTCAACCAAAAAATTCCGCCTATGGAAGTAGTGATATCTATTATTGGGGCCAAGTTTATTGTTGCTGCTGTAATCCCGCACTTAAATTTATTATTGCACGTCCTTCTGTCTCAATTTTCTTAAAGTAATACGGACTTTACACTTGGTCAGTTTTTTCTAAGGGGATTCGTAAAATACGACCTTTTTACGGAAGTAGTGATATCTATTATTGGGGCCAAGTTTACACACACAGCGAGCGGCGAACAAACATTTGCTGCGAATTTGATCGGCTCGCGGCGACTGTCTACAATGCCTGAGCCTCGAACGAATTTTCATTCGTCACCCCTGTTCACGACGAATGCTCGGGCAGTGCAAATGAGGCTTAACATTAACCACATGCGAACCAGCATTTATAAAACCACTTTTATAAATGCTAGATACCCTTCCTAACACCAAACATTCTGATGTATTTACACGGATTTAAGACCGGCACCTATTTAACATGGCTTGCTTCTTTATTTAAATCCAGCACAAAAGTATTGATCTTTTATTTTATTAAATTCCCACAAAGCAAATGTCACACCGATTCTCTTTTTTTTTGCAGCTGCTATGAAAATTATGATCCAAAAAAGGTTGGCATATATCCTGATTGATCCATATAACACTTACAATCATTTTACGGTGATGATGAGGAACAAGGACGACGTGCTTCCTAGGGGTGAGTATGCAAGTAGTTGTCAAACATGGTATAATTATTATTATTATTATTATAGGGTTGGGCTATCGATATAACGGAAAAAAAGTTAAATATCGATATATTATGTTTTCTATAATATCGATATTTTTTTTGATACATCGGTTTTTGATGTTTTTAGAAAAAAATCATTTGAAAAAAGAGGTCTGTGATAGCTACTGATAAAACATGCTTAAGAAAAGATAAAATCTTGACTTCAGAGAGAAGCAGACTGAAAGGAGATAAGCAGATAAGGTTGAAAATATGTTGTTCCTGAATTTCCCCAATACTTAAGGGTCGTTTAGAAGTATTAGGTTTGGCATTAATGCCAAAAATGCCGCAGAACTGATGAGTTGTAATATCTGAACAACCGGGCAGATGTTTTGTGATTTAAAAAAATTAACATGAAGTTTTGCAGGTTATTCTGAATTCGATATTGTGTCATGTATCTTTTAAATAAATAATAAAACTACTTAATTATCTTTGTTAATATTAAAATGAAACTTTATTTGTTCTTATTAAAAGGAACAATACAACAATCTCATCTGTTTTTTGGTCTTCCTTTATTTTATTTTTTCTCAAATGCCATTCCATTATTTGTTTTGTCCATCTGTTATCATTGCACCTCACTATATGACCGGTCCATTTCCATTTCTTGTTCATAATTACTTCTCCTACATCTCTGATTCCTGTTATCCCGTTAATCCATTCCTTCCGTTTTCTTTCCTTACTCGATATACCCGTCAATGCTCTTTCCATACTCCTGACAGTAACTCTCAATTTGTTTGTAACTGTTGTCCATGTCTCGCAACCATATTATGTTAACGTTGGTAGAACGCGTATGTTCCACAATTTTCTTTTTTGCTCCACGTCTGCTTTGGGTTGAAATAGACATCTGAATTTATTGAAAGTGTTCCATTTCAAGCTGATTCTTCTTGATACTTCTTTCTCTGGTTAGCATATGGCCCAAACACAAAGTGATTTACTTCCTCTATAATTTTGTTGTTAATCATGCTCCAACATACTTTTTCAAATTTAATTTCATTATTTTACATTTATTAACATTTAATCTAAGACCTACTCTATCTGCTGATTCTGCTGCTTCTATGAACTAGGAAGTCATCTGCTTTGCTTCAACAATTTTTTTTTCCAATAAGTATAACATCATCAGCAAAGTTGATTGAGATGCTTGCCATTGATTTTAATCCCATATTCCTTATCACTCCAGTCCATTTCATAAAAGAACATCTGAATAATTGCATTGAAAACACTTACTTCATATTACGTCTCCTGTTTTAAGTCTTTCTCTAATTTTATTTCACATTCTAATTCTTCCATTGGGATTAACATTTTCGAATTGGTATAAATAATTTCAACTATTTTTTCTTAACATTTCGGTATTCTAGTCCTTTCTAGAGCATTGAGAATTTAATTAGTTCCGAATATAATTTTAGTATTGTTTTGATTTCGAAAAACTCGAAAGCTTTTTCGAAATCAAAAAGCTTTTTCGAAATCGACCGAATATGGTCGATAAGTGAATAAGTTGTTTCAGGTTGAAAATATTGTCGTAAGTCGAATAATTTCCAGCCAGTTTGTTCTATGGATTGGTTTATGCTCAGCTGTAGGTCAATTCTGTTGGCCACAATACTCATAATTATTTCATCACGCATAGATGGTTTATGTGGTGATAGTACTTAGGTCGAACTTGTCTCCTTTCTTGCATAAGGAAATAAGTATTGACTTGATCCATTTTTCAGGAATTTCATTTTTCTTGATATAGATATTAAGGAGTTTTTTCAATTCCTGAGTCATTTCGTCTCCAAAAGCTTTGATCTGATCATTTGTTATTTCATCGATTCCTCCTGAGTTTCCGTCTTTCAATCCTTCTACTATGAATCTTACTTCAGATGTTAGAATATTAGGTATTTCTTCGCTTTCTTTCGTTCATTCTTTATTCTACGTTCTTGCTTGGATCTTGAAATAAGTTTGATAAAATTGTGCTACACTTTTTGGTATTTCATGCCGTTCTGTAACTAATTTTCCTTGATTGTTTTTGATTCCTATCATGAGTTGTTTTGGCCAGTAGTGGTTGAAAAACTGCTTAAGCCAGATTTATAGAAAGAAAAAAAAAACATGATTTATTTTCCTAGCGTTTGCTTCCTAACGCATTTCTTTAAACTTGCTCCCTCCGTTAAAATCTTATGAATTTCTTCTATCTTTTCTTGTCGGACCATTCTCGTATCTTCTTCCTTTAAGGTTTTACAAAGCTATACTATCCCTATAGAGTTTTTTCTATTTCGTTCCACTTTTCTTCTTTTTTCTAATAGTCATTTGATTTCCTTGGGTTTCTTTTTCTTTCTCTTCTAATTTTTTTTTCTTCTTTCTGTGACTTTCTCAATTAACTTTACTAACTTTTCTACAATTTCGTCTAAATTATCCTCATAGTATACTGATTCCAAATTATATTTAACGATTCTTCAAATCTCAAATATATTTCGTGCTGATAGTTTTTATTTTGTTCTCTCCCCATCTGTCAAGATTTTATCTTTTCTTAAGCATGTTTTATCAGTAGCTATCACAGACCTCTTTTTTCAAATGATTTTTTTCTAAAAACATCAAAAACCGATGTATCAAAAAAAAATATCGATATTATAGAAAGCATAATATATCGATATTTAACTTTTTTCCGTTATATCGATAGCCCAACCTTATAATAATAATAATGATACCATGTTTGACAACTACTTGCATACTCACCACTAGGAAGCACGTCGTCCTTGTTCCTCATCATCACCGTAAAATGATTGTAAGTGTTATATGGATCAATCAGGATATATGACAACCTTTTTTGGATCATAATTTTCATAGCAGCTGCAAAAAAAAAGAGAATCGGTGTGACATTTGCTTTGTGGGAATTTAATAAAATAAAAGATCAATACTTTTGTGCTGGATTTAAATAAAGAAGCAAGCCATGTTAAATAGGTGCCGGTCTTAAATCCGTGTAAATACATCAGAATGTTTGGTGTTAGGAAGGGTATCTAGCATTTATAAAAGTGGTTTTATAAATGCTGGTTCGCATGTGGTTAATGTTAAGCCTCGTTTGCACTGCCCGAGCATTCGTCGTGAACAGGGGTGACGAAAGAAAATTCGTTCGAGGCTCAGGCATTGTAGACAGTCGCCGCGAGCCGATCAAATTCGCAGCAAATGTTTGTTCGCCGCTCGCTGTGTGTGTAAACTTGGCCCCAATAATAGATATCACTACTTCCGTAAAAAGGTCGTATTTTACGAATCCCCTTAGAAAAAACTGACNCCATGTACAACACAGGTGACAAGTCTTCGTATTCAAATCTCCTACCTCTCATAATCACTCATTTATCTGAGCACACGGCCGTGCGCCAGTCTTTACACGAAGCAATTCTACGGGTTTTCAAACCGTCAGATATCCGATTCTACAAGGGATAGGTCATTTAAATTGAAAACATACATTCCGTAGTATAGTACAATACTACGTTATGAAAGTTAATGTTAACCCGAGTAGGAGATAGGTAATTTCAAAGTTTGCACTTTTGGATACTCACTGACTGACTGACTGACTAACTGATTGATTCACACATCATCAAAAATTTCAGACACTTCCCGTATACCTAGAGCGCTAAAATTTTGCGTGAAGTTAGCAATTGACACCCAAGTAAAGGGAAAAATCCGAAATTTTGAACTTTTTAACTCTAATTGCTCCAAAACGGTGTCGCTTTATGGAAGACAATACAACGTATTTTAATGTAGTTTTAATCTCACAAAATTATCATTGAAAAAAGGTCTATGGGGATTCGTAAAATACTACCTTATTACAAACTGGCCAAGTGTACAATCGGTATTACCTTAAGAGAACTGAGACAGAAGAACGTGCAATAATAAATTTAAGTGCGGGATATACAGCAGCAAAAATAAACTTGGCCCCAATAATAGATATCACTACTTTCATAGGCGGAATTTTTTGGTTGAGTGAGTGGAACTTGGCCTCTTTTGAATGATCATTTTTTTGTGAGATATATTAATAGTTTTTGTAAAGGTATATGTAATTGATTATTTAGCCGTTTTTTCTTCATTTCTTATTCTTCTTCTTTTCGATTACAAAACATATCGGAAACCAGGAAATTTCTGTGTAAACCGGACCCGAATGTCCAATAAGATCTAACACCAAAGTATTAATGAAGTATGTAATATGCCCCACAATGCAAATAAAAACAGAAATATTTATAGTGTATCTTCTTCCCTGATGAAGTTATAACACCGAGAGTTAACGACTTTGAAGTTTGATATTTACTCTAGTTTTCGTGTATCTCCTTCCCTAAAGCGGAACGGTTTTGGAGCACCGGGAGTGAACCAGTTCAAATATAAATTATTTCCTACTTAATTGCATGTAAATATATAACTTTATGCAAGATTTCAGTGTTTTATCAGTTAAAACTACATTAAAAGACGTTGTAATGTTTTTCCTAAAGCGACACAGTTTTGGAGCACTTAGCGTAAAAAAGTTCAAATTTTCGGATTTTTCCCTTTACTTGGATGTCAATTGCTAAACTTCATGCAAAATTATTATTTTTTGTGAGATCTTTTATATACACACACTCATCATTAACTACCTTTGATAATCACTCATTTATCACTGTCTCCCATACACACTCATTAAACATTATCTTTTATATACACACTCATCATTAACTACCTCTCATAAATCATAATCACTCATTTATCACTATCTCCCATACACACTCATCAATCATTATCTTTTATATACACACTCATCATTAACTACCTCTCATAAATCATAATCACTCATTTATCACTATCTCTCATACACACTCATCAATCACTATCTTTTATATACACACTGTTCATTAACTATCTCTGATAATCACTACCTCTCATAATCACTATCTCCCATACACACTCATCCTTTCATTTCTCACTTGTAACTCAACCCATCACTCATCTTTCACTTACTCACTCATTCATCGCACAGCGTCAGTAATTGCTGTACACTGCTTGTAATACAAAAGTGATAGGAGCGTAGACGACTACTTAAAAAAAAAAAATCATTCTATCATATTCGTTCGAACATGATATTAAGAGACCGCGGCACGTCACTGTGAGCACGGCCAGTGGGAATAACATGCCGCCATTGTCACTGCTGTGAATACTTCTTTAATCTATCAAACAAAACGCTAGTTTTCCAACGCCAAGCAAAAGAAAATGAGAGAGGTATAATCACGCTAAGGTATTTTTACTTTCAATTCTGACCATTTTTAACTAAACTTTTTAAATTTTTCTTTTCATATTCGTCGTTGGCACGTGCAATAGACGAAGTTTTAACGAGCACACTAATAAAATTGTTAAAAATTCATTTTTTTTTCCACCTCGTATAGCATAAGGAAAGTAAAAAGAAAACTCTGTCCAAAGGGAGGAGGGAGATGTTGTGAACCAGTAACATATTAATATCAACAATATGAAATGTCGACCAATATAATATTTTATGATCACTTTAAAATATCTTAAAATGAAAAAGAAAATTTAACAATAAGAAAAATATATTTTTAACACAATTAAACAAATTTCATATAGGATAAGGCAATTAAAAAGAAAAGACTCTGTCTAATTAATTTTTCTTTTATTAATTTCATATAGGATAAGGAAAGTAAAAAGAAAAGACTTAGTCTAATTAATTTTTCATCTATTAATTTCATATAGCATAAGGAAAGTAAAAAGAAAAGACTTCGTCTAATTTATTTTTCATCTATTAATTTCATATAGCATAAGGAAAGTAAAAAGAAAAGACTCCGTCTAATTACTTTTTCATCTATTCATTTCGACGTTTTTTGTTTCCTGTTGATATTGCTGACGTTGATGCCATGTCACTATAATTTGGCATCCTTTGAGTTTCTATTGCGCGGCGTAGATTTTCTACTGCAATTAAAAAGACTTTATCCAAAGCCAATTGTCTAATTGATTCCATTTTTTCTTCAAAGTCTCCTAGTTGAGAATCGAATGCTGCTTGAATCTCGTTATAAATTTGTATATCTCTATCAGCCTGGTTATTAGGAGAAGGAAAATAAAAAATTTATATACAATACATCTTGTATAATCGGCGTAATAAAACAGAAAATGGAGAAACTTTATTTAAAGCCCATTTACACTCCCCGAGCATTCGTCGCGAATAGAGGTGACGAAGAGCTTTCCTTCGAGGCTCAGGCAGTGTAAATGTAAACAGTCGCCGCCACGAGCATATGTTCGAAGCGTATGCTCGTTCGTGCTCGAGCCCGATCTCGAGTAACTGATCGTCAGAAATGCTCGTGCAGTGTGAACAGAATGCTCGTTTGAGCTCGTGCTCGTCGAAAACTGGCGAGCAACGATCACGAATACTTGATGCTCGGGTATGTTCAGGCAGTGTAAATGGGTCCTAACATTTAACCCTTGCAGCGGAGGGTTACATGCTTCTATAAGCCAGCTTCCATGGCACGTTGAATACAACGGTTCCCGTTAGATCACTGAAGTTAAGTAACTTCCAGCGAGATAGTACCATGTGGGTGTCCACTATCCACATAACTTCGCGCCCTCGTGATGCTAGTAATTTTTCCGGTTGAACCCAGGCTGGGTGAGATCAATGTGGGTAGTAGGGTGGTCCAACCTTATAGAGGTGAAATTTTTTTTCAGACTTAGCAAAATTCTCACCCCGCAAAAGTGGGCCACTTACTAAAAACATGATATTGACAAAGTTTCAGGCTAATCGGAAAACTCTAACTGACCCTGAAGTTGGCAAAAATGGCGATTTTTTATTAAAAGAAAAACCAACTAGTTTCGCCCAAAACTTCGCCCAATGGTAAATGATTAGACTATAAAACTGCTCTAATACTATAGAACATATTCTCTTGATTGATTAGACTATAAAACTGCTCTAATACTATAGAACATATTCTCTTGATCATTTGTTATTCCTACAATTTTTCTCTAAAGAGAACCGCTTTTAAAATATTTACGTTTTAGTTAGTCAGGTCGGAGCTAGCCCCGCATACAAAGGGTAGCTGGTTTGTAAGTTTCTAGCGAATCAAGGTTAAAAATGAGAACGGTGATACCGATAGCCACTACGAGAATGTGGTACGTATAAATCTAATAGTGAGCACATTCAAGAAATCAGGCATAATGTTCTCATAAGCTTGCAATAATATTAGATATCCTGTGATTATCTCAGGAAATCTATATACAGGGTGTTCATAAAGTCTCACCCACCCCCCGTATCTCGAGAATGGCTGAAAATATAAGAAAACACAAAAACACGTATCCCTTAGATTTTAGGGGGATTAATTTTAGACTAAAAAAAAAAATTTTGGCCTCGGTCGGCCGTTTAGGCAGGACATCGACTGACTTCAAAATCTTAATGGAGAAGGTATATCAAGTGACAACTTGTTTTAAAGGTCTCGTTAATACGAGTTCATTACAGAAAACCAGATTTACCGTACATGAATTACAGGTTGGAAAATGTGACCCATTCCCTTTGCGGCCGCACCGAAATGGTAGGTAAAAATGCCTAAAAATAAGTTTTTGTGATCCCAAATAAGTAATTTAGTAAAAAAGATGGTAGTCTCGCCCACTTTGACCGCAGAAATCGATACTTCCTAGACCAAACCTATCCAGCTCTTTTGAAAATTTTGGTCTAAGAAAGCTCGAACCCTGCGGTCGAAATGAGCGAGACAATCATCTTGTTGGAACACTATTTTTACTACATTACTTATTCGGGATCATAAAAAATCATTTTTAGGCTTTTTTAAGTACCATTTCGGTGCGGACGCAAAGGGAATGGGTCACATGTTCCACCCCGTAAATAGTGAACGGTAGACCCTAGAGAGCTCTGGGTTTCTGTAATGAACTCGTATTAACGAGACCTTTAAAACAATGTGTTTTTTCGATATACCTTCTCATTTAAGATTTTGAAGACAGTCGTTGCCCAGCCTAAACGGCTGGCCGAAGCCAAAAATTTTTACTTTCTCTTCCATAGAAGATAAAGTATTGTATTCGTGCAGAAATTTTAGACATATTTTGTCTCAAAAAATCGTTTGACGGGAAGCTAAAAGCCAAAATAAAGATCAAATATATTCGGCCATATTGCTTTTGGGCCATATTGTCAAAATTTTGGGTCATTTTTGAATTTTGAAAATATTTGGAGCCATGGGGCCAAAAAAAAAAAAATTCCATTTGCACCGGAT
>CM022876.1:30824834-30844755 GCA_012654025.1 Pachypsylla venusta | reverse complement strand
GACCCAGCCTAACCTTGCGCAGACTTCAACACGCATTTTATTTTTTTTGGAACCTAACCCAATACTACTCCCAACACGTTCTACACAGCTTAACAACCCGTTACTACTCCCCATGTTCTACAAATAGGTTAACAAACGTGTATGTAATATGTAATCTATGTGTATGCTCTGATCGCGTTTAAACGGTTGTACGTAGATGATATGATTATTAATGTGGGAGTCAGATTTATTATCATTTTTTTNTATTAATGAAGAGTCAGATTTATTATCATTTTTTTCTCTCATCTTCTCGAAACGAAGTTTGGGTACTCAACTAGTAACACAATATTCATAAGGTAGATACCGGATTTGAAGTCGGTTTGCGTACCTCACATTGTCTCGAGTATCAAACACAGCAGACGGATTTTATTTTTAAACAACGAGATTCGTCTCCCCCGTTCTGTCCACGGAGAGAATTAGTTTTTTCATATATCTTAAAAACAAGGACGTACCCAGGAGGAGTGGTCCGAGGGGTCCAGACCCCCTCAAAATTTCATTATTTTTTTGTGCATAACTTATGTAATATTGTAAGGTGTAACTCATTATCACAACCACCACCAACAACAAAAACAACATCATTAACAAGAACAACGATATCATCATCATCAACAAGAACAGCGATATCATCATCACAACCACCACCAACAACAAAAACAACATCATCAACAAGAACAACGGTATATCATCATCATCAACAAGAACAACGATATCATCATCATCAACAAGAACAACGATATCATCATCACAACCACCACCAACAACAAAAACAACATCATCAACAAGAACAACGGTATATCATCATCATCATCAACAAGAACAACGATATCATCATCATCAACAAGAACAACGATGTCATCATCATCATCACATCAACCACCACCAAATACAAAAACAACATCATCAACAAGAACAACAATATATCATCAACAAGAACAACGATATCATCATCATTAACAACAATATCATCATCACCACCACCACTACCAACAACAACAACATCATCATCATCATCATCATCATCAACAACAACAACAATATCATCATCATCATCAACAACAAAAACAACTTCATCACCTTCCACATGATCATCATATACAGATGTTTGTCCTGGCTTGGCTGTCAATCCTTCGGCCCCTCCCCCCGAAAAAATATCTCGTGGGTACGGCGTTCCTGCTTACAAAAACAAACCTGCTTTGATTTCCAGTCTTGGATCGTCCATTCATTATTTAACATAACTATAGTTGATCTATTATTTGGTAATTTAAACAACATAGATTTGTACATACTATTTGAGTCAAACTCAAATTGAATTACTGCCTCCTGTAATCCATGATTATCTGATTTAATTATAAATCCTTTTATATCTAATACATTTTTTTCACAGTGGTGTCTAATATTGAACAATATAAATCGAATATATAATAAAGAACTCTAAATTTGCCATCGACTCGCGTGGCAAGAATATATTTATCTTTCAAAATTTGATGTTGGTAAATGTTTCCCCCGGGAAAAATGACTTCTGAAATGTAGATGATAACAATTTTTAGGCTAAACAACCTGTTATTAAATCCAAAATCGTTTGAGGTATCAAATGAGGAAAGCGAATTTTATGATTTTTAGAAGTAGCTTGTGATTATGGATCTGTAGTGCTTTGGGTTTATTATTTTCAATAATGAACCTTTGGAATTGTCACAAAAAAAAGTGGCAAAAGTGCCTATCACGACGAACGGCGCGCGGCGCACAGTGGGACAGAATGCACAAAAAGCTAGCCAAAAATCAGAAAACAGGTTTTTGGCTTAGTAATGATTTTTTTATTTATTGTTAAGGTTCATTGAGACAAATAAATACAAAATAATGTAAAGAAAAACAATGGAAGGGTTCGCTTCCCGGTCTCTGGGCCGAATTTAAGGGAATCTATCTCGGTAACCAAATATCAGAATATGGGCACATTTCTCATACTTCTTCTTTCTGACATATTTTCCTTTGCAAATAATAACTGGATCGCTGCTGACAAAAATAAGTTCAATTAAAGATAAAAATATCTTTATCGAAAGCAGTAGATCCCCACCCCCTCCAGTTATCAGAGTATTTATAATCAATATATTATTTTTTTAAATGGCAATTTATAAGTCGGATATCCCCCGAAAAATGGCCAATTTTTTAATTTAGGACGCACCTAACGAACATCTAGGCTATGGTCCTCCATGTTTAGATCATTAGATAACTTTCTGGAATTATTTTCTTTTTATCTTTTAAAATAAAAGATAAATAGAACATAATTCCAGAGCTTTCCCACTCAAGTTAGTGGAGTCAATATACGATTTAGGGTGGAACAAATTCCAACAAAAGGTTTTTTGACGTTTTTTGGTAGTAGATACTAGGTGCCCTCATTAAGGAAAAGAAGTTTACCAAAATCGGCCATCCAGAAGTGCCCAAAATTGGCCAAAAGCCAAAATGGTGTCCGTTTGTTGTGCCAACTTCGAATTTTTACTCGGAATAAGAATAGAAACCCAATTGAGGCAATCGAGGTGTCAGTTTGATTCAGAATTAAACGCACACTCCAAAAATATATAAATTGTTAAAATCGGTTGAGTCGATTTTCAGAAAATCGTCCGTAACTTTGTGATGAGCCGATTTTTTCAGAAAAAAAATCGTTTAAGCATCCATAACTTTGTCCGATTATTAGGTGCACTGGTTCATGTATCAAATATTTTTTGCTTGTTTGTGGTGAAATATTGAACTATGGTCATAAAGAAGTAAAATTCTTAGCAGTTTCATAAAGATAAGATCTAAATCTAGACGAATATCCTTTGATTACATTAAATAATTTTCTTTATTACCTTTATAGTTCATTATTGGAAATTCTGTGGCTAAATATTTAAACTGGTGTTCGAGATTCACACTCCCACAGTTCCTCATGATGTTCTTGAGATCAACATAAGTGAAAGAACATAAAAAAATAAAATATATTTATTGTACAAAAAAAAAAGTTCCAAAATATGTACTTAACAGGCCAAAATTCCTACATTTTGACATCTAATTATAAAATGCGTTATACTCCTACTCATGAATTTTTATTTGATACTCTGTAATAATTAAATTAAATTCACTTACCTATGGTTGAAGCTTCCTTTTAATTAAAATAAAAAAAAAATTAAATTTGATAAAAAAATTTGCTAAATATCCCTTAAAAAACAACTAATAAAACGCCACTAGCAAGTGCGAGGAGTAAAATAGCGGTATTACCTGAGCCCTAGGATGGTTTACTTAGGTACCATGCAAAAAAAATGCCCAAAACCAAAGTTCATTTTTCGATTTTTGGCCAGCTTTTTAGGTATTCTGTCCCACTGTGCGGCGTATGGCGGACAAACGGATTTTTTTATTCGATTTTTGGATTCTACGTACCTACCTTGAAACGTATAATATCAAATTTTGAGGGGGGGTAATTTTTTTTCCGTGACGATTCCAAAGGTTCATTATTGAAAATAATAAACCAATTATACCCCCCGTCAAAATTTGATATTTTACGTTTCAAGGTACGTAGAATCCAAAAATCGAGTAAAACATATCCGTTTGAACGCCGTGATGGGCAGGGCGCACGGTCACTTAGCGTTGACTGATTTTGATGAAACTTGGTATTTAGGTCCCACCTGGGATCCAATTGTGCCCCGATTTTTCCACTTTTTGCCGGTTTTCATTTATCCTGTCTAAAAAGAGTTTGAGTTAAGCTAGGGATTTGAAACTTGGTAGGGGAGGGCGTATATGTTCGGGAAACCATTAAATATCAAATACCTGTACCAAACATAGTGTCCGGAACATAATATCCAGTCTACATGCAATACATGTCTACATGCATTACAACCAAAAATATATTTTACTCGTTTTGAATAAAGTTTTAAAGTATTGGTTAGATTGGAAAGGAAAAAAAAATATGTGGGTACGAAAAAAAACTTTATCCCCTTCAAATTAGAATAAACGTCAGGTCCTTTCTTTCAAGCTCTCACGATTGGAAATTGAAGATCAACATACAACAATCATTAGGTTCGACGCACAATTTTACTGCTCATTTCGTCCAAGAAAAAACTTGACTGTCCCGAACATCTCCCTGTCCCGAACATCTAGGCCCTCCCAGGGTGTCCCATTTTAGGAGACCAACTCAATTTATTCCGAAACTGTTGGAGACAAAAAAAAAATATTCTGGTCTGTTCATAAAAAAGAGGGGGACGTATTATGATGACCCTGGCTGACTTGTCAAGGTTGTCCTTCAAGCCCAGATGAAGGTCAACTTCATTTTCTTAAATAACACGATCTAAATTTTATTACATTTTCGGATTCCCCATTTAATTCTACGTTAATTTGACTATTCACTTCGTGTTTTCGTTGAAGTTTTATGCGACAATTTTGGGAATGTTGTTTGATCTGACATATACCCGTGTGGCATATTGAATGATAGCTCTCGCCATTTCCTATACGATAGTTTCTTTTTTCACTTGTTTGTTCATTTTATATATATATATATAATTACTCTTGCAATGCATTTTGTCTTACTTGATTTTCTACCAAATGAATTTGTCAACAAGACGGAGAATGTGGCTCCGGCTTGATTTGTGCGTATCATGCGATAACATGTCAATGAAAAGACGTATATGCACTTGAAGCTGGAAAGACAAAATGCATTGCAAGAGTGTTTTTTTTTTTTTTTTTTATAAAATCAAAACATGTGAAAAAAGTAAGCCATCGTATAGGAAATGGCGAGAGCTGTCATTCAATATGCCACACGGGTATGGGAGAACAAAAAATATTTCCAAAATTGTCGCACAAAACTTCAACGAAATCATGAAGTGAATAGTCAAATGATCGTTTAATTAAATGGGGAATCCGAAAATGTAATAAAATTCAGCTCGTTTTATTTAAGAAAATGAAGTTGACCTTCATCTGACCTTGTAGGACAACCTTGACAAGTCAACCAAGGTCAGAATATTTTTTTTGTGACTCCAATAGTTTCGGAATAAATTGAGTTGGTCATTTAAAATGGGACACCCTGCATATGTCATATTTGTTGTCTCAGTAAGCTTCGAAACTTTTGGGTGCAATCAAATTTACAGCTTGGCGGTTTTTACCGCTTTTTGGCGGGTTTCTCACAACGTAAAACTTACGAATAGGAATTTTTCCATATGTTCCTACTGCAGGAACATGCGACATTGTCATAAGCGGATCTATTATCAAATAGCCAATGTTAGCATCAGCTACAGAAAATTTTATAACAGCTGAAATATGAAATGTTATAGGGTGAAATGTTATTAAATAGTACAACTGAATACAAAGATTAAGGAAAGTGACATTCTTTAGCATTAGTATTGTAAAGGTAGGACCTGATTTGAAACATCAGCCATTTCACTGCCTTGTGGTATTTGACTGTTAATGCAGAGAGAAATTAAATTCTTAAATTGGGGAGCGTGGTAGACCTACGCCCGCCTAGTCAAATACATTATTGAATATTTTATAATCAGATGAGATTAAAAAACATCTCAATATGGAAATTTTTACACTAGTTTAGTCTCCTTCATTTTGTTCGCTGACAGCAAAATTTACCGAATCGATTTTATATAATTGGAGACGTCTCATTTAAATCTTTCAATAACATGTTAATTATAAGTGTTCATAATTATAAATAGTGTCTTCGGTAAATGTTTTGTTTTGATTTATTTAGAACATTTAAAAAATTTAAAAACTATTTTTATCATCAAATGGTACTCCCCCCTCCACTACTACCTATTCCCCCAATTTTTAATAAGCATTTAATTTTTTACTTTCCTTATCCTATAAAAAGGAAAGTATTGTAATGGGCTGAAATTTTCAATGTTGAGTTTTCAATACCAAAACAGATTTTGGGGTCCCCAGAGACCAAATTTCGAGTTTCAGCCATTGAACCGTGTGTGTGTGTGTCTGTCTGTGAACAAGATATCTCAAGAACATCAAGTGCTACAGACTTAAAATTTGGTTTGTATGTCAGTTTTATGCCATGAAGGACAAAATAAGCTTTTGGTGGAAATCATATATACCGTTGGCGGTTTTATGCCGCTTATTATTAGGGGTATTTTCGCTGATCCTGCTTAAAATGAGAACGGTACTGGCCAGAACTTTAAACTTTGTGCCTATTCATATCAATTTCATACAAGAAATTTAAAAATACATCTTAAGTTGAAGTCTAATATATTGCTGCCCGCTAATTAGAGGTTGAATCGTTTTGGGCGGTTCCGCCTAAAACCAGAATTTGAAATTTGTCCAAAGAGTCCAAAAATATTTTCACGAACACAGCACTGAAATTTATAATAAAAAATTTAAACAAAGATGGGAGCCTGATGGCGATAAATTTCAATTTTTTCGAAAATTTATATCGATATTTAAGTGGCGATAAAAACATTTAAAAAAAAAATGAAAACACTATAAAACACCATAATTAGATATAAACCATCAATTACATACGAAAAAATAATATTCAAGTAAGTAATAAACGAAAGGCCTCAGTTTAGAAAAACGTGCAGAGGTAAAAAGAAGAGTTTTTTTTTAAAAAAAAATCAATTGTTTTATTTCCAATGGAGGCTATTTTATTTTATTTTTATTTAATAAACGAAAAAATAAAAAATAGGTCCATCGAGGAAAAAAAAATAATGTCCGCCGTTCCAAAGAGGTGTTAAGACCCTAATTTTTCAAAATTTGTCTAACGATAAAGGCTTATGGTCTCTCAAGCCCTATGATTCTAATGAAACCTATCAAATTCACTATTAATTAATGTTATTTCTCATCATCTGCTATTACATAAATTTACCGCCAGCGGTAAATTTATGTATCGGGGACTGGTGAATACACCANCCGATGCACTTCCAGCCCACGGGTCAAAAATTTTATACCTTATGAGGTAAGATATGGCTAGCCAGCTCCCGAACTATATGTATCGGGGACTGGTGAATACACCAGTTCCCGATACATCCCTGAAGTTAAGCAACTTAAAGTGAAGTTATATCATGTAGGTGTCCACATAGGTTTGCGCCCTCGTGATGCTGGCTATTTTTCCGGCCAAACCCATGTTGATTGATATGTGTGAGCTGGTTTACAAGTTTTTGGCGAATGGAGGATAAAACTCTATTCTCTTTAAACGATAAGCCGGAGAGAGAGAGAGAGAGAGAGAGAGAGAGAGAGAGAGAGAGAGAGAGAAATTACCCGCAATATGATGGTGACGGAAGTATTTTTGAACATAAACCTGATCTACAATTTTTGGTATATCCTCCTCAACTATCTTATCATCTGCGGTGACTATGTAAGCAACATGATCTAGATCTGATCTTCCATGCAAAATCAAATTGTTGAATATTTCGACAAGCATGAAAAATGGAGATCCTCGTAAAAAAGGCGGTCGATATTTTTTGAATAATACATCAAATTTGAGATTCAGCAACTGACTCCTAGTGTAAAATTCGTGGAAACTGAAAGAAAATTAGAATGCGTAAAAATGTGGTTATCACGGCATTACTAAATGCCTCTCGTACTAATAATTTCTTCAGTCTTCTACAAAATCAACTCTTTTCACCCTGTTAACGCCACCCTCTTTTTATTTACATCTACAAGCCCTCGTGGGCGATAGAAGGGGACACCTACCGGCTTCTGTCTAAATACCCCATTTCGTCCTATATTCTTTTTCCGTTTTTTTAGTGACGAGAAATAAGCACAAAAAAAAGAAAGTTTTAAGAGTTTTATGGCTGCCTCCATTCATTAAACTTGATCACCAGATCCTGTCTGGCAATTAGTTTTTCTAACTTTCAAAGAGTTCTCCGGCCAGCAGACCGAACGAACACCTGGTCGCTACTCATAATAATGTTGCTACTCAATCATCCTCAGACTGAGTGTGGGATCAGGTGCATTACGTCCAAAATTTTCCAACGCTGCCGAGAATCGAAACCGGGTCCACCAAGTTCAATGCCAAGAAAATTAATTCCATGAAAATTTTCATTATATTATGGTTCTCTTTTGATATATAAGGTCTCTTAGAAAATCATCCGTCCTCTACTCGGTAGAAAAATGTTATTCTTTTGGGGCATTAGAAAGTCTACCTTAAAGCTTGGAGTAGTTCCTCTATTGATTGAAACATTCCGAAAAATATCTTTCGGAATGAAGTTTAGATCGGCTGACATTTCAGTCATATTGTTCTCTCTTAGACTGAAATCGAGTTCCTTTTAATGGCCCATTGACCCTGAAACAGTGGCCAGGGGCATATCAGGAGTGTAAGGCCACTGTTAAAGTAGAAGAGTCTATTTTTCGCTAAACAATTTAGTACCAATTGCCAGATATTGTCATTACGGCATGTTGTTTGTTTTGCCTTCACCGATGTCCACTGTCTTCAAACAGGTTGTACCTCTCCTTCATTAACAAGGAATTCTCTCTGAATCTTTCGAATGCTTTCCACCTGATTGTCGCACTGTGTCTGAGAAAATTTGATGCATTCATTTCATTGGTAAACCCGACGAGGGCACTACACACAAGACGCTAGAAGTCAATATTCATCGAGGTTTTACACGATAGAGCTCGCCCTCGTGATACTGTATATTCTTTGTCCAAAGAAGTTGCAATCCGCCAATCAAACACTTTTTCGACAGAAATTTCTTTTTTAGTTTTCTATATAGTCAACAACATATGCGAACAAGTACGGAAAAGGCTACAAAAGTATGCATTGCATATGAATTTCAAGGGACGACCATGCACCCCCACTCCCATCTAAACCCCTAGGTGTCGCGGCACAGAGTTGGAAATATTCTTCAAAGAATGTTCAGGTTCGAGTTAGTCTCTATTTTTTTTCATCCCAAACTTCTATCTTGAATCGTTCTCGAGAACTAAATTCTGGAAGCATGTATGATGACTTCCTTCATTATGGGTTTGATTGATTCTTTTAAGCCATTTTTAAGAATTTAAAAAATGAAACATTACTCTAATAAATAGTTCACGTTATTATGAGGAATCCCAGCCAAAGTTTGTTGAATAATGTTGGAAATTAATTTAATATCTGCATTCAGATATGTTATATTTTCATAATCCTTCATTACTGATTTAGGAAAGGTAAATACGGGATCCAGAACACTTTTTCTTTTGATTCCAAAATGTTCATCCTCAAAAACACATCCAAATCGTTCAACAATTGCTGAAATCAAAGATGTTTTCTGTTTATTCACAAGCGATCGTTGTGCATATGACAATATAATATTGTCTATTTTTCTCATTCAATAAGGAAAAGGAGAAGACATGGGTCATGAGTGATTAACTGAAATGAGCAAAATCAGTGTACTGAGTCTTTGAACTATGATCCGAATAAAATGAATCACTGAATGGGGCAGAATATAATTATGAACTATTTTTTCCTTTCTTCACAGAGAAGCTTGGGAAATTTAAATGAAAAAATGGATTAAAAAAACAATGATATAGTTCTAAGTTTTGCTGAAAATGTTAGCTTAGACCTTAGAAAGTTGTGGAACTGTCGGCCATTTTGACTTTTATCGTCGGCCATCGTGAATTTAATGCTCATTTTTTTATTTTTTGCAAATATCTCGAGAATGGTTAAGTGTATCATTTTGTTTTTGAATTTAATGAACGATAATTAAATTTTCCGGTGGGACTACCATACGTTTCTGTCGTATATCTGACTGTTCTCAAGATACAGAGATAGTCCAGGAAAAGTAGATTTACAAAAGGGTTAAAAAAATCAATATTATATAAAAATATTCCGAGACAGAAAAATTATGTAACCATCCACACAGTTTGACTTTTATCGTCGGTCATCTTTAATTTTTAGCTCATTTTTTTAGTTTTCTGCATATTATGTATAACTCGAGAACGGTAATTTTTTTAGCCTTATTAGAACGACAACCCATGATCATCTCACAAGTGCAGAATGTATGTAGTTGATACTTACCATCACCGAAAAGACTGAGGACAGTGAGAACTAGAAGAGAACAGCAAACTGTCCTGATAATTGAACACATGATCATCTCACAAAGTGTTGAATGTATGCAGATGATACTTACCATCACTGAGATGACTGAGGACAGTTAGGAGTAGAAGAGAACAGCAAACCGTCCTGGTAATGGAACCCATGATAGATTCTCAGAGGAATGAATAATGCTAGTAGTGGATAAGTATTAGGAACTTTTACCTTAGTAAAAAAAATTCCATAAACAGTAATAAAATGAGTTTTCATTAAAACTTGTACAGTATGTCTCAAAAATCCTGCAACTTATGAACGGATTAATTTTTTTTTAATTCTTGACCCCAGGGATAATACAGGGGTTATTGCAATTCGATTGGCTGACCGCCCGCAGTAGTGTTAATTATTTTTAACGAAACTTTCGGCCGCTCGATATTTGAAGCGGAATGATACAGTGGGAAAACCAAAGCTAGTATTTTTTCGGTTAGTATCTCTGAAGTATGGTCATGAATTAAGACCCAGTACAATAGAGAGTACCCATAATAATGATTCCTTTTTACAATAAGGACAAGTTCAATAGAGAAGCTTCATACCTGCACGTTGTGGTTCTGGAAATAGAGCTAAGCCCCCCAGATAATAATTGTGAATGTTTCTATTTTTCCAAGTGTTTTTATAATAGATGCAAATGTTGTATAGGATTTTTTCGCTGAATGGATGCGGCCTAAAGTTTGTTTTTCTTTTCAAACAGAACTTCAGCTGTACTTGAGACTTTATAACCTAAAATGCTCGTTTTCTGAGTGTTCATTTTAACCTCCAGATAGACACAAGGTATACCTAGTTTTCATTAAATACGGCATTGACGAAATTTAAAGGGTGGTGTTTTATCAGATACAAAATTCTTTGGAAAACTGAGAAGGCAATTAAAAATGTTCCGAGGCGGCAATCGATGGGCGGCTCATGTTGCAAGAGCAGAGATAGGATCCATCATATAGAACACTAATACACCAGAATTATGAGGGAGGAAGAGATAACGGGAGATCCAGAAGAGGATGGCGAGACAATGTAGTAAGATGTCAAAATCATGAGATGGGCGGGTCATGTTGCAAGAGCCGAGATAGGATCCATCATACAGTACATTCTAAGACACCAGAATTATGAGGAAGGAAGAGATAAGGGGAGATCCAGAAGAGGATGGCAAGACAATGTAGTAAGATGTCAACATCATGAGATGGGCGGGTCATGTTGCAAGAGCCGAGATAGGATCCATCATACAGTACATTCTAAGACACCAGAATTATGAGGAAGGAAGAGATAAGGGGAGATCCAGAAGAGGATGGCAAGACAATGTAGTAAGATGTCAACATCATGAGATGGGCGGGTCATGTTGCAAGAGCCGAGATAGGATCCATCATACAGTACATTCTAATATACCATAATTATAAGGAAGGAAGAGATAATGGGAGATCCAGAAGAAGATGGCAAGACAATGTACTAAGATGCCAACATCATGAGATGGGCGGGTCATGTTTCAAGAGCAGAGATAGGATCCATCATACAGTACATTCTAATACACCATAATTATGAGGAAGAGATTAGGGGAGACCCAGAAGAAGATGGCAAGACAATGTAGTAAGATGCCAACGTCATGAGATGGGCGGGTCATGTTGCAAGCGCAGAGATAGGATCCATCATGCAGTACATTCTAATATACCATAATTATAAGGAATGGGAGATCCAGAATAATGGGAGATCCAGAAGAAGATGGCAAGACAATGTAGTAAGATGCCAACGTCATGAGATGGGCGGGTCATGTTGCAAACGCAGAGATAGGATCCATCATATAGAACACTAATACACCAGAATTATGAGGGAGGAAGAGATAAGGGGAGATCCAGAAGAGGATGGCAAACAATGTAGTAAGATGTCAACATCATGAGATGGGCGGGTCATGTTGCAAGAGCCGAGATAGGATCCATCATACAGTACATTCTAAGACACCAGAATTATGAGGAAGGAAGAGATAAGGGGAGATCCAGAAGAGGATGGCAAGACAATGTAGTAAGATGCTAACGTCATGAAATGGGCGGGTCATGTTGCAAGAGCAGAGATAGGATCCATCATACAGAACACTCTAATACATCAGAATTATGAGGAAGGAAGAGATAAGGGGAGATCCAGAAGAGGATGGCAAGACAATGTAGTAAGATGCCAACGTCATGAGATGGGCGGATCATGTTGCAAGAGCAGAGATAGGATCCATCATACAGAACACTCTAATACACCAGAATTATGAGGAAGGAAGAGATAAGGGGAGATTCAGAAGAGGATGGCAAGACAATGTAGTAAGATGCTAACGTCATGATTTGGGCGGATCATGTTGCAAGAACAGAGATAGGATCCATCATACAGAACACTCTAATACACCAGAATTATGAGGGAGGAAGAGATAAGGGGAGATCCATCCGATTTTTGAAAGGGTAATCATAGAATACTATTAGCACAGGAACGGCTATGCCTCTAAGGCGCCAGCTATAGTCTGGAGCGAAGCACGGGCAAAACAGCTAGTACATGTATAAAACAGAAATTGGTATGTACCTATATATCTGATGTGTACCTATGTGGTAGGGGTTTTCTGTTACAATACCAGAACCCTACCACCCCCGAAATCATGGTCTACAACCCTAGGAAAATTATCAGAACTAAAATATTATGTCAAGTCGTTTTTCTACTTTCTACTTACGGCCAAATTTCTACTTTCTTCTCCAAAAGCGGACAGTCACGGTCTGATTTCTTAAATTTTATCGCTACAACTTATCAACTCAAAGTGAGAATGTTTTAGATGGCTGTTTATTCCTTATTTTAGGACATAAAATTATCACTATATAGGTACTAATTTTCAAGCTCTAGCTTTTACAGATCTTCCTTTTAGGCATGATTCACGAAAGCTGCTTAAAAGCGGCAAGAGATTATTCGATTTCAAACAAAAGTACATGGCATAAAACTGTCATACATATACACCGACCACTTGCTGTAACTCGAGATTTGGACTTTAGAACTTCACAACTTATTTTAGCATTGAAAAATTGACATCGAAAATTTCAGCCCATAATAATACTTTCTTTTTATAGAGCATGGAAAGAAAAAGAGAAAAAAACACTCCGTCTAATTAATTTTACTTTTATTAATTTCATATAGGATAAAGAAAGTAAAAAGGAAAGACTCAATCGAATTAATTTTTCTTTTATTAATTTCATATAGGATAAGAAAAGTAAAAAAAAAGACTCCGTCGAATTAATTTTTCTTCTATTAATTTCATATAGGATAAGGAAATTAAAAAGAAAAGACTCAATCGAATTAATTTTTCTTTTATTAATTTCATATAGGATAAGAAAAGTAAAAAAAAAGACTCCGTCGAATACATTTTTCTTCTATTAATTTCATATAGGATAAGGAAAGTAAAAAAAAAAGACTCCGTCGAATAAATTTTTCTTTTATTAATTTCATATAGGATAAGGAAAGTAAAAAAAAAAGACTCCGTCGAATAAATTTTTCTTTTATTTATTTCATACAGGATAAGGAAAGTAAAAAAAAAAAAAAGAATCCGTCGAATTAATTTTTCTTTTATTAATTTCATATGGGATAAGGAAATTAAAAAGAATAGACTCTGTCTAATTAATTTTTCTTTTATTAATTTCATATAGGATAAGGAAAGTAAAAAGAAAAGACTCTGTCTAATTAATTTTTCTTTTATTAATTTCATATAGGATAAGGAAAGTAAAAAGAAAAGACTCCGTCATATAAATTTTTCTTTTATTAATTTCATATAGGATAAGGAAAGTAAAAAAAAAAAGACTCCGTCGAATTATTTTTTCATCTATTTAATGCGAGGTTTTTTGGTTCTTATTGATTTTGCTGTGGTTGATGCTATATCACTATAATTTGGCATAAAACTCATTCTTTGAGTTTCTATTGCGCGGAGCAGATTTTCTACTTTAATTAAATATACTTTATCCAAAGCCAATTGTCGAATTGATTCCATATTTTCTTCAAAGTTTCCTAGTTGAGAACCGAATGCTGCTTGAACCTCGTTATAAATTTCTATATCTGTATCAGCCTAGTAAGGAGAAGGAAAATAATTATTTTGCATAAAAGTTGTGATCAGTATTTTCGAAACGAAAGGTGGGAAGAATCAAACACGGGTCACACTAGATCTGAACAAAGTCGCAGTAATAAAACAGAAAGTTTAACCTTTAGCTTTTGTGGCGCGGCTGAGGGAAAGTGAAATTCTAGCGCTAGTATTAATACAGAGATTTGGAATATATTGTTCTGATATAGGAGATACAGAATTTTAAATCGGTTTGTGTACCTCGCATTGTCTCGAATATTAAAGACAACAGACGGATTTTATTTTTAAAACCATCATTGAATTTTGAGAGATTGATGAAAAATAAAAAAATCAGCGTTTATATTAACGTATAGCAGCTAGTTCCGCCCGTTTTGTCTACGTGCACATCAAATAGTTTTTACGTATTTAAAAAACAAACCTGCTTTGATTTCCAGTCTTGGATCGTCCATTCATTATTTAACATAACTATAGTTGATCTATTATTTTGTAATTTAAACAACATTGATTTGTACATAGTGTTTGAGTAAAACTCAAATTCAATTACCGCCTCCTGTAATCCATGATTATCTGATTTAATTATAAATCCTTCTGTATCTAATAAATTTTTTTTCACAGTGGTGTCTAATATTGAACAATATATATCGAATATATAATAAAGAACTCTAATTTTACCATCTACCCGGGTGGCAAGAATATATTTATCTTTCAAAATTTGATGTTTGTAAATGTTTCCCTCGGGAAAAATGACTTCTGAAATGTAGATGATAACAATTTTTAGTCTAAACAATCAGTTTTTAAATCGAAAATAATTTGAGTTATCAAATGAAGAAAGCTAATTTTATGGTTCATAGAAGTATCTTGATGATGGATCTGTAGTGTTTTGGTTTATTATTTTCAATAATGAAACTTCAGAATCGTCACAAAAAAAATAGCCCCCCTCAAATTTTGATATTTTACATTTCAAGGTACGTAGAATCCAATTATCGAATAAAAAAATATGTGTGTGCGCCGTGATGGGCGCCATTTGGCGTTAGAAGAAAATTGGTGTGTAGTCCCATCTAGGGTCTAACTGTGCTTGGAAACTTTTGTCTGCAATGATGCGTTGGTGGATTTTCCGCGTTTTATCTGTTATCACTTATCCTGCTCAAAAGAGCATGGTGAGAGATAGGAACTTGAAATTTGGTATGTACAACATATTTGGGGTACAGTTATCTTCAAAAGTTTTGGGTTCAATCAAATTTAGCGCTGGCGGTTATTACTAAACCTTATTTCGTAATAACAAAACACACCTGACTACAATACTAATAATTATGTTTCCTTTTGGTACCCTGCTGTATCAAATTTCTATTCACAACGTAAAACTTACGAATAGGTATTTCTCCAAACATTCCTACTGCAGCAACATGCGACATTGTCATAAGCGGATCTATTATCAAATAGCCAATGTTAGCATTTATACGGAATTTTATAACAGCTGAAATAAGAAATGTTTTAGGGAGAGTGTTATTAAAAAGTACAATTGAATAAAAAGTTCAAGGAAAGTGATATTCTATAGCATTACCATTGTAAAGGTATTAGGACCTGTTTCGAAACATCAGTCATTTCGCGGCCTTACGGTGTTTGGCTTTTAATTAATGCAGAGAGAATTTCAAAACATTTCTCAAAATAATTTAATCAAATGCCCAGTCAAATTAGATCAAACAAGAGCCCAGCCTATAATAAATTGGTAAAAAGGGGGAAATGATTTTATTTCAAGTTGGTCATCTCGAATAATATTAATCTGAGTTTGCGACGGTTTCTGAAATTTTTTAGCGGCCGAGAGCCGCTAATTTTAGTTTTTGGTGAATAACATTCGAACGATGCATTTTATGAACTACAATTGATTGCCCTANGTTTATGAAATTTTTTAGCGGCCGAGAGCCGCTAAATTTTGCCGCTAATTTTAGTTTTTGGTGAATAACATTCGAACGATGCATTTTATGAACTACAATTGATTGCCCTATTCAAACTTAATGAGAAATTAATTGACATCGAATAACATATATAAACGATAAATTTAATTCAGCGATTTGGTCAAAATGGGATGTCGAAAATAGGCTGTTGTAACTCAAAATCGGTTATTCCAAATAAAAAATGGTATTCGATAAAATTTGTGGGAAATCAAATTTCACGTTCGGAACATACCCACTTTCAAATTTTACTCCTTCCCACGTATAGGTAGACGGAAANTTTTTTTAGCCAAAATATCTCTAAAATTTCTGCACGAATACAATACTTTATCTTCTATGGAAGAGAAAGTAAAAAAATGGTATTCGATAAAATTTGTGGGAAATCAAATTTCACGTTCGGAACATACCCACTTTCAAATTTTACTCCTTCCCACGTATAGGTAGACGGAAATATCGAAAAGTGGTTGTAGCCGCCAATTGGCTGCTATATGACTATTTTGTAATTTTATGACGTCTGACCTCAAAATTACTAATTTTATATTGAGAGATTTAATTCTTATGGAATTCTATCGACCAAGCAGAAGCTCTGCGTTGCATTTGGGGGTGATGGGCAGCAGGGGGGATTTTGCTAAACCCCTCTACACAAAACGGTTTTTCGGATGAAAAACTAATTTGATCTTTAGTTTGTATTAAAAAGTCGTAGCGCTGATTTTCCACTATGTAGCAATTTTCCATTTTCATGCACCTGACCAAATGTGCCCCACTTTTTGGGGCACATTTGGTTACAAGAAAGTATTTAGAAGCTTTGTGTCTTAATATCTGAGTTGGTAGTGCTTTAGGGTGGAGCTGTTGACATTCTGACACTAGGTCCTATACCAAAATTTAATTAAGATTACATTATTTATAATCTGATGTTTCAGAGGCAGAAGAAAAAAAAAACGTCTGGGACGACATGAAAAGGATTTTTGCCTTCTCTTCAAATAAGAATGCGAGTACAGTATGTCCCGGTGGCCCGTCTTGATCGATCTGTTATCTGTTCTCCTCTCTCTTGTTCATTAAGTGGCTCTTGGCCGCTAAAAAAATTGGCTCACCTCAGAAACCGTCGCAAACTTAGATTACTATTAATCAGGATGCCCAACATGAAATAAAATCATTTCCTGCATTTTACTAATTTATTCTAGGCGAAAATCTAATTTGACTGGGCTTTGATTTATTCAAATCTCAATGAATACAAATATGTAAAAATAAAATCCCACTCCAACAGTTAATTCCCTCATTTCAGTGTACCAACGGTTTGATTCTCACCAATTACTGACGTGTAAAATTACACAGTGCGTATGGTCTCTCAAGCCCTATTCATCTAATGTAACCTATCGAATTTATTATTAATTAAAATTATTTAACATCATCTGCAGACATATAAATTTAACGCCAGCGTCTATTGCACGTTGAATACACAAGTTTCCGATAGATCACTGAAGTTAAGCAACTTCCTTGCGTGTCCATGTAGGATCGTGCCCCTGTGATGCTGGCTATTTTCTAGCCAAGTACAGGCTGGGTGAGTTCAATGTGGGTAGCTGGTTTGCTAAGTACCCTGCGAATGGAGTATAAAACCCTCGTCTCCAATGACAAATAGATGTTATAGAGACGCTAAGCCAGAGAGAGAAGAAAAAAAAAACACATTTACCCGCAATATGATGGTTACGAAAGTATTTTGGAACATAAACCTGATCTACAATTTTTGGTATATCCTCCTCAGCTATCGTATCATCTGCGGTGACTATGTAAGCAACATGATCTAGATCTGATCTTCCAAGTAAAATTAACTGGTTGAATATTTCGACAAGCATGAAAAATGGAGATCCTCGTAAAAAAGGTGGTCGATATTTTTTGAATAATACATCAAATTTGAGATTCAGCAACTGACTCCTAGTGTAAAATTCGTGGAAACTGAAAGAAAATGAAAATGCATAAAAATGTGATTATCACGGCATTACTAATAATAATTTCTTCAGTCTTCTAAAAAATATATTTCTTTCACACTGTTAACGCCAGCTGGTCGCTACTCAATCATCCTCAGGCTGAGTTCAACCGAAATCAGGAAGGAAATCTTTCTGAATCTTTCGAATGCTTTCCACCTGATTGTCGCCCTGTTTGATGCAGTCATTGCATTGGTTTACCACTACACAAAAGACGCTTCAAGTCAATATTCATCGAGGTTTTACTTACTGGGTGGCCAAGATAGAGCTCGGCCTCGTGATACTGTACTGCAATCCGCCAATCAAACACTCTTTCGACAGACATTTCATTTTCAGTTTTCTGAATAGTCAACAACATATGCCAATACCTACGGAAAAGGCTACAAAAGTATGCATTGCTTATGAATTTCAAGGTACTACCTTGCACCCCCACGCCCATCTAAACCTAGGGGTGTCGCAGCCCAGAATTCGAGTTAGTAACTAATTTTTTTCATCCCAAACTTCTATCTTAAATCGTTCCCGAGAAAAAGTGGCCTTTAGGTCTGGAAGCCTGTATGATGACTTCCTTCATTGTGGTTTTGACTGATTCCTTTAAACAATTTTTATAAATAAAAATGAAACATTACTCTAATAAATAGGCCACGTTATTATGAGAAATCTCAGCCAAAGTGTGTCGAATAATGTTGGAAATTAATTTAATATCTTCATTCAGACATGTTATATTTTCATAAATCATTATTACTGGTTTAGGAAAGGTAAATACGGGATCCAGAACACTTTTCCTTTTGATTCGAAAATGTTCATCCTCATAAACACATCCAAATCGTTCAACAATTGCTGAAATCAAAAATGGTTTTCTGTTTATTCACAAGCGATCGTTGTGCAGATGACAATATAATTAGGACGGAGAGAAGACATGACCCTAGAGATGTGTAGGTCATAAGTGATTAACTCAAATGAGCAAAATCATTGTACGGAACCATTGAACTATATGATCCAAATAAATCGAATCACGGAGTGGATGACAGTTCTCTGGCCGGGAAATTTAGATGAAAAAATGGGTTAAAAGAATTGATATAGTTCTAAATTTCAGTAGCGGCTCGTCAATATTTTGTCCGGAGGGGCTACATTATATATAAACATAAATTTATATTTACCTACCTGGAGACTGAGACACATATAATTGTTTAAATAGCCAGCGTCTATGGCACGTTAAATACAACAGTTCCCGTTAGATCACTGAAGTTAAGTAACGTCCAGCGAGATGTACCATGTGGGTGTTCACGTGGGTTCGCGCCCTCGTGATGCTGGCTATTTTTCCGGCTCAACCCAGGCTGGCTAAGGTCAATGTGGGTGGCTGGTTTGCAAATTTCCATCAAATGGAGGGTGAAACCCCGTCTTGAATGACCAATAGATGTTAAAGAGACGTTAAGCCAAATTAAAAAAGTAAAAAAATATTTAAATAAATGTGTCTCAGCTTAATTTAATTCTAGGAAACACTAAACACTGTCTCTAAATTTATATTTATAAACATAAAACATATAAACCGTAAGAAAAGGTTTATTTAACTTTCGTTTATTTAGCTAGCATTATACTTTATAATAAAATAAAATATTTTATAAAACTAGTACGTAATTTAAGATATTCGTTTATTTATGATGTATTTCAAATATTCAAATTTCAAAAGATTATTATTATTTACTGCGCGATAAGAGATCGTTTATTTATGACGAATTTCGTTTATTTATCATGGGATTACACTTCAACCTAATTATTATTGTTTACTCCCGATAAGATAAGAGATAACAAAAAATCAACTCTATGAGATTTTGAGGTTAGCTTTGGAAGAGAAAAAAAA
>CM022876.1:30803806-30823015 GCA_012654025.1 Pachypsylla venusta | reverse complement strand
TTTTTAGGCGCCTTAGTGGCATGGCCGTTCTGAGTGGTTAGTAAATTCAAAATATTATTTTGTATTTCCCGGTTTTGAACTCGTAGCTCTGGAATGGCTGGCCGTGCCTTTGCAGAAAATGTCCTAAAATGAGGACTAAAGGGCCACCTAAAACTTTCTCGCTTTGAGTTGATATGTTGTCGCGACAAATTTTAAGATATCGGACCGTGACTGTCCGATTTTGGTGAAGAAATTAGAAATTTGGCCGTAACTCGAAAACGGCTTGACATATTTTAGTTCTGATAATTTTCCTGGGGTCGTAGATCATGATTTTGGGGGGGTCCATTCCCATCAATTTTTCGCTATCTGCTACCGTTTGGGCTGTGGTATTGTAACAGACAACCCCTCATAGGTACACACAACTTTGTGATTTATATATTAAGATTATATGCCTTTGCTAGATTTTCGTGCATTGCTTCCAGTTGTTTTAACCAGAAGTTAGGTATCCCATCTGTTCCTGGGGCCTTCCAATTTGCAGTGGTGTTTAGTGCTGATTTGAGTTCTCCTTCAGTGATGTCGGTCCATTCCATTCTTTTAATGTTAGCTGTTTTTTCATATTCCTTCTGTATCCACACTGATGCGCTTTTATGTTTAATACCTTCTCCCCATTTGTTCTGCCAATATTTCTGAATTTCTTGTTTAGTAGGCGTTCTGTTATTACATTTTTCTTACCAAGAATATTGTTGTAAAATTTACTTTGTTCTCTGAGAACTGTTTATTTTGATAATATTGTTTGTTTCTTTCCGTGTATTTTGTAATTCTGTACGCTTTAGCTTTAATTTTTTGTTAATATTTCGGATGTTTTAGTGTGATCTCGTTTTTTATGCTACATTTCGCATACAATTCTCCCTTTTTTTCTTTCATGATGTCACTAAGATTGGGGTTTAAAGACTCTTTCAGTTGCGATAAATCTTTTCTTAGTTTTCCAATTCGAGATTGTATTTGTTTCTTCCATGGTGGGTCCCCTGCTATAATTTTGCTTTTCTTTACGTTAATTTCTGGAATCAGGATATTTTCAATAGTTGTTGCTGTTGCACATGTTAGTTTATTTGTATTTGTTATGCATATTTATATTCTTCTGGATCTAGTTTGATTATTTCATTTACTGCCTTATTAGCAAGTTTGATAATATTTTTTGCTTTTCTGTTATTATTTATTTTCTTCAAGGGCATTTTCATCTATGTTACTCCCTTTTAAACTTGGTCTATGAATGAGTTGAGTGTCATAGTTGGCTCTTCATGTGGCAGTGTAATATTTGATTGGCCACATACTTCTTCATATTCACTTTCAACATAGACTCTTTTTTCCGCCGTAGATATTATTTCTATGTTGGAGTCTAAGTTCGAAATTTCTTCACAGACTTATTTGCTGTATTTTCACTGTTGGTTAGTTTTTGAGTATGTTCTTTGATTTCATCAATTATTTCTTGCATCTCTTCTTTTGATATTTTGTTATGATTTTGGATGTATCTCCTTTGGGTAGCCATGGTATTTGCATTGAGTTTATGTTTTGAGTTTGTATTTCACTCTTGCAACATATTAAATGCTTCTTTGATGTTTGCTGTCCCAGTTTTTTCTATTGTGTGGAGGTGACACCACATTATTTCTCTATATTCATTGCTTGTCCATTTGATTCTTTCTTGTTTTCTGGTTTCGCTAGAGGCGGTCTTGGGTTGGAATGTTTTTTGATCTTGATTATTGTCATATTTTACGTTATTCTTTGTTTGACTGTTCGCATTTGTTAGCTGCGATATGACTATTGGTCTTAAATTCTTTTTTTCAGATATTTTTATTGACTCTAAGATTTCAAAGTGACCTTCTTCTAAGTTTCCTGTCAGTAAGAGATTTATGTCTCTTGGTTGGTTTGTTTTGCTGACCACAGTTGGTAATTGGCTTGTGGTGAATTCGTTTGATTCTGGTCTTTTTTACAATGCATAAATTTTGAAGTTGATTTTATGAATTTCTGACAATGCCATCATTTCTACACTGGTTCCATACGTTTTATCTTGTTTGTAGCAGTAATTTCTTTTATTTTTCAATTGTAGTTCTGTAATGACCAGGTAATCTTCAACTTCTTTCCAATTTCTCCTGACATATCGGACTGCCTCCAGTCGTACGTTAAGGTGTTGTTCCTGGATATAAAAATAAACTGACTAATCGAAAGAGGCAATTTCAATCTCCCTTGATCTCACGCAAGATGAAGGTGTGTTGAGCACTGGGTTCTTGTTGAGGATTTCGCTGGATGACGACCTGGGGCACCTCTAACCCCCTGCCGGACGAGGTGTCAGCCGTTGAGCTGACACCATTCACGTCGTTCATTTCCGAGGCTTTATGACTACTTCCACTCATTTCCTTCAGAGTGCCACATTTTGTTCCACGGCAGGTATTTTATTTCCCCGCTACCTTCCCCGGAAACCGGGCGAGGGTATCCCCCATTCGCAGGGGGCCGGGCCCGATAGAGCATGTGGCAAACCACCACGGGAAATTTTATTATTATTTTTTTTAAAAAAAAACAGGATAATGCTATCAAAAACAGAACCAGCATGCTAAAAAGTCAATAGCAATATAAAAGACATGCTAAATAGCAAAAAAGCTTACTTTATTTTTGGAAGTTGAAATCCATCCGCCAGTCATGGGTTCCGTCTTTTTGTTCTATTATTTTGTTGTCAAAATTCTCTACGTCCAGGTACAGACGTTGGTTTACGGACAGCATTGTTAGGGAGTTTAAGCGGTCCTCCGACATGGTGTTCCCAAGAGCTGTTTTTATTTTTTTAGAGTGGAAAATTGTCTCACCGATTCCGCTGTCGACATGAAAGTTATCGAAATGATTTGTAGAAATTTGATAGTTTCGTTAAAGTTCTCAGACAAGTTATTAACGTTGTTCCCAGAATACATATTGAAACAGCCTTGAATTTTTCGGAAATCTGTTCTTGAATATAGAACTCCAAGTTCATTTTTTAAATTTTGAAAATTTAACTGTGGATAGAATATTGCCCTGTTCTGAAGGGGTTCAGAGGGGAAACATTTGGAATATTTGTCAAAATTTTTAGGAAATAATAAGGACGCTGCTTCCAAATGCCCTCTGTATTCTAGTCTATTTTTCATTCGCGAAATTATTATGTCTACTCCCTTTCGCCTAGTGGATGTTGTAATTCTATCGTCTAACAAGTGGGAAACGCTTCTCCACTATTTTTGCAGCTTATCACCACGGTGTGTGGAAGAGAAAAATGCTGGAATTGCTGATAAGTTAGCAAAGAAAAATCGGACTTCAGCATTTATATTGATGGCCTTTTGCATCAGTTGATTTAACTGATATGCGTAACAGTGCACAAAATGAGCATTTGGGTATTTTTCTTTTATCTTTACTTGTACCCCATTTTTGTTTCCAATCATAAAGCTTGCACCATCATATGTTTGTGCCGTCAATTTCGTTGGACTTGAAATTAATTTCCCAAGTTCACTTTCAATATCTCATTTTGAATCTTTTTGGATGTTTCTTTAAACACTTTATTTTTGTCCAAATGGTCTTTCAAGATGATATACAACTCAGATGAAAAATCCACCAATTCTAAAAAAAACACCTCGGTTCAATGATTCCTCTGTTTCGTTATGTCCCCGTAGAGGTAATTCTGGTTTTCCGCAGATACAGTTTATAATTCTCTGGAAACTGTAGCGATTTTGCTTGACTTTCTCATTTTGTATTTGTATTTTTTTTTTGGTTTCCCACCTAACAGAGCAAGGTCTGTACAACAATTTAGATGAGAATTCAATTTTTTCCCGCTCTTTCACCTAAATGTTTAATGTCAGTATAACCGTCAGTATATTTTCTTTACAAAAATAAAAAAGACTGAAAAAAGATCTAACACAGATAATAATAAAAAGAAACCATGTATAACTCTAACTTATAATAATGATCTTTCTAACAAATTTGAATCATCTCTTAAACACCTGGGATATAACGTGACATTTAAAAACTCCAATAAACTTCAAAAATATATCAGAAGAGATAAAAATTATAATGACAAATATAATAAGGCTTATGCATACCTATCGAAAAAACCAACAGAAACTTTAAAACGAGATATCATGAGCATATAAATGATTTATATAAAAATAATGATGACCATAGTGCTTCCAAATTTGCATGACATTTAAAAAACAATATAAAATATACAAATTCTTTATAGGCATAAAAATTCTTAAAAATAATATAAAGGAACTATATTTATAAATATAATACGTATTTCTAACAATTTCATAATGAAATCAATACAAATGAAGCCTATGAAATTTATAAATATAATAACAGTGAAAAATATACATTACTAAATAATCAAATTGAAATTGATAAGGCCAGTGACAATATTCTATTTAAAAAAATTGTACGACATAAGACAGTAAATATTTTGATGGTACATCGCGTCACACTACTCAGCACGGGATGAACAATCCTCAGTCGACTTCCATCTTTCGATTCGACTAGACTGATGAATCAAATGATTCGAAAGTAGTTTCTTCATAAATAATTATATAAATATTGTTTTTGCTAATTGTTTTGTTTTAATTTATTTAAAAGTTAACGTGAACATCTCGCAAAGTATTGAATGTTTGCAGATGATACTTACCATCACGGAGATGATTGAGGACAGTTAGGAGTAGAAGAGAAAAGCACTCTGTTCTGGTAATGGAACCCATGATCATCTCACAAAGTGCTGAATGTATGCAGATGATACTTACTATAACTTAGATGACTGAGGACAGTTAGGAGTAGTAGAGAACAGCAAACTGTCTTGGTAATGGAACCCATGACATCTCACAAAGTGTTGAATGTATGCAGATGATACTTACCATAACTTAGATGACTGAGGACAGTTAGGAGTAGAAGAGAAAAGCAAACAGAAGCACATACAGAACCCATGATAATTTCTCAATGAATGGTAGTAGTGCATAAGTATTATGAACTGTTAATTTTTGTTTTGACTTCAGTAAAAACTTTCCATAAGCAATAATGACTTAAAAATAACGTATATCCCAGAACTTATGTACGGATTGGATTTTTTAATTCTTGATCCTAGGAATAACAAAAGGGTCATCGCCATTCGATTGGTTGACCTCCCCACCTCCCCCTAGGGGTGCTATTTTTTGAACGAAAGTTCCGGTTTCCCGATAATTTGAAATGGAATGTGCCAATTTTAATTTTGAATATAACTTTATGTCGAACTAATCCTGATCCAAATTATAATTGTGAATGTTTCTGTTGGCTTTTCCAAATATTTTAATAGATTCAAATTATGTATATGGATTTTTTCGCATTAATGTAGCCCATTTGAGAACGAATATGTTATTAATGTTATATTTATTTTTTTTGTCAAACAGCTTGAGACTTTATAACCAAAAATGCTCGTTTTCTCAGTGTTCATTTTAACCTTCCGGAATTAACTATCGCACTGACGAAACTTAAATGTTAGTACCTATTTCATCAGATACAATTTTTTTTGGAAAAATCAAAAGTCAGTTTTAGCTTATTTTATTATTTTATTTTTCTCTTTAATATAGTAAAAATATATTTAATGCTGTTTTCCGGTTATTACAAAATTGTAAGGTACCTTATTTGGTGCCTGCCTTATTTTATTTAGTAATGCTTGAACAAGCAAGTATATACATTATTAAGGTGAGGGCGAAGGCCAGTCTTCTTCCAGAAAAATTGTAGGATTGAACTAGATATTTTAGTCATGATAACATTAACCCTTTTAGTCCTAGCGTCCTATATATAGGAGGATGTTTAAAATGCGCCCTGAAACTAAAGAAGGTATAAAATGTAGATTTTTTTTTTTAGAAGTGATAGCCAGTGTTGCCAGCTACAAATCTAAACTATTTTTATTGTTTTCTTTTTTTTGTTTTGATTGAACAGGTGTTTTCTTATTTGTAGATTGTAGATTTTGATAAGTGTCGAAGTTGATCATTTCAATCAAATAGAATTAGTGGTTTAAAAATAATTAGAGTGCCTGAGTATTTTTTTTTCTTGTTATTTACACCTTTTTAAAACATTTCCGTGAAAGCCCCAGAAAATTATCTGATTCACAGTCCTCTTAATGACTCTTTGAAAAATCTATATATAGGACTCTGTGACTCAAGGCACCAAATCATCAGCATTATTTTCAAATTTGTACTGTAGCATTCTGATCACTTTTTCAACTGTATTTGGCAGATTTGGACGGAATTTTAATATTTACGAAGTCAAATATAATTCTCTTTTTGTCTGAATGTATCTAGGCTGTCTAAAATAACTAAAATTCAAGGTATACCATGTCTTGTCAGCCTGCAAATTTGTCAGATGATGATATTTTTCTCATTCTTTTTGGGAATGGAGATGACTCTGAAAATGAAGACTTATGTGACAGTGAAGATGTTTTAGGTAGTGAAATGGTGAGTGAAGAAATACAAAATCAAAGTTGTGACATCAATATAGATGACCTGAGATTCAGCCCAGATATTCCAGAGGATTTTCCTGACCCTCAAACATATCTAATAGCAGACCCACCTGTAAAAGATTTTCCAGATCCAAACCGTGTTTAGTACCCCAAGAAGTTATTGATGAGCCACTTGAATCTAATATACCTATTTCAGAAAGCATAGTAGAAGTTTCTACCTATGAAAGGAACATTTCAGAGGAAGCTGATTTGACGCTAAGAGACCAAATAGCCTGAATCAAAGGTACTTATGAAACCGCTAAGGGAAATGATTACGTACCATTTTCCAATCAAATCTTTAGCTTACCAACACCCATGACTTTCAAGAGTACATTTCTGATGAACTAATAGAAACTATGGTAACTAAAACAAATATTATACTGTGGAAAAAAATGTTTTTTTCCAATCCACTGATGTAAAAGAAATACAAATTTTTATTGGTATAAATCTTCTTATGTGCATATTGAGCTATCCTAGAGTTAGACTTTATTGGGATCCCAAGTTTACAATTCCTCTGATTTCCAATAATATGACAGTGAATAGATTTTTCAAATTACGTCAGAATATTCACATTACTGTTGAAAATGACAAACCTACAATGGATGATAGATTCTGGAAAGTAAGGCCACTTTACAATGCAATAAGCAATCGCTGTTTAGAGTTAGAACTAGAAGAAAACATGGCAATTGACGAACAGATGGTTCCGTTTAAAGGTCAATTGAATGTAAAACAATATATAAAGGACAAACCTACTAAATGGGGTGTAAAAATATTTGCACTCTGTGGACCTAGTGGTCTACTGTATGATTTCATGTTGTATCAAGGTGCTACTACTGAATTAGAATCTCATTACAAACCATTTGGTCTTGGGGGAGCAACTGTTATGCAACTCAGTGATAGAATAAATAAACCCAATTGCTCACTGTATTTTGACAATTATTTCTCAACCTATCATTTGTTTCAATTCCTAAAAAGCAAGAGTATCAAAGCTGCTGGAACTGTGCGAATAAGCCGTTTCTGTAAACCTCCATTTACTCCAGAGAGAGAGAGAGAGAGTTCAAGAAAGAATCACGAGGTCATATGGAGGAGGTGATCAGTAAAAATGGTGCTGTGATACTTATCAGATGGTTGGACAATAGTAGTGTTACAATGGGATCAAACTATGTGGGAAGTGGAACAACAGATACATGTAAGAGATGGGACAAAAAAGAACGTAAATACATCACAGTGAAGAGACCTGAAGTAATATCCCTCTACAATACTAACATGGGTGGAGTTGACAAATCTTGGCACTCTACAGGACATTCATAAGATCTCGGAAATGGACACTGAGAATGATCAATCATGCTTTAGACATGGCTGTTGTAAACTCATGGTTTGAATATCGAAGGGATGCTGATGCTCTTGGTGTACCAGCAAAGAATCAATTTGATCTCATTCATTTTCATCAGGCAATAGCAGAGGGTCTGATATTAGCAGGGAATACTCCAGACTCTAGAAAGCGAGGACGACCATCTTCTGAAGTTGTTCAACCTCTGGTACCAGCCAAACGAATGTTACAACTGAGAATGTTACAACGGTATGATGACATTGGACATCTGGCTGAATTTCAATATGTGAAGAGCCAACAAAGGTGTAAAAAGTGAAGGTTGCACAAGAAAGAGCTTTGTCTTATGTATCAAGTGTCAGGTTGCCCTATGTCTCAGCCGAGGAGCCAACTGTTTCAAAGATTTTCATACAAGAAATTAGTACTTAGGTAGGTATCTTTTTTTTTATATCTGTTACCTTGTCTTCTTTTGAATTCTTACCTCGCTAAGTCACCATGTCCTATATATAGGACGATCCGTAACTCAAAAACGGTAAGTGATGGAATGACGATTTTTTTTTAAAAAAAAAATCAAAAATCAGAACTAAGCTACTGGCCAAAGCTCGATTTTTTTTGCTCTAGCGGATTATAATTCGTGACTGAAAGGGTTAATGTATTCAGAATTGGAGCCGCCCAATCGCTGTTGTAGGTCGAAAACATGGGTATGCTTCGTTGGGTTACACAAGTTCAACTAGATCACCGAAGAATTTCCAGAAATTGTTTTTTTTTTCCCAAAGGAAATGAATTGGGATATTAATGACTGTAATAAACTCGATCTTCATTATTTGTTACATATTTCCACTATAAAATACATGGTAGACCTGGAACTTACTGACAACGGCCTGGGGGTGATATATTGGACCATTTACACAAAAAATATTCCAATACAAAATGATCGATCTCACGTGGTTTTGAAAATTTGTTGTTTTCCGACTTTGCTTAGTTTTTATTGTATTACTTTTTCTTCTCTTGTTCTAAAATGATACCCTTTCCATTTTCGGAATTGAAACAAAATTGTACTTAATTAATAATGCTTAATAAATCATACTACAAATAAATTCTTATCTGTTTTTAAGAGCCATATTTGTCAAAAATTTGTGTGGTTCTCGTTTCCTCATGAAAAGAGTTATTGTTATATGTTTTTTTTTTTTTTTTTTTTTTTTTTTTTTTTTTTTTTTTTTTTTTGTCAAATAGAACTCGTGGAAATAATCAAATAGGCCCGCCCGTAAATCACGTGTTCACAAAATGGTAAAGTGTCTTTACTACTTTACTTGGTCTAAAAAAAAATGCGTGGGACATTTTTTTCCTTTCTCTATTTCATAGGAATTTTTCAACTTCATAGGATTTTTTTCTTCTTGCTCTGTTATAAATAGGAGGATTTTTAACCGGGGAGATGTGTTGAGGCAATAAAAAAAAAAAATAATAATAACCAATTAGATATGGAGCAATGACAGTCAATAAAAAAGCGAGTTTAAAATATTTTCTCTAAAATAACACATTCATCTAAATATGAAGCAAACTTCTTAGATTTGATTTCTTATATCTTATTTATCACTTTTTCTTTTCTATTTAACTTGAAAAGTACCCTAATTAAATAAAAAGTGTTTATTAATTTAGATTCTGTTAGAAAATAAGTTTTTTCTCAAAAAGGACGGGTCGAAAATTTGACAAATATTTTTTCAAATTTTCTACTTGCGCTAACTCAGTCTCTTGAGGACAATTGAGTAGTTACCATAGCCAACAATTGGAGTAGTTACCATAGTTATGTGTCTGGAGTAGTCTTAAAATGGTAAACAAAATACTTTAAAGTTATGCTAAAAAAAATTCCATTTCATTTTTTGCATGGACAGTGCATAGGCATGTAAATGTTTTTAATTACTTTCTCTTCCTAGAAGATAAAGTATTGTATTCGTGCAGAAATTTTAGAGATATTTTGGCTGNTAAAACTTTAGAAGAACAAAATCTGCATTCGGTGGTAGTCTGATGGAATGATTAAGGAAGAGAAAGTCTAGTACGGTTTTCCGTACCATTTATTTTTTTTTGAAATTGGACTGTAGCCCTTTTAGGCTGAATTTTCACGGCCCGCTCCTGGAGTACAAGGAAACATCGTAGAAGATGAATTACTTTCTGGTTCAAATTTCAAGTCTCTAGGTATAGTCATCGTGGAGCTCCGTTGATTATCAGTCAGTCAGTATACCAACTGGGCTTTGCGTTTCATATAAGTACAAACAAAAAAAATCCTTTTGTTATGATCTAATGGTAGATACAAAACAAGGTATAAATTTTCCATTATTATTTTTTGTCAACACTGAGTCATATATTAATTTAGGTGGAGAATAATAAAGAATTTGGAAACATGGCAGTTCTACAAAAAAGACCTTAATAACAAATAATGTAAAAACCAACATAATGAGATGGGTGAGTCATGTTGCAAGAGCAGAGGTAGGATATATCATACAGAACACTCTAATACACCAGAATTATGAGGAAGGAAGAGATAAGGGGTGATCCAGAATAGGATGTCAAGACATTCAAGACAATGTAGTAAAATCCCAACATCATGAGAAAGCCTGGATATGTTGCAAGAGCAGAGATAGGATCCATCATACAGAACACTCTAATACACCAGAATTGTGAGGAAGGAAGAGATAAGGGGTGATCAAGAAGAGGATGTCAAGACATTCAAGACAATGTAGTAAAATCCCAACATCATGAGAAGGCCGGATTATGTTGCAAGAGCAGAGATAGGATCCATCATACAGAACACTCTAATACACCAGAATTATGAGGAAGGAAGAGATAAGGGGAGATCTAGAAGAGGATGGCAAGACAATGTAGTAAGATGTCAACGTCATGAGATGGCCGGGTCATGTTGCAAGAGCAGAGATAGGATCATACAGAACATTCTAATACACCAAAATTATGAGAAAGAAAGTAATAAGGAGAGATCCAGAAGAACCTGTTGATGTGAAAATACAGGTTAATAAACATAAACCCTAATAATATCCTTGAGATTGTAAAACAAACAATTCCTAAAATGAGTCTTTCCAAAAAGAAAATTCACACTACGCGGTGACAGTACCCGCTGATCGTGAGCTCACAGTGATGCTCTGTCACGTCCGGTGTAGTAAGAACAAGTTCCTTCAAATGCCCGAAAGAATACTTGTAGTTTTGTTCACTGTCACTGCTTAGTGTGAATGTATATTCCTTGATGATGATTTTATTTTCTACTCTTCTTTCGATATTTGGAACGAGATCCCGAAGCCCCTCCTGATGTTACTCGATTTGCGTTCATTAACTTCATTCTTTCTGTTTTTATATGACTTTGAATTTCTGAAACGTCGTTTATAAATTTATCATCAAATCCTAATTGTCTAATTGATTCCAATTTCTCATTGAAATCTCCTAATTGATCACCAAATGTTTTTTGAACGTCATTAAAAATCTGAATAGTACGGTTATTCTGCAATTAGGAAGAGAAATTAAAAGTAATTCAAAGCGCTCTAGCATCGTGGAGGGAACTGAAACAAAAGAGCGCCAATAAGGGTATATCCCATTTTGGCGCATTAACTACTGTCCATAGTAGCAGAAAGGGGTGCAGAAGAAATAACTCATCCTTCTCCGACCGCAACCGTCACTCGCCGAGTTCGTCTGCCTCGTGAACTCTCAAGATTATAATTTATTTTTGCCGCCCTGAGTAGCCCGTTTTGGTGCCCTTAAAACCTCGCGCCCGGGGCAGCTGCCCCGTTTGCCCCCCACTTAGTTTTGTCCCTGAATACAGTGTGTCCCAGAATGACCGGCCACCCTCCACCTTACCTTACGAAAGACTTGGAATTTTTGAAATTTGAAAAGCTCTGGGGGTGGAAAAAGACCATTCGTAACCGAATGGTTATGGTCAGTTACAGGTTTGACCCTCGGAAATTACTGTTATTGACAAAAAGTGTCGATTTTTCAAGAAATTTAAATAAAATGTTCAAATATTTTGTGTTTAAATAAAAGTACTTACAAAGAAAATAAGAAAAACTTTTCTTTTCATTATTTCAAAAAATTGAGTAGGGACGGAGCTTGAAGGGTCTAAATTTGCAAATAGTTACACCCTGTGTATCGGTTTTTATTTTAATGTAAAAGTTCTCTTATTGTGTTCCAAGAAAGGTTTTTCATTTACCTAAACCATCAAAAGTGTCGTAAGGGAACACCACTGAAGATAAATACATTTTTATTGAATTAAATTATTGTGGGGTATAAAGTACAAAGTCAAATATCATTTTTCTCCTTGAAGTTAAATACAAGCCGTTTACAAAACGGCAATTGTGGGGTAGACATTCTGACTAAAAGGTGATTATTTATTACAGACAGTGATAACTGACCTAAATAAGGAAACATTTTAGCGAAGAAACAAAAACATTCACCCTCTCAATTCTTTCACAGAAGGGCCAGAGGAAACGGCCTCTGGTCCTGCAGTGGGCCGTTTAAAACGGCCCATTATTAACTCCCAGGTGAAAAGTGAGATTTGACTTTGTCCTCTTGCGACACTGATAAAGATAAAAATGTACACTTTTGATGGTTTAGGTAGATTAGAAACTTTTTTTGGAACACAATAAGGGGAGACATCAAAGTTTAAAACAAACACTGTTATGCAGGGTGTAACGAAATTAAAATTTAAACCCATCCAAATCTGTCGCTGATTATTTTTTTGAAACAAAAGGAAGGAAATGTTTTCGTCAGTTTATTTCCTCAGTGCTTTTATTTGAACAAATAAATATTTTTATTATTCTATTTGAATTTCTAGAGAAATCGACACTTGAGGTAAGAAGACAATAAAAATCACTTCCGCGGGGTTCAAACCCGGATCTGAGCATTGAAGAATTAAAAATTCCAAACCGTTCAAAAGTTAAGGGGGTGACAATTCATTCTGGGACACGCTTTATAGTGTCCTCAGTTTTTCGAATATAGAATTCAAATTTCATACACTGAAAATTAAATTTTCTATCATTATATACCTACAACTAGCTGTTTCGCCCGTGCTTCGCTACGATTCTTATATTGCTATTTTTGTTTTTCAAAGACAATGGAAATTCGGGGGGGGGGCNCAAGATTTAAACGTTTCACCAGGCGCCTTAGAGGCACGGCCATTCTTACTTTTTAGTATTTTCTAAATTTTATTTTACCCGTTTCCGGTTTCTAACTCGTAACTCTGGAATGGCTGGCCATACCTTTGCAGAAACTGTCCAAAAATAAGGACTAAACAGCCACCTAAAACTTTCTCGCTTTGAGTTGATATGTTGTCGCGACAAATTTTAAGAAATTGGAGAAGAAATTAGAAATTTGGCCGTAACTCGAAAACGGTTTGACATATTTTAGTTCTGATAATTTTCCTGTGGTCGTAGACCATGATTTCAAGGAAGTCCATTCCCATCAAAATTTCGCTATCTGCTACCGTTTGGGCTGTTGTATTCTAACGGACAACCCCTCATACATAGGTACATATATTATAGATACATAGGTACAAACATACAAATTTCAGATTTACATATTAAGATAAAAAAGTGAAAATCTGAAACAAACCTGAATCGCTAACCAAAATGTAATTGTATGTTCTCTAGAGAGAGGAATTGCAATAGACTGCCCATAAAATGCGGAATATAAGTGTATTGATTTGTATTCAGATGAGTCAAATGAAAATTGAACAGTTGATAATTGTATGCCAACAGCATTCATTACTACCATTAGTCCATTCAAGTTGAAAAGATTATGTTTGACAGTAATGTCCAACACTGAACAATATAATTGATGAATATAATAGAGAATTTTATGCGGCTGATTTGGGATGGTGCCAAGAATATATTTGTCATTCTTTACTTCATATTCATAAATACTAAAAACGGGCACTCTCAACCCTGAAACAGTAGATCGAAAAAACACATTTTACATTTACTTATAGATATAATGATGTAATCGCTACCGAAAGATCAAATATGAAAAGAAAGAAATAGCTTTGTTGTTAGACCAGTATATTGTCTGACCAGTATTGTGCATGAAAAAGCGAGTCCGTGGTTGACCATTACAACAACTTCATCAGATCACTTTGATTTATTTCCCAGTAAATTTCGAGACACCTTACCACGCAGATTAACGCGGGCATGGTTTGGTAAGTTTGCCTCAACTATGCGATGGTTCAAGTCCCCATTCTCTTTGTTTATCTTCAGTTTGCCTTTTGATACACCCAACTTTTTGTTGCATTTTTCAAACAGTGATTTTCAAACTCGGTCCACATCCCGTTTGTTTCTAGGCTTTTCGAGATTTCTTTATTGTTGTACAACCGATCATTCATATTTTTGATTAAGTCGGCTCCTTCTGCGGACGTTATCCATTTTATTTTTTCAACTGGTTTCATAATATCTTTCTTATCTTTATGGTGTTTTAATCACAAATTCGAGTAGTAGGTGTTTGTGTTGTGTGGTTAGTGCCTCTCCTGGTATAACTTTACAATCTCTCATGGCACTTTTTAAATTTTGCTACACATCCAATAGTCATTTTGCGTTTCATTTTGTCCACTCTTATAGATAACTAGCCGTTTCGCCCGTGCTTCGCTACGATTATTATATTGCTATTTTTGTTTTTCAAAGACAATGCAAATTGAGGGGGGGGTTATGGTTTGTGTCAACGCAGTATGTTGCAACTTTTAAAAACCAAGGTCATTCTGACTTTTTGGTATTTTCTATTTTTTTTTTCCTCGTTGGTTTCGAACTCGTAACTCCGGGATGGATGGACCTACCTTTGCAAAGAATGTCCTAAAATAAGGACTAAAGAGATACCTAAAACTTTCTCGCTTTGAGTTGATATGTTGTCGCCAAAAAATTTTAGATATCGGACCGTGACTGTCCGATTTTGGTGGTAAAATTGGAAATTTGGCCGTAACTCGATAATTTTCCTGGGGTCGTAGACCATGATTTTTTTGGACCCACATCCATTTTTCAGTATCTGCTACCGTTTGGGTTTTGGTATTGTAACAGACAACCCCTCATACATAGTTACATAGGTAGACACAAATTTCTGATTTATCTATTATGATTTTTGGTATTTTGTAGAAATGTTGCTTTTTGGACTCCTGCAGGGGAGCACAAATTTGTAATTAAAAAAGTCATCTCATTTGGAGAAATTTTCAGAGTGTCTACCAGACTGGAAATCCTGGAACTGTCAGGGAATTTTAGGAGACTGGAAATTTCAGGGAAAAGACAGGGAATTTAGGAAAAAACGCAAAAAAACGCAAAAAGTCAGAGAATTTTTCAAATTGAGTTTTTTTTTTTTAATCTCAATGGCCAATTTCATGCGTGAACATGCTTTTCCTGAAAAATTTCGCCTGCGCCGCTTATTATCGTTTTCCTCTAAATATTTTGTCTGTGACGTTTATGTATTGAGTCTTGTGTATTTTTCTCAAATACACCATTCAGGAGTGTATCTAACCAATTGAATTTTATTCAATAAAAAATTTTAATCAACCTTACAATATTATTATTATTCTTTTTTTTTTATAATAATTAAACAAATAAAATATATTGAAAATTTTGTTCGTGTTATTATGTCACAAATCCAACCTCATTTCCACCGTCAATTTCAATATTATACAATATCATTTTTTAAAAACTCTGCTAGAATTGGACTCGAACAACCCACCTCCCGATTAGAAGTCTGATGTGCTAACTTCTTAGCCACCGAGGTCGGTTTCTTCTGAACTTCTTAGAAAATTCCCAATATTGAATCTCTCCAGATAATCTCCATCCGGCACTATTGGTAGGGGTTTAATACAACTCAAAATAAATTTATTTGTCCATATATATATAATAACTTCCGTTTTGAACTGCTTTGTGCAGTATTGGTGACTCTCATATAACATGAAACACGTCGGTGTGGGTCAGTGTTAAAACTAGAAAAAGTACACTGGAAACCCTGGAAAAGTCAGGGAATTTCACTTTGACGATTTGGTAGACGCCCTGATTTTGGTATCAAGCGTAACTATGTTAATACGAAGCAGAGTTTACTTGAAAAACAAATAAAGTTACTTCAAACTAATCTCTTCAAATATACTTACCCCTAAATCGATATCCAATAACTTTGGGTACTACGACAACAGTTTTTGGAGACATATATGGATCTATCAGTATATATCCGTCCTCACAATCCACGAAAATTTTCAGTAGCACTGGAACATAATGAGTAATTAATTATCTTAATATAGAAATCAGAAATTTGTGTGCACCTATATGGTAGGGGTTATCTGTTACAATACCACAGAAATTTATGAGAATGGACCCCACCCCCTCAAACAAATCATGGTGTACGACCCCAGGAATATTATCAGTTATAAAATATTGATAAGCCTTTTTCGGTAAGCCAAATTTCTAATTTATTCTCCAAAATCGGACAGTCATGGTCCGATATCTTAAATTTTGTCTCGACAACATATCAAATCAAAGCGAGAAAGTTTTAGGTGGCTGATTAGTCCTAATTTTATGACATTTTCTTCAACGGTAGGGCCAGTCATTCCAGAATTACGAGTTCGAATCCGGGAAAGGGTAAAATAACATTTAGAAAATACTTAAAAGTAAACATAAAACAAGATTTAAACGTTTAAATCTTGTTTTTTAAAGGTTGCAATATACAGGGTGGACACAAACCAATACCACTGTCTCTGAAATTCCACTGTCTCTGAAAAACAAAAATAGCATTGTAAGAATCGTAGCGAAGCATGAGTGCGCTAATATTTCGCCCAATTTTGGAAGTCATGTCATGGTTAAATTCAAATGGCCGCCATTTTGAAACCAAACAAGCTAGACCTGCATTTTTTTTGCAAAGTACTTCTAATTCTATTGTGTTTTTGAAAATGTATCACAAGATACGAACTTCCGTATTTGAAAAACAAAATGGGGACCCCATGGGGGCAACATGGTACACGCCCCTGAAAAATTGGTCAGCACACCATCAGTTGGTTTAATTTGGGATATAATAGGTACCATGCAAAATTTCAAAACTCAACAAAACCGTTCAAAAGATATCCAGATAGTCTCGGACTTTTATATCTATTGTTTCATCTGAAGGGTGTTGTTATCTTACTTGCAACATGTTGGTTGTTAAAATATTCTGGAATAAATTTTTCATTTACTATTTTATGTTCGTCTTGAATAGTAGTATCTGCAGTTACTAAGTAAGCATGGTCATTAAGATCGTGTCTTCCTAATTGAAGTAAACTGTCAAAAATGTCGACAAGAAAAAACAAAGTGGTTCCTTTCATGTACGGAGGTCTGTAAGCAGTTGCTTTTTTCACATTTGTCCAATTCGGAGAATTAAGCATATATTGATTAAAACTGGAAAACAAATAAAAAAACTCTGCCAATGTGACACATGGGTTTATTATTTTTCTGGCAAAAAATAATAAACCTTTTTTGGCCCCCCCCCCAAAAAAAAATTTGGGGGGGGGATTCTTGTGACGATTCCAAATCTGGGGCGTAATTAGACCCTAATTTGGCACACCTACTAAATTTACTAAGTCTCTTGCTCTTACCATTCTCTTTTTAGACAGGATTAATGAAAACCGCTGTAAAAACGGCCAGCGGTATATTTGATTGAACCCAAAAGTTTCGGAGCTAACTGAGACCCCAAATATGACATACATACAAAACTAACTAAACTCTACACAAAACATCGTAATTTCATGGTTTCATATAACCTCGATTATGTCACCTACTCCAGGTCCCTATTTGATGATATAAAAGTTCTAGGTAATTCTGTTGTTGTTGATCTTGTTGTTCATGATTATATTGCACATAATATTATTGCCGTGAACTTCAAAAACGTAACGGACCAAGTCAAGACTTACTGCAAAAGATTATCAACGTTGTTGTAAGCAGTTTTTGAAAGAGATAGACCCATCACAAAGTTAATTAATTCAATATCCGAATTCAACTGTTCTACATTCTCATAATGCAGTATCGGCCTTGCTCTACGCAAAACAGTATCAAAGAGATGGTATCGTTTTAATGCAAACTCATGGTTATTAAACAAACACCCAAATCTGTCATAGGGGACTGAAATGAAAAAAATTATAAAAATCTGGTGTGAACATCACGCGACTTTTCTTATCTCTAACAAAGTAGTAAATTTGTATAATGGGCTGAAATTTTCGATGTTGAGTTTTCAATGTCATAAAACGTTTTGAGTTCCCCAGAGCCAAATCTTGAGTTTCACACTGCCAAAAAGAGCAAACCCGTCAACGGTACATTAAATGTGTTCGTAGTGCCTTCGATTCATACAATGCCAAAACATTGAATGTTTTCAATGCCTTACACCTTTTGAATCGAAAACTGCAAAAAAGCGGCAGCAGTACAATCGACTTGAGCAAAAAGTTTCTTAGTGTGTTCTATGTATAAAATTGATATGCAACGTGTGAAACCCTCTAAATGTTACAAGAAACCACAAAAAGTATAACTAGTGGATCAAGATGGTCAGGTGTTCACGTTTGTGTTGTCAGTTTATAGAACAAAATATCTTAATCCAATTTTAAAGGTCCTGGGCCCCTAAATTTTCAAAATCGAAAATCCCTTAACACCAGCGATAACATATCAAAATTTTACGTTTCTACAACAAACCGCTAAAAAGATAAATATAATAAAAAGGACCTACGGTTCTGGACTTAGAACCGATAAAGTGGACGATAAAGTGGAAGAAATTGAACTCACAACCAGTATCACAAATTAATATACCCATCTCGGCCGATTATACTTACCATTCTTAGCATAAATGAGATGCCCGAGAAACAGTAAATTATATATTATCATCCTCAGAATGGAATACATGATCGTCACAGAAACTTTTGATTCAAAATGATTGTTCCTTTCAGAAATGAATACGCGAGGCGTATTCGAAGTTGGTTAAAATCTTTCCAGCGGAAGATATATTATCACCAACATGTTTTTTTCCGTCAGTATAATCATCAGAGAAAATGAAAAATATTGTTTCCGTGAAAAATTTCGGACATTTGTTTGAATTTCTCTTTCGCAGGATATATCATTCAGGATGATTCAACAGAATTGGCTGGCTTATAATTTGGATATTTTTGTTCACAAGAATGGCGATTTTTAATTTATGTTCAATTTTTGAAGATTACATCAAGCATGTGGCGACCTTCTGCTGCAATGCAATTATTATTCAGTTGAAGATTACATCAAGCATGTGGCGTCCATCTGCTGCAATGCAATTATTATTCAGTTGAAGATTACATCAAGCATGTGGCGATCATCTGCTGCAATGCAATTATTATTCAGTTGAAGATTACATCAAG
>CM022876.1:30751879-30800656 GCA_012654025.1 Pachypsylla venusta | reverse complement strand
TTCCTCATTTACATTGATATCCTATACAGGGTGTATCAGTTTCCTCATTTACATTGATATCCTATACAGGGTGTGTCAGTTTCCTCATTTACATTGATATCCTATACAGGGTGTGTCAGTTTCCTCATTTACATTGATATCCTATACGGGGTGTGTCAGTTTCCTCATTTACATTGATATCCTATACAGGGTGTGTCAGTTCCTCATTTACATTGATATCCTATGCAGGGTGTGCCAGGTATAAGGTGAATGCGTTACATCTTAAAAATAAAATTTCACTCTCATCATTTTTTCATAACGCGCCTAAAGAAGTATAACTTCAAAAATTTACTTTGGTCACGTAGTATAGTAATGTTTTTTGCTACACGAACCTTCATCAATGAGATATATTCTGGTATTGTCATATTTGGACTCAAAGGAACATAAAGTGATTCAGTCTTATATTTAAACTCTATTATGTTATTAGTTGTTGATAATCCAAAATTAAAATCAATTTTTGCTATTTCTAGTCCAAAATTGTCAGTTCTTGATAGCTTTCCTCGTAAATTTAGAATTCCAATTTTGACTGTTGTTTCTAGCACCGAACAGAATGATCTTTGGACGTAATAAATGATCTTTATCGAGCTCTGTGGGTAGCTCAGTAGAACAAAATTTTGATTTTTGAGTTCATATTGATAAATATTTCCTTTTGGTACAATCAATCCTGAAATGAAGAAATAGAAATTAGGAAAACACTTGATTTTATGTTCTACAATTTTAATATTGTTGTAGACTTAAAGAAAAAAAAAAAAAAAAANAAAAAAAAAAAAAAAAAAAAAAAAAAAAAAAAAAAAAAAAAAAAAAAAAAAAAAATAGAAAAGAAATTTAAAACACTTTATTAAAGGAAATACATTTAAAAGGTTAACAAAAAATCGTACACTGTTTAACTTCCAAAATACCGTTTACAAAATACGCGAGAAAACTACGTAATTCACACACTTAAAATTCACAATTTAATCACTTGAAATTAATTCGCTAAACTCAACTATAGAAACTGACTCAAATTTCATCAAAATTCTAAAAGTTTCTAGAAGTCATGGAATACACTGTAACCTTCTGCATCGTTCTCAAAAGGGGAAGTAAATACGCAGCTCACATTCCAATTAATTCCAGAATAGTCAATTTTAAAGGAGAGGTGTCGCTATCTATTGGATTTCTTTTGAATTAATTTCATCAGCATATTAGAGGTCAAGGTGGTGCTGCTCTCATGTGTTCTATTCACAATATTTTATTTATTTGATACGCTTATTTCGGAATTTACATCATCATCTTAAAAGGAAAGAACACGCAGAAAAGCATTTTAAATACTGATTCATATTTTTCTTTTAAATGAAATTTTGTACGCTGAACGATTTATTCAATGAAAAAGTCCATTCATCGTGTACGATGGTAGTAGAGTACAATGTCAATGTCTGTGCAATATGATTACGTCAGTTACACAATAAAATGAATTACAAACATAATGATATTACATATTTGTTTCTGTCAGACACTATCAGATGGACTCGGCTCGTGAGGATGTCAAGTAAATTCTTACAATCTCAAGTATGATTTATTTTTTCTCATGGATAAATGGATTGGAAAAAAGTACGCCTTTGGCGTTAAGCTATCAAAATTTCATTTTTGTAAAAAATGAAATTTTGGTTTCATTCATCATAGTTTGGGAACAATGCGGCATAAACCAAAATTTCTTTCACGACCTTATAAATGCCTCGCCTTGATCCATATCAGTTTGCACTGTTCGGATCGGCTCTTCTTGATCAGATTGTATTCTTTCTCTTCAGATTGTATTTTTTCTCTTTTGGGTATCTTCTTCTGTTAGTCCGCTTTTCTCTAGTCTTTTTGATTGTCGATTCATCCATATTCTCTTTAGTCCTCCTCTCTTTATAGATTTTGCCTTTCAGATTTATTTTTCTGTCACATAACACACCAGACATTTCAAGGGGTAAGTAAAGCGAATAATAATATTTTTCTGATTCCTTCCATTTCATATTTTGTCAAATAATTAATTTTATTATAAATACCTCTCAATAGAAAAAAAAAACCCGAAACCTTTATAATATTCCGATACATTAGGGCGGTCAAATCCATGCATTTCCTATCGCGTTCTACACCTAATCGAGATTGAACATACATTTTCGTTTCCGTATGTTTCAGAGTGTTTCACTGAAGGCGTAATTTGTTCCAGTCCAATTATGACTTACTATGTTCAATGAGGAATAATAGGCCATACTTGACAGTGAGAGAAGTTAATTGAGAGTGACATCCTCACGGGTCGAGTCTACCTAAGCTGATGATGTAAAATAACACAGAAAACAACTCTGCAATATAATTATGTTTGTGCTATTTGTGTTATTCTTTTGCTTTTATTGACATGGTTCTGGGAGTTAATGTCAGTTTTAAGGCTCCATACATGTGGCTACCATCGCACACGATGATGCCACTATTGATAGATTGACTGATAAGAGTGTTCTCCTCTAAGTATAAGGCAAATAATAGGCTACTTGAGCAGAGGATGTACGAAAACTGTTGAGTGCGTATTGTGCTTTACATTTTTTTTTTTTTTTTTATCTATAATCTATATTGAAGATGTGGTGACGTCATTATGGAATATGGTTTCAGTATGTGTGTGTGTGTTTGTTTGGATAACGTATAGGACCCCCCTTTCCCTCTCTTTATGATGGTTCTCATTGTGCATTATGGTCAGTATATAAATCTATTTTAGTGATGCCTCATGTTAAACATCTGTTTAATAATTGTATAGGAAGATCAATGGGTGAAGTAAAATAGGAAGATCTACGGGTATGACTCACCCTTAGGTAGACGTCCTTTTGTTGAAACTAGCGCTACATGGTTTAGGCACAGCAGTGGATCAATCAGAATGAGACCTTCTCTATCAAAAAAGTAATATTTCACGGCAACTGCAAAAATTAATAAATCATTGGAAGATGTACATCAAAACATAAAGCTGATAGTGTTAGTAGTGAACAACTTACTTCATAAAAGTGCAATCAATTGATTTTTCTGTTGAAGTCAGATCATCTGATCATTAATAATGTTACAAAAATAATAGAAATAAATAGTTCTTATACAATTATCTTTAACCGTGTACCATTGTACGGTCAAAAAGCGACATGAAATTTAATTCTTTGACAAATTGTTCGAAACAAAAGTCATTTCATTGTTTATGTGAGAGGAAAAAATCAGGGAGAAAATTTTGAGAAAATCGCCTTTGAAAATTTTAAACGGTCGCCACAATATCTTCAATCAAATAACCTTCTTATTCATATTATAACTAAAAGAACCAATATCTAAAAGATTGATTGATATAATGCTGTGTCAAAGGCACCCTTTATATTTTTGAAGAAATATAAATTGTTTCTCTCACCTATACCGTTGGGTACAACAACCTGTTACACCCGGTATAATTATACAAGGTGAGCATGCGCGGATATAACCCTATTGTTTTGGAAGGGGGGGGGCACAATTGCACAATATACCCAATAGAAATTTTCCAGGGGGGGAGTGGGAGGAACTTGTAACTTAGAGGCGGGGGGTACTTTTTAATGCAATGTTTATCGAGGTATACCTAATTTGTTAAAAGTTGTAGAGCTTACCACAAATGCCTTTCATGGCTACAACATGCATTCTAGGGAATATCAAAGCACCTAGTTGAACGTTGACCTTGAGATCTTTGGATTGCAGTTTCTCCCTCTCTCTCTCATTCTATCTGCTCTCTATCAATAACGGGTCTGACACCGGGGAGAGGTGTTGAGGCCATCCAAAAAATTTTTTAACCAAAATTAACCCAATTAGAGTGTTTATGAAACGTTTTTACGGCCATGTCTCTATTGCGTATGTACACTCATCGACATGAACCCATGTTGAACTGTTTTTTTAAAAAAAAAAGTTGCCTCAACACATCTCCCCGGTGTTTTTTTGAATTTTTGACAACGTATTTCTATTTAGTCTCAGGATTGGGAATTATTTAGCGCCCATGCCCCCCACCACCCACTTAATGGGCTAAAAGACACAAGGGATCACCATTCATTTTACTTGATTGGGTATAATGAAATTTGAAAAAAACCGCCCGCTTAAAAAAACTGGGGGGGGAACGTGCCCCCCTGCCCCACCCTATATCCGCGCATGAAGGTGAGTCATTTTAAAGGATATAGTAAAATATTTCGGACAACGTTGGAGGAAGAAAACGTTCGATACAAAGCCCACTTACTTTTTAAGGGTAAATTTACTGGTGATCTTGACTAGACTGATGATGAATTGAATGCGAACTAGGTACTTTTGGTAAATGTTTTGTTTTAATGGGACCAGACAGATACTATCATTTTTTTTCTGAGCACCTAACCTAACTTAAAATATGATTAATTGAAAGTAGAAGGTTAATTTTCACAATTAAATGGTGATACAATACGAGAAAACTCACTTTTAAATGTTTAATTGATTTAATTCACAATTTTATTGCTTGAAAATCGACGAAACTTTGGGAAATCAAATGTTTATTCGGATTTTTTTTAAATATGCAGTTTTTTTTTTGTTTTTGTGTATTTAAGAGGTTAGGTAACATGAAAAAAAAAAAAACGATTTAATTTATATTAGTTTTTCTCCGAATGGCGCAAGAGTTTTTAGGGAGCGACTTTATGAGATGAACTAGTTTAATCGAGGCATGCCCGATCAAAACGTTTCCTAACCTCTCGGGGGGGGGGGGGGGGGCGTTTATCTTAACGCTTATATTGATAAAATAAACAAACTTGCACTGGACGTTTTTCATGTTCGTACAACAGACTATGTCTGCTTCAGTTCAATATATTCAAATAGTTCAATAAATAAGGAAGATTTTTTTTTTTTTTTTTTTTTTTTTTTTTTTTTTNTTTTTTTTTTTTTTTTTTTTCAAAATAAATTAAAGTGAATTAATTAATTTCCCACCCCTAAAACGTTTAAAAAGACCGTTTAAATTATATTAAACCACATTTTAAGTTTGTAACTTGCTCCAAAAAAAATTAATAGTATCTGTCTGGAACCGTTTTAATTTAATTTATTTAAAAGCAAATATTTGTGCATAGACCCTTGATGTTTCACTCAAATAACCACATATTTATGCGCAAATATTTCAAAATGTGCGTGCCAATAATATTTCACATGTTAAATATCTCTTACTCAGAGCACGTCAAGCTAAAAATTATCTCGCAAACTGTAAGTCGAATCGATTTTTTTTAGCAAAAAATATTTCTTTTTTAATACAAAAGTCAATAGAAGAATCAAAATTATAAAGTTTCATTTAAAAAAAAACAAAACAAAGTTTACCTTCAAATAACCTTGAAAGAAACCTTGGAGAAAAAAATCGTGACGTTGAATTTCTTCCAAAAAAATGTCCAAATTTTCTGCACGATTACAATACTTTATCTTCCATGTGAAGAGAAAGTGGAAATAAGTGGGGTTTGTATCGAACGTTTCTTTCCTATCTCAACCTGTATATATTTTTTTTAAAAAATTTGGCCTAATGTCTCTTTAACATCTATTGGTCATTCAAGACGGGTGTTTTACCCTCCATTTGCAGGAAACTTGCAAACCACCTACCCACATTGACCTCACCCAGCCCGGGTTAGGCCGGAAAAAAGAGCAAACGATACGTGGTGTTCCCAGGCGGTCATCCAGCCAAGTACTGACCACGTTCAACGTTGCTTAACTTCAGTTATCTGACGGGAACTGGTGTGTTCAACGTGGTATGATCGTTGATATTTGAATTGATAACAACGTACCTGCCACATGGGAGTGTTTAAAGAAAAATGGAAGAGATGTTGAATTGACAATTTCATCTATGACTTCATCTTCATGGTACGTGCTATCCGAAGTTACTAAAAAAGAATGATCAGAAAAGTCTTTTCTTCCAATTGCTTGCAATTTATCCAATACATTGACGAGAAAGAAAAAGGGAGATCCAATTCTGTAAATGGGTCGAAAATTTACAAATTTCGTAATAAAATCCTGGCCATTGAAAGCATTTCTATAATGTTGGTGAAAACTGAAATTTAAATGGAAAAAAAATGTATGAAATCGGCTGAATATTTCTTGTCCTGAACATTTCAACCTTGGTCAGTTATTATTAGATATTTATATGCATTTTGGCTCCAAGGTAAACTTTTTATTTAAAATAAATAATTCCCCAAAAAATACGACTGCATGTTATAAAAAAACCCGCCAAGTCATCGCCCCCAAAAAGATATGAAATCTATTTTGGACCCCGCTATTTACTCTTCCTTGCTTCTAAATATTTAATGAGTGTAAATTTCGACCCCACCGCAAACGATTTCAGAATTCCAGTCTGATTTTCTCACTCTCTTCACCAATAGGCGGTCTTGGTGGGATACCCTTCCTTTAACTTTAAAGGAGGTATGGAGCACTATGTTCTACTTTTTCGGTTCTTAAATTTGTTACGTTTAATAATGATCAGAGGTACCCCATCAAGACTGCGTGTTGGTGATGAGAGTGAGGAAATCTGACTGAAATTCTGAAATCTTTTCGAAATTTATACTCATTAAGTATTTCGAACTAAGGAAGAGTGAATACTGGAGCCCAAAATAGATTTCATATTTTTTTGGGGTGATGACTTGGCGGGTAATTTTTATAGCACGCAGTGGTATTTTTGGGGGGATCTCATAACTTTAGGTAGCAAGAAAGTATTTATTTAATAATGGTAAAAGGACAGAGATTTTACATAAGTATCATATCTGAACTATTATTATCTACCTTCAAACTATACACCAGACGTTGTCTGGTGGAGAAATCAAGGTACAACCGGTCATCCTTGAGGTCGCTGGACCTTTTTCGCCCTGTACTTTCAGATTTACAAAAGAAATTTTTTGGTCAAAATTTTGAGAAAATGTAAGTATCCAAATGATACCATAAATGCACATTCTTTCAGTTATACACATCAAGTTATCACTCAATTACAAAATGTACCCTAGGTTCCTATGGCGGAGCCGACGGAAATAAGTTCCACAGAATGATTTCCTTAATCAATGTGTTACACCCCGTCCCCGTATAAATAATTGAATGTTAAAATAATATTACATCATGTATCATGCAAGGAAATCCTAACTAAAGAAAAATATGAACTTGTTAACAATTTATCTGTCTGGTATAACACTCTGTGTATGAGATAAATTACACCCTGTATATTTTCGGTACTAACTCTGCTTGATTTGGTGATTAAAATGACAACGCATACCCCCATATCGGTTCATTGGTCATGTTTGTCAAATATATACCCTCAATTTTGTGAGATTTTTTGGAAATTTGGGGCTGAAGGACTCACTGAGGGACAATATAGTTAACAAAAGGAAAAAAATGAGCTACCGTTCATCAATATCAGTCCAGTAGTTTTGGCTGTAGGCGCGTCAACATCAAAGAAGAAGGAGAAGCAGACGATGAAAAGTGTACTTTTCAGAAGCCTATATCTCCGATTTGACTTGACGGATTTTGTTAAACTCTATTCTTCGTATCTGAGTTAGCCCCATACGCAGGAAACCTTCTGGAACTAGCTGAAGTCGGCAATGTAAGCTGTGGCGTATAATATACTCTTGATAGCTACCACTTTTATTGACTTGGCGGATCCCTGCCTCCCTCCCTAAGTTTTAAATCTCAGTAGGTGTTAATTCTAGGCTGACCCCGTTGGCCAGACAACCAGCCCAAAAATCAGGATCGGATATATGATAGAACGGCCTGCCCGATATCTCAAGAACTGTAAGTTGTAGACTTGTTTTAACGTAGGAACTTCTCTTTTTATTACCTTTCAGGTGAGCATCACTTGATCAGTCATCCATTTTAAGCTTTTTGAGATGGTCGCGGCGGAATTTTTTAGGCCCAAAATTAATCCCTCAAAAATTAGGAGACCCATATTTTACCGCTTGTCGATATCTTGAGATTCTTGAGTTGTTCCCAAAATACTAGGGGTGGGGTGAGTCTTTTGTCTCATCCTGTATAACACTGTTTTAGGCATGTGATACCTCACCTTATTAATTCCTCATTGTCGTAATGCACATAAGACTGCAAACTCTCCCCAATCATCTTTGAAATTAATTCAATATCTTTATTCAAATATGACACGTCAGGATAATAAATGCCCCTGGGTAAGGTTTCACTCATCTTGTAACCAAAAATCGATTCTTGTTTTAATGCAAAGTGAAAATTATCAAATTTACATCCAAATCTACTAAGTTTGCCTGGAAAAAATATAAATCTATTTTTAAAAAATAGAAAACACAAATAATCCGCGTAATGGAACCCATGATCATTTCACAAAGTGCTGAATGCATGCAGATGATACCTGCCATCACTGAGATGACTGAGGACAGTTAGGAGTAGAAGAGAACACGAAACTGTCCTGGTAATGGAACCCATGATCATCTCACAAAGTGTTGAATGTATGCAGATGATACTTACCATCACTGAGANCTCATGCGCACAGTATCCCAACCAGTTCAATTTGAATTATTAACCCTGAATAAGGTCAGGATTATTTTAACCCTCTGTTTTTGGCCCCGACACCTATATACCCCACAAAATCAGTGATAGCGTTTCAGATAGGAAATTATAAACAACCTTGTCGTCTATAATATCACAAAAACAATTTCGTTACTTTCGGTGTGATGTCGTTCTTGCATTTTGCACTGAAATTTGGCCTATTAAATTTCACATTTTTGTCGGAGAAATGATCGGATAACCTCGATTAAACTTTTTCATTATTATTTTTTTAAATAATATGTCTGGTGAAATTATATCATAGTGATTCACATTTTTCGAGAGGGGATGAGTAGGGCTGCTAAACTCAATTACTATCCTTCAAGAACAGCAATTTATCCCCCCCCCCCCCCCTCCACGATATATGGCTCTTTTTTTTTAACCAGAAACATCATAACCTGCAATGGTCAATTTCACAAAACAATTACATTTTGAGGTACGTTCATATCACTTCCTCTTCTGCGGTTTTTTATGTTGGAAAGGACGTGTTCCACCGGCCCTATAGTACTGGCATAACGTTTTTCTTGTTCGCCCTGTATAATATTATGCATAACATATTTTTCCCCTTCAAAATACTCATTTTGGTTATTTTCAATAATGAACCTGTAATATCGTCACGAGAAGGAAAAAAATACCCCCCTCGTAAAGAATTACGTTTCATGGTACGTAGTATCCAAGGTACGTTTGTCCACTGTGATGAGTACTTTTGCCACTAAGCGTTGACCGATTTGGATAAAATTCAGAGTATAGGTCAAATTTGGGCTCTAATTGTGCCGCGAAACTTTTGAGTGCAATCGCATACACCCTTGCGGTGCAATCGAATACATCCTTGGCGGTTTTACCGCTTTTTAGCGGGCTTCACTAATCCTATTTAAAAGAAGTAAGTGCTAGAGACTTGAAATTTGTGGTATATATGTATATCATATTTGAGGTCTCAGTAATGTTCGAAACATTTGGGGGTATATACCGCTGGTGTTTTTTACAGCTTTCATTAATCCTGTCTAAGAAGAGAATGGTAAGAGCCAGTGACTTCAAATTTCGTTTTTATATGTGATATTTATTAGGGTCTAATTACGCCCAAGATTTGGAATAGTCCCAATAAAAAAAAATCGCCCCCTTTCAATTTATTGAGGGGGGGTATTTTATTGATCCCTAACCGAATTTACTGACATCAGGGGGAGATGAAGATGGGAATCTTCAAAAGATACACCCCACTTCTCGACCAGAAAGATATTTGTCCAGCCGCAGCCAGACAAAGACCCCAGTCGAGTGGCGTGGAGGTTATGTTGGACTCAATCTCAAACTAATGGTGGGGTTGAAACCCCACCGATTGCTTAACAACTAAACCCACTCTGCCCTCTCTGCTACAACTGCTAACAATTTTGATATCAACATTTAAATTCTCAAATTTGGACCTATGCCGGTTTCCAGCCTGTGGTAGAGGTACTTCTCAATTTAGAAAAAAACAACCTTATACTTTTAGATAGTATTAATTGTGCTGCGTAACAACTTTTATCGAATTTCTAGCTTTCCACCTTAAGTAATAACGAAAATTTGGGCCCCTCAATGGACATGTTCATTTCATATTATTACTCATTTTAAATTTCGTGACAATAGTTTAATCGGTTTCAATTTTACGGATTTAGCCCACACTATCAGGTGTTCGGGACCCTACGAACGTGCTTATGGGCTAGTATCTAGTCTTAACAAAGAAAGTTGTCTCAGGTTTTTTGTCAATTTTTTACCATGTCATGTAACTTCACTAACGTTGTACGAACAAATCGATTTCTGAGCCCTTCTGTCTTCAAATGTGGCCCAAAAGCAATAAGCAATAAGTCTTTGATATAAAAAATTCCAAATTTTCTACACTGATAAATAATTTTATAATATGCAAGCATGGAAGAGTAAGTTTTTTTTTTTTTTAATTTGGCTTAACGTCTCTTTAACATCTATTGGTCATTCAAGACGGGGGTTTTACCCTCCATTCGCTGGAAACTTGAAAACAAGCTACCCACATTGACTTCAACCAGCCTGGGTTGGCCGGAAAAAGCCAACGATACGTGGTGTTCCCAAGTGGTCACCCATCCAAGTACTGACCACGCCCGGACGTTGCTTAACTTCAGTGATCTGACGGGAACTGGTGTATTCAACGTGATATGATCGTTGGCTGGAAGAGTAAGTAAAACATTGAATAGAAAATCATTCTTATAAAAACGTTTCATTATATTATGTTCAAAATTTTTTCCATATAATAACATTTTTAGTTCTGATAATTTTGCTTTGGTCCTAGAACATGATTTTGAGGAGGTCCATTCCCATAAGTGATGGACAAAAACCCGCAGCTGCGGTGATCACCGCACCGCACCGCGCGGTGCGGTTTTGGGTGCAATCGAATTGCTGTGTGAAAAGTTAATGGTAAGAGCCAGAGACTTGAGATTTGGTATGTATGTCATATTTGGGGTCTCGGTAATCTTCAAAACTTTTGGGTGTAATCAAATATACCGCTGGCGGTTTTTACAGTTTTTTAACGTTTTTCATTAATCCTGTCTAAAAAGAGAATGGTAAGAGCCAGATACTTGAAATGTGGTATGTATGTCATATTTGGGGTCTCAGTAATCTTAGGAACTTTTGGGTGCAATCAAATATACCGCTGGCGGTTTTTATCGCTTTTTAGCGTTTTTCATTAATCCTGTCTAAAAAGAGAATGGTAAGATCCAGAAATTTAAAATTTGGTATGTATTTCAAATTTAGGGTCTAATTACGCCCCAGATTTATTTTGGAAGGGAGTATTTTTTAGCCAGTAAAATAATAAACTCATGTGTCACATTGGCGGAGTTTTGATATGAACACCTTTCAACTATTTTTTCGTTCCACTGTAGTTTGAACATTCTTTCATTTCGCACGGCGGTCCATGCGGTGAGCGCGGTCCGCGGTGCGGTTCGTAATTCCTGCGGTTTGCGGTTTTAGCTCTGCACCGCACCGTGCGGAAAAGCGCGGTGCGGTGCAGATTCTTTACTTTGCACCGCACCGCTTCCATCACTATTCCCATACATTTTTCGCAATCTGCTATCGTTTGTGATGTGGAGAGAAACAGATAACCCCCACCAAATGCATATAGATGATATTAGGTCTGCACCGTGTCCGATGATACCACTTTCTCTAACTGTGCCTTGCAGTATAGCGTTTCGACATTCTCTGCCACAGGCTCTGTGTTGAATGTTTCTAGTGGTGGCTGAGATTATTCGTTTTGACTCTGGAATGGAAAAGTTGCCGTGATGTACTGGAGATCGTCAGGATCTATGTCTATTTTTCGTTTAATGAGTTGAAGTTTGTTTGGTACAAAGGTTGGATGTTTATTTCGAAGATTACTTGATTATCCCGTTTTTATTTTAAAGGTGATGTTTTGTTTTGAAGGAGAGGAGATCTACCGATTGTTTTGAATATGGGCCACTATCAAGAGGTTAATATTTTCCTTATCTATCTTAGTATTTGATATCTCCTGCATATGTGATTTATTGGCGTTTATAGTGTCCGATGTGGCTCTCTATCTCCTTCAATTGTCTGAATCAGACATTTCTCAAGTGATTCCGAAGTCGGGAAGGTTGAGTCCACAGTCCATTTATGAATTCATCTATCTTGGGGTGTTTTGGATGTTTTTCATATTAAGATGGAAGTCGAGATATGACGCTTGCGTTGCTAGATTTGATTTTGTTGTGGTTGTCTTTTCAGGGTGCATAAATGATTCATTTGTGCATCGTATCCAGTGATTCCGTTGCAATTATTTGAGCTCCGCGGAGGACATATCGTTGACGGGCAAACAGCCCTGCTTTAGATTTGCATTTCCTGTGTACGTGTACGTACACATTAGGGGATTGATTGTTGAGAGTTGAGTAGGTGGATGTTGAGAAGTTGTAGTCATGCTGGGTACATAATGACTTTCATACAAACACACAGATTACTTTAAATTATATTTGGATTTTTTACTTTCACGTTTTTTAGTACCAGATGATGATGATGACACTTTTTTTGTTATAACTGCCTTTTTCTTTAATTCCTGTCTCTGACTTTCTAAGTGTTCACGTAAAGTTGCTACATCATTTAAAAAGTTGCGATCCAGAGCTATACTTCTTAGCAATTCTAATTTTTGAGAAATATCTGGTATATATGGAGTAAAAGCTGTTATAACATCAATGTAATTTTCATAGTGACCCTGAAAAAATATAGAAAGAAGAAATTTTGTAGTCAGACACATGACCGAAGAGCGATAATCAGCCATCAGCCCTGTATGATATAGCATTGATTAAGTTTGAAAATGTATCTCACGAACGGCAAAAGATTATAAGTCAGACACAAGGCCGCAGAGGTATAATTATACAGGGTGCTCGTATAGCATTGTTAAGTTTGAAAATGTATCTCACGAACGGCAAAAGATTATAAGTCAGACACAAGGCCGCAGAGCGATAATCACACAGGGTGCTCATATAGCATTGATTAAGTTTGAAAATGTATCTCATGAACGGCAGAAGATAATAAGTCAAACACAAGGCCGTAGAGCGATACTCATACAGGGTGCTCATATAGCATTGATTAAGTTTGAAAATGTATCTCATGAACGGCAGAAGATTATAAGTCAAACACAAGGCCGCAGAGGTATAATCATACAGGGTGCTCGTATAGCATTGTTAAGTTTGAAAATGTATCTCACGAACGGCAAAAGAAAGTCAGACACAAGGCCGCAGAGCGATAATCACACAGGGTGCTCATATAGCATTGATTAAGTTTGAAAATGTATCTCACGAACGGCAAAAGATTATAAGTCAGACACAAGTCCGCAGAGGTATAATCATACAGGGTGCTCGTATAGCATTGTTAAGTTTGAAAATGTATCTCACGAACGGCAAAAGATTATAAGTCAGACACAAGGCCGCAGAGGTATAATCATACAGGGTGCTCGTATATGTATCTCACAAACGACAGAAGATTATAAGTCAAGGCCGCAGAGAGATAATAATACAGGGTGATCGTATAGCATTGATTAAGTTTGAAAATGTATCTCACGAACGGCAGAAGATTATAAGTCGGACACAAGGCCGCAGAGCGATAATCATACAGGGTGTTCATATAGCATTGATTAAGTTTAAAACAAAACACTTACCAAAAACACTATTTATAATTATTCATGAAGAACTAGTTTCTAGTTTCTTCATAAATAATTATAGATAGTGTTTTTGGAATGTGTTTTGTTTTCATTTATTTAAAAGTTAATATTTTTTAACACTTTCTAAATTAACATGTTATTTAATGATTTAAATAATATCTATTACAACTTGTAAATTTTTTTTACCTTCCATAATATTTTAATTAAATAAGTGCAACTCCCGGTGATTCCACGAGAAAAGGGAGGCCTTTGTGTACCTCTCGTAAAAATACACAAAATGTAAAATTCATATGAACAATTCTTTTGGGGAACCGTTCACTTGACGGTTCATATTCAAAGGGTTTACTGGTTTTAAATTTACCCCAGCCAGCATCTAAGACAAATTTTATACACCAATTTCCGTGAGATCACTGAAGTTAAGCAACGTCCAGAGAGATTTTGCCAAGTGAATGTTTACGTATTTTGCGCACTCGATAATGCTGACTATTTTTCCGGCGCATCCCAGAATGGGTAAGTTCAATGTGGGGAGCTGGTTTGTAAGTTTCCAGCGAATGGAAGGTAAAACCCACGTCTCGAATGACCTATACATGTTAAAGACGTTAAGAAAGAAAGAAAAAAAAGAAATCTTTACCCAAATATAATTTCCAGCCAGTTGCTCAAACCATTATTTGTGACTTCAAGCAACTACACACTACAAGTTTGACTTTCCTAATGAAGTTAGGTTTGTCGCCTGCAGTCGATCGTAGTGCAGGCTTGTATTGGCTGCCTAGTGTATAATACTCGTATATTATGATTGATTGATGTGGTTGCCAGTTCCCTACGATTCGACGGTATAAAAGAATTCATTCATTGAATAGTTGCATTATCATGTGTGATGGTAGCCAGGTGTATGAGATAGCATAACTAGACAAGTTTTAGTCTGCTAAATTTTTTAATGGTCATCATACATCCGTTGTTGGAGGCTAATAATTGACATGGGTCCCCAGAACCATTACAAATCACTGTAATTAAAACAGTAGTTACAAACGTAATGATATTACAGAGTTGCTTTCTGTGTTATTTCACACCATCAGCTTGGGTGGACTCGACCCGTCACCCGCAAGCAACTTCCCGCAATCTAAAGGATGATTTACTTTTTCTAATGGAAAGTGAGCGGGTCATAAATGGATGAACAGACGGACAGATAGACAGACAGACACACACACATACACACGGACCAATGGCTGAACGTGTTTTGGCATTGAAAACTCGACATCGAAAATTTCAGACCGTTACAATACTTTCCTTTTTGTAGGATAAGGAAAGTAAAAAAACAGTATTATAAACACACCTCATATATGGCCGAACTTTCTATAGTAATATTTTCCATTAAAGGTATCATACACGAAAAATTATTTGCATTCGCGAAGTACATTGCTTGAGTGGAATGGACTATGTCAAATGTGAAATGAATCATGGCACGCATTGCTTGATTAGGATCTTGATGTGTTAGTAATCCTTCAAGATTGACAGCTTTGCCTTTGACAGTGGTATCGAGTACTGAACAAAACGAATCCCAAACATAATAGATAATATTGAATGAGCTTAGCTTGCTAGAAGCAATAATGTATCTATGATTTTTGGAGATTTGATAATTGAAAATGTTGCCTTCTGGTACCTTCACGCCTGAAAATAAGATTTAAATGAGTCTATTGAAAGCAGGTTGTAGCCAGCGAGGGGGTGCAAACCAGCTACATAAGGTTCAAACTTAATAGATAATATTGAATGAACTTAGCTTGCTAGAAGCAATAATGTATCTATGATTTTTGGAGATTTGATAATTCAAAATGTTTCCTTCTGGTACCTTCACGCCAGAAATTAAGATTTAAATGAGTCTATTGAAAGCAGAATGTAGCCACCGAGGCGATGCAAACGAGCCACATATAAGGTGACGGTACTAAGTGTGCTCTCCTAAAGATCAAGGGCGTGTGATGGCATGTTAAAGAGGACCAAATAACAGGGAGTTGAATAAGGCCATGCGCGGATATAGCCCTCTTGTTTTTTGGGGGGGGGGGGCACAATCGCTCAATATATCTAATAGAAAATTTGGAAGGGAGGAGGGACTCGTAACCTAGAGACCGGGTTTAGAGTCCTGAGCAGTACCTTTTAATGTAATGTACATCGAGGTAGGATAGAGCTTACCACAAATACCTTTCATAAGGGTGATAAGCGATTTTATAAGCGTGATGACGAAAAAAAATTGCCATAACGGATGACAGAATATTTGACAATTTTTTATTTACTTATTTCTATTTAGTCTCAGGATTGGGAACTATTTAGGGCCCATGCCCCCCCTCCCAATGGGCTAAAAGACAACGGATCACCATTCATTAGATTTTTTTTTTTAAAATTACGTGATTAGGTATAATGAAATTTGAGAAACACCGACCGCTCAAAAAAACTTGGGGGCACGTGCNGGGGGGGTGCACGTGCCCCGGTGCCCTTCCCTATATCCGCGCATGAATAAGGCACTATTTTTTGGGGTTCATTCAACTTGATAAAACCCTTTTCTGTTCAATATTTTGCCAAAACCTTAATCAGCCCTATTAAACAAACTATTAGACTTACCACGAGGCAAAATATTCTTATGTTTTCCAATCACGGCAAGTTTATCTAGCGATAGTTTTGGGTCTATTATTATGAAGCCGTCTATACCAGAACATATCATTTTTATTGCCACTGTAACATAAATTGGTGAATAAATTCATTTAGCTGAGCATTTACAGGGTGTCTAATAAGAAAAGGAGCGGAACTGCATACCTCGAGAATGAATATAGAGGAAACTTTAAAACTTTGAATTCCTAAATAGAACTACCTATCACTTTTTTATTGATTTTTTTAAAATGTAACACAAAATGAAGGTATTTTGAGATGTATTTGAGAGCTGTACTCAAAACAGGGCCGGAGTTATTACAAATTAAAGTTGAGCTTTTGAATACTTTTAGTAAAGTCTTTTACATAGCTGTAGCTCTTCAAGTTTTGCTGAAAGCATGAAAAAAAGAGAGAAGCTCTCATCTTCGAATTAAACCTATAAACGTATTTTTAAACCGTATTCTCGGACTTTTCGGACACGCAGTATAATATGTTAATTAGGTATAATTGTTTATTGTTTAAATTAAATCAAAACAAAATAACTTACCAGAAACACTATTTATAATTATTTAAAACTATAATTTAATAAGTGTCCTCGCGCCCGCGTGATGCTGGCTTCCGGACTAACACAGGCTGGGTGAAGTCAATGTTGGTGGCAATCCGACGAATAGAGAGTATATAAAACCCCCGTCTCGAATGACCAATAAATGTTAAAGGGACGTCAAGCCAAAAAAAAAAAAAAAAATTGCTTAATATTTTGTCTGAATTTTTAATGCTTTCAAAATCTTCGATTATATCAATTTTGTGTTTGATGTGTTACGGGTTGCACTCAGCCTCGTGTGTACAATTGAGTAGCCAAGGTAAAGGCGACACGGGTTAGCGTTATATTATAGTAGTACAGGAGATGTTTGAAATATAGGAGTTGAAAAAATCCTGTAACACTGTGATGAACTCTTAAACATTATTTTCCTTACCCGCAACATGATCGTACCTAAAGTATGCTGGAATATGCATTATTTCAGTGATATTATTAATTTCATTCATATCCTGTGTTGTAGTATCTACACTTATTAAGAAAGCACTTTGATCCAAATCTTGTCGGTGTAAAGTATTGACTAGATTGTTGAATATGAGAACAAGGAGGAAAAAATCGGTGCCTTTTTGGAATTTTGGTCGATAAAAAGAATCAAAAGTAATAAGTATAGGAAGACCTGCATATTCGTCATAAGTTTTATGAAATCTGAAACATAATCAGTTAAGAGTAATGGGCATAAAACTAATCAAGCGCTCCGTAGGTAGTAGATATAGAAGCACTGTACAATCTCCTGCTAAAATGATCTTTTGCAAGGAGATGCGTCTGTTTACGCCACTGCGCTGAACATGTAGTGTTTCGTATATTTCGGTTCGGGCATTTGATTGGCTTTTCCTTGCATCCGATCTTATCTTTCCCTATCTTTAAACTTTAAAATTCAGTTCCAAAATACCTACCGCCCGCTATACAGTCTGCTACCTATAATCTAATAATAATTAATTAATACAATACATCGTATAATAATTTCCAAGTGCATCAAGATTCAAGCTGGCCAGCCATCAAAGAAGCTACACAAAAGCGGCAGGTAAATTAATCCTTATTCCTGTTTCTTGTTACCGCTCCTACAGCGTCCACCCAGTGACCTCAGATTTGGAGCACCGCCTAGTGATGCGAGATTGGAGAACTCCGATTATGTGGTTGAACTCCAAGAAGATATAAGAGCGATACATGAGAAAACCCGTGACAAGTTGAATTTGTCAAGTGACAAAATGAAGACACGTTATGATCTACTATGTAATTCAGTAGGTTTTCAAGGAGGTGATCAGGTCTGATTGTATAACCCTATAAGCGACGAAAAATTCGCTGTCCTAAATTACAACAAAATTGGGAAGGCCCCTACAATGTTATTATTAAGATTAATGATGTTGAGTATAGGATCCAAAAGGGTTCTAGAAGCAAATTTATAGTTGTACATCTTGATAGGCTAGCACCTAATATTGAACTTGAGTTTTCCTAGGTTATGGGTTTACCGTTCGGGACAAACAGACCTAGGGAGGGGATAGTGAAGTGAATAGAACATATGAGAGCAGCATACCTTAGTCTCTAATATTATGATTCCAATGTAATTTGAAAGAGGTCCAATAGATAGCGACACCTCTCCTTTATAAGTGACTGCCGGAATCTTCTAGAATTTTAGTTAAGAATCCATATAAGGGTCTTCGTGTGGAGATTTGAGTCCCCCTGATAACTATGATAGGCACAATATGACCCTGATAACTATGTGGAATATCATGAAAAAGGTAGGTCAGTAGTAAGGAAGGTAAGATTATCATTAGTTCGATTAGTAGTATAGGTTAGATACCTATACCTAACTAAATAGTAAAGCCTATTCTTCTCTCACTATCTTACAGTAAACTAGTAATTACTACTACTTTTACGAAACTTAACAGAAGAACAATCTCATAACATGTTCCGCATATTTATCAGGGGCAGACTATGCCTATCATAGTTATCAGGGGTTCCCAAACTTGGTTCAATGGCTAACTTGAATTGGTCGCCATTTTGTTTTGGTTTGAGATAAAGGTGGTCTGTTTTCGGCAAAATACAGCCAAAATAGAGGACTTTTAATATAGCAACTAAAAAAATGGCCTTCCATTTAAGATCTTAATGTTGCCCCCCCCCTGGGGACACCCCGGGGGCCCTCCCAAATATTCAGTGAGGTTGTACTATGTGGGTGTCCGCGTAGGTTCGCTCCCTCGTGATGCTGTTTTTTTCCGGTCCAACCCAGGCTGGGTGAGGTCAATGTGGGTAACTGGTTTGCAAGTTTCCAGAGAATGGAGTGTAAATCCCCCGTCTTGAATTACCAATAGATGTTAAAAGAGACGTTAAGCCCATGCGCGGATATAGCCCTTTTGTTTTGGTGGGGCACAATCGCACAATATACCTAATAGAAAATTTGGAGGGGGAGGGACTCGTAAACTAGAGAACAGGGGTTCAAGTCCTGGGCAGTACTTTTTAATGCAATGTTTATCGAGGTGCGATACCTAATTTGTAGAGCTTACCACAAATACCTTTCATAAGGGTGATAAGCGATTTTATAATCGAAAAATGTGCCATGACAGATGACAGAATTTTTGACGATTTTTTATTTACGTAGGTATTTCTATTTAGTCTCAGGATTGGGAATTATTTTGCGGCCCGTGCCCCCCCCCTCTCAATATGATAAAAGACATAGCGGATCACCATTAATTTCATTTTTTTAAAAAAAAATTATGTGATTAGGTATAATAAAATTTGAGAAATACCACCCGCTTAAAAAAACCGGGGGAGCACGTGCCCTCCCCTATATCCGCGCATGGTTAAGCAAAGGAAAAAATAATAATAATAATAATGAAGGAAAACTTACTATAATATACTGTCCACGTCGTTATAATATGGTAAAGAAGACATTGTCGATCGGATGACATCGGATATCATTTCCAGGTCCGCATTCAACAAACGTACATTTTTATATATCTTTGAAGGGTATTTCGCGACATGATTCAGAGCAGGATCGAAAATAGAGTCTTTTTTAAGATTGAATAGTACGTCTTCAAATAAACACCCGAACCTCTCGTAATAAGCTAAAAAAAAAAAAACATTTTTCTTTTATATAAAATGACTACTATATTAACAAAACTATCAAAAACATGACTGAAAGTGAATTATGTAAAATGTAAATGTATATTTCCTTGTGTTATTATGACACAATGTTTGTGGGCATCATAGCATTACAAGGTATTTTTAACATTCTCTCCAATATCACAAAGCCTAAGCTACACTTTTAACAATTTCCTTATAATGCTACCACTTGGCGCTATTACCATAGCTACTCAATTGTCCTCAGGAGGCTGAGTTACCCCCAAACACAACCAGACCTAGTAGAAAATTCGAAAAAACCTTTTTCAAATTTTCGACCCGTCCGGGAATCGAACCCGGAACCTCCGCCGTGCAAGCGGAGTGTGATGCGCACTCTGCCACGGAGACGTCTTAAAGTGAATTATAGATTTCCCCCAAAAATAAATCTATCGCACACCTAAGAATTTAGTACTGGTCCAACTCAAAGTATGGTACCTGTAGCTCCACTCCTGTTTTAACTTAAAATGTGTCATTATTCAATTTCAAATTAAAAAACTCCGCCAATGTGGAACATAGGCCCCAGCGTTCTGGGTCATAATTAGACCCTAAATATGACATACATTCCAAATTTCAAGTCAATAGTTCTTACCATTCTCTTGTTTGACAGGATACGTTAATTAACTATTTAATAAATTAAATTTAAACAAAACACCAAAAACACTAAAAAACAATATAAAAGATACTACCTAATATTAAAAAACTAAAAAAATAATATAAATGAACATCTAAATATAATCCGAATTTCTAATAATCATAATGAAATTAATACTAATGAAGCTTATGAAATTTATAAATATAAAAACAATGAAAATTATACATTATTAAATAATCAAATTGAAATTGATAAGGCCAGTGACAATACTATATTCAAAAAAGTTTTGGAAATAGACAATAGATATTTTGATAGTCTTCCATCTTTAGACTCGACTAGACTGATGAAGAATCGAATGATTCGAAACTAGTTTCTTCATAAATTAAAATAAATAGTGTTTTTGGTGTTTTGTTTAAATTTAATTTATTTAATAGTTAATAATTTTCAACACTTATAGTTAACATGTTATTCAAAGATTTAAAGGATAAGTTAAAACCCCCAATGAACAGATAAACTGACTATTCTGATACAAGAAGGAAATGTATGTTTGGGCGCGTACTAGGAGTAGCACGTGGTTGATAATTCACAATTTCAGCAAATAATTGGTCGCCATGTAACGGATAATCATAGAGGCTTCGAGTTGTCTCCTTTGGGAGAACTTGCTTAAGGTCGTTCATATGATGAAATAAAAAAATGTAGCTTAAATTCTGGCATTTACGGCTGTTTTTACGGATTTTTTTTTTTTTTTTTTTTTTTTTTTTTTTTTTTTTTTTTTTTTTTTTTTTTNTTTTTGAGTGGGGTAACCCTAGATGATCATTTTTTTTAAAACAATGCATTTTCAATAAAAATAGAAGTCATTTGTGGCCAGAAGTCCTACTGGCAGTATATGAAAAGAAGAAGTTCGGCATTCAAACCCAGAACCAAATTTTGTCCTTTGAAAAGTTCTAATTTTGTTTCGTACATTGATAATATGCATTAAAAAAGTAGGCATTGTATTTGAATATGGCGAGAAACAGAAATGCACTAGTTCTGATATATCTCAAATTGTGTCAGTATTCATCAAAGAAAGCAAAACTTTTAATTGTTAAAAACCTTTAAAATGTTCCTTGCATAAAACATTTCTAAAAAATGGCACATCCATCACTATAATTTTGGTCGACACACAGTTTCTAAGTCAATCAGTTCTTTCCACCCCTGAAATGTAGTGGATTTTGAGTTGTCAATGGATGTTGAAAGAGATGATAGCGCTCGTGATACGAAATACCTTTAAAAGTACCTCAACCCTGGGCTCACATCAGGGTCTCTATAATAGCGCTCACACCATAGCTCGTTGTGTTGAAATAACCACAGAGTCTGTCCTGGTAATGGAACCCATGATCATCTCACAAAGTGTTGAATGTATGCAGATGATACTTACCATCACTGACATGACTAAACACCGTTAAGAGTAGAAAAGAACAGCAAACTATCCTGGTAATGGAACCCATGATCATCTCACAAAGTGATGAATGTATGCAGATGATACTTACCATCACTGAGATGACTGATGACAGTTAGGAGTAGAGAGAACAGCAAACTGTCCTGGTAATGGAACCCATGATCATCTCACAAAGTGATGAATGTATGCAGATGATACTTACCATCACTGAGATGACTGAAGACAGTTAGGAGTAGAGAGAACAGCAAACTATCCTGGTAATGGAACCCATGATCATCTCACAAAGTGTTGAATGTATGCAGATGATACTTACCATCACTGAGATGACTGATGACAGTTAGGAGTAGAAAAGAACAACAAACTGTCCTGGTAATGAAACCCATGATCATCTCACAAAGTGTTGAATGTATGCAGATGATACTTACCATCACTGAGATGACTGAGTACAGTTAGGAGTAGATGAGAACAGCAAACTATCCTGGTAATGGAACCCATGATCATTTCACAAAGTGTTGAATGTATGCAGATGATACTTACCATCACTGAGATGACTGAGTACAGTTAGGAGTAGAAGAGAACAACAAACTGTCCTGGTAATGGAGCCCATGATCATCTCACAAAGTAAGGAATATATCATCTCGAACTGTACTATCGTAAACTGGTACCTATTTTAGGTGCTCATGGGGTACGTTTAGGAAACTGAATAATTACCTATGAATAACTTGGTAGGTGTATAAGAGTCTCAAAAACATTCCACAATCGTAACCAACACGATGAATATAAGATTGAAGTGTATCTATCGTGAAAAAAAAATTTGCCTATCTGGTTATGAAGTACACGTACTTGGGTTCAAACATAAATTATTTATTTTAACATAAATTTAACCATGATAAAATTGGACGCTAATAATTGACATGGCCCCCATAACTATGTTTTTTTTTTTTAATTTGGCGTAACGTCTCTTTAACATCTATTGATCATTCAAGTCGGGGGTTTTACCCTCCATTCGCTGGAAACTTGCAAACCAGCCACCCACATTGACCTCACCGAGCCTGGGTTGTGTTGGAAAAAAGATCCAAGGATACGTGATGTTCCCAAGCGGTCACCCATCCAAGTACTGATTACACCCGACGTTGCTTAACTTCAGTGATCTGACAGGAACTGGTGTATTCAACGTGGTCTGATCGTTACCTATAACTATGTTAATCACTGTAATGTAAGTAGGGTCGTTAACATAGTTATTTTGCAAATTTGCTTTCTGTGTATTATTTACACCCTTCACTCTGATAGACTCGGCCCATGTGGATGTCACCCTCAAGTAAATTACAATCTAAAGTTAGTAGGGCCGTAACCAATATTTTTTTTTCGGGGGGGGGGGGGTCNGGGGGGGGGAGGTCCGAAGTATTAACAGCCTAGCCAGGACTAACACCTGAAAATGATGATCATGGAAGGTGATGTTCATGTTGTAAGTCGTGCATAAAAATACTAATGAAATTTCGGGTGAGAGGGTCTGTACACAATGGACCCCCCTCTTATGATTCTAAGAAAAACATATTCCTTATTTTACATCAAAATCAATCAATAGTGCCATCATCGTGTCCTATGGTAGCCATCTATAAGACAGCGGCTCCAGATATTTTATAGTCTACTGCTAAAGTGATGGTCATCATACAACTATTCTTGGAGACTTATAATTGACATACCCCCTCCCTCCCTCCCCCCCCCTCAGAATCACAGTACAATTACTGCAATATAATTGCGTCAGTAACATAAGAGTTACAAATTTGATGATATAATAAAGCAAAAGGAGCACAACCCATCAATAAAAATATGCTATTATTTCTTTGAATTGTAGACCTCACTCATTTAAAATGGACACTATGTGGCCCTAGTTGTTCCCACAAGGACCAATTTCTATAAATGTCCGTACAATATTTATTAAAATTCGTATAAAGAGTTCGAGAGTTATTGTGGAACAAAAAGAGAAATAAAGAATGTTTTCTTTGTTCAATATTTAGACTTTTCAAAGCTGTACAAAAATCAGATTTGATTTTCTGTTTTGCTAAATTGCATGTCACTGAAAAAGTCGACTGAATGGCATTTGTATTGAAATCAATTTGGTCTCCTATATTGGACGATCCAGACACAATGAACTTCATTCCTGTAGATACAACATGTCACGTACACGGGCTGGTACCCGGATTTTTCCACACGATTTTCGTTACGTCAGTACAGCAAAGGTGTTACTGACTATTAGAAAAACCTGTTAATTTATCACATGCGTTTGTCATTTAACCCGTGAGTGGTCGCGTTCCGCCGCAGAACGCCATCGGTCTATTGTAGAGATTTTTTCTCACACCTAGTTTTGCTGTGTTTTCCTTTCTTTTTGAAGAAAATAACTGATTTTTTTTTTTAAAAGAATTTGTTTAAAATCTTCTTTAATCTATATTTGAAGCGATTTCAGCAAGTTTATTTTCCAATAGTACCCATTTCGATCCCCTATTTTGGCACTTTTTTTTCTTATATTATTTTATGAAATGTTAGAAATGTACCTAAATAATTAAAATAATTTATTTAGGTCGTTATTATGTTTACATTAATATGTAATTAAAGTAATTAGTTAATTAAATATAATTAAATAAGGTAAATTTTAAACTATACAAATTGCCACACAAAAGACGAGAATATTTCGACGAAAAAATTACGACGCAACTTGTCGTGATGTGAGAAAAATTCTTCAGACAACTGCCTCAGACAATTCCTCAGACGACTGCCTCAGACAACTTTCCGACTGCCTCAGGCAACTGAAATGCAATATATGTCGGCAATTTTTTATGAGCACAAAGTAAATCATATTTTGAACAGCTACTGAGAAACCCGACACGTTGGAGCCAATAATTACCAAGTTTTTGCGTTTTTGTCCGACAGTGTGAAAAAAATTCCTTATAGGAGACCACTCACGGGATAACGATTTTAGCTGATGCTAATTTAGGCATTGGTGATTTGAGGCAGGGGTTTTACTCTTCATTCGCTAGAAACGTACAAACCAGTCCCCCGCCCCACATTGTTCTTATTTAACTTTAGTGATTCAACGGGAATTATGGGGTGGGGGTGGGGGGGGGCCCACACACATTGATCTTGTAGAACTATTGTAAAAGGAAAGTATAGTAATGGGATGAAATTTTCGATGTCGCGTTTTCAAAACACGTTTTGTGGTCCCCAGAGCCCAAATCTCAAGTTTTAGCCATTGGTCCGTGTATGAGTGTCTGTCAGTCTGTCCGTGAACAAGATATCTCAAGAGCAGCAAATTTAGACACTTGAAATTTGGTATGTAATATGCCAGTTCTATTCCATGAACGGCAAAATAAGCTTTTGGTGGAAATCGAATATACCGCTGGCGGTTTTATGCCGCTTTTTAGCAGTTTTCGCATATCCTGCTTAAAATGAGAACGATAATAGCTAGAATTTTACATTTACATAGCTAGAACTTGGTGCCTATTCATATCAATTAAACTTGGTGCCTATTCATATCAATTTCATACAATTGGCCTCTAATATAGCGGTCGAAGGCCGCTTTTTGACCGTTCCGCCTAAAACCAAAATAGAAAGAGCTAGAACTTGAAATATGGTACCTATTCATATCAAATTTATACAAGAAATTGAAGAATACAACTTAGGATGAAGTGTAATATATTGTTAGCCGCTAATTAGCGGTTGAAGATCGCTCTTTATAGATAAGGAAAATCGTGTGATGTTCACACAGGTTTTCGAGAGAATAAATGTTCTTTGAAATGAAAGAAACAAAAACTTTGACACACTTGGTAGAATTATCAAATACATGTTCTACAATTTTAATATATTATTCGATAGGCGCATTTCGGATTTTCAATGTTCTTTCTTGATGAAACTTATGTCCCGCGACCGCTTTCGCCTTACTTTCTGGAAAATTCAATCAGAAGACAAGAATATTATATCAGAATATTGTTGCTCCCGGCGGGGTTCTAACCCACAACCTCTGGACCAGGAGTTAATGGTCTTAAAAACTCGGCCATGGAGATCGATTAGAAATGTCCCATGATGGTATTACTGTATTTATTCAGCCATTGGCAATGTAATAATAGACTTATTATACTGTCTTACTAAGTCCTTAAGTGTCTTGTTCTGTCAGCAGTAAGTCCGAGTCATATTATTATGTGGTCAAAATCTCATATAGAGGATAACATAACGGCCCCGGCTGGGTTTCGACCCCGCAAACCCCGGATTACCATGCAGACGTCTCAACCATTGAGGTACCGGAGCTGGTTAATGTGCTAAATATATGTTCGGAAAATCTCCCTTAGTCTCCATCCCCCATCAATGATAGGTAATATATTACCAATGAATTGTTTTCTTTCTTTTTTGATTTCAGCGCTATCTTGTATAAAATTATTGGAACTAAAAATACCATCTTATAAATACAAAGGTGAAAACGCTCTTCTTGAGTGTTATTTTGATCTGGAGAGAGACCGGCTGTACTCTGTCATTTGGTATAAAGATGACGAGGCTTTCTATGCATACAAGCCTGGCCTGAGACCATCCAAGAGTACATTCCCTGTTGATAACGTGGTAGTCCATGTAAGTATATTACATTTATTGGAGGTAAGGCATTAGAAGCTGAATAAAAATAGTGTGAACATCACACGACTTTCCTTTCCGACTAATCCGAGCAAAGGTATCCGAACAGTAATGGGACCAGCGGGCACACCCGAAGAGAGTATGTTCCGCATTATCCTCTCGATCGCAGAAGCAGCAAGTCAGGGAACATTCTTTCCCTACTCTGTGCAGATAGGGCTGAACTAGATGGCATGACATATCACCGAGTCTCCTATGAAACCAGGGTATAAAGTCAGGGATCAGGAATTTGGTCCACGCTCCCTTTTCGGCCAAACTCCATTGGCTCTGCCCCCGATCGAGAGTAACCTCTCCTTCCCCACCCGATTCATCACGCCTTCCTTATAAGATACTGCGCTCCAGCAGTAGGAGGTCGATAAGCACACTTCTGTAGAGTAAATGTAAGGCCTGTGTGGAAATTGACCTATACGCTCCATAGACCCTCAAAGCCATGATCCTTTGTGCGCTGCAACTTTTATACCTGTACCTCGCCAACACGGTAGCCTGTCCGAAGAAGGAAACGGCATACATCAGCATTATGGACTCTGCAACGGTCTGTAAAATCCCCCTCTTGCTTTCGCATGCTCCATGGGTCCTTGGCAAAATGCGAGCAAGAGCGACGGCAGTCTTGCTCGCTCTACGAATAACTTGCTCAAAATGGCTACCAAAATGCAGGTGCCCGTCTTATGTGGTTCCAGAAGGGCCCTAGATTTGGTTAAATTCCAGTCGTCTAATGTGGACTAACATCTTGAGCAGACCCATACATATTTGGTGCTCCTCAGTAAAGAAAAAAATTCCGAGGGAAGTGAACGATATTTGTTTTTGGCGTAGTAATGGTCTTTGGTTGGAGTTGGTAAAGTCTATGTTGACCTGGGACGTAGTCCCAACCATCGTGAGGATATATTTGTGGTGTTCTTGAGTAGACACCTAGCTTTTTTCTGATGTCAGCATGACACCTACTAAGTAAAACCTCGCTGGCGTTGCTTAACATTAGTGATCTAACTGGGACGGCTGTATTTAACGTGCCCCAAGCACTGGCCTATTATTTAGTAGAGACATAACTTCTCTCTGTGAATCAGCATGACAGAAGAAAAAATATAATAATTGAATAATAATATAATAATAGGTTTTGCTGACTTAAGATAAGACTCTTTCTGACTTTGAAAAAAAAGACAAATGCTGACACGCTATGAATTTCATTTGTCAGCAGAGGAAATGCCTCCCTCTCCCTCTGACATCCCTCAAGGACTATATTAATGTACCTATCATAATATACAGAGCCTTTGAAAAGTTCGTAACCATCTGAATATCTGGATAGACGGCTGGAATTTGAGAGGTGTTTAGACATAATCCCATTCTACTTTCCTTGTGTCCTATAAGAAGGAATGTATTATAATGGAATGAAATTTTCCATGTCAAGTTTTCAATGCCAAAACACGTTTTGGGGTCCCCAGAGCCCAAATCTCCAGTTTCAGCCATTGGTCAGTGTGTGTGTGTCTGTTTGTGAACAAGATATCTCAAGAACGGCAACTGCTAGAGACTTGAATGTCATGAATGGCAAAATAAGCTTTTGGTGGAAATCGAATACACCGTTGGCGGTTTTATGTCGCTTTTTGGCGGTTTTCGCATATCCTGCTTAAAATGAGAACGGTAATAGCTAGAACTTTCAACTTGGTGCCTATCCTTATCAATTTCATACAAGAAATTGAAAAATACAACATAGGTTGAAGTGTAATATATTGTCAGCCGCTAATTAGAGGTTGAAAACCGCTTTTTGGCGGTTCTTATATGAAATTGATATGAATTGGCACCAAATTTCAAGCTCTAGCTGAAAGAGTATTCTGGATTTAAGCGGAACCGCTAAAAAGCGGCCTTCAACCGTTAATTAGCGGCCAAAAATTCTTCAATTTTTTGTATGACATTGATATGAATAGGCACCAAGTTTAAAGTCCTAGCTATGTAAATGTCGTAAATGTCAAATTTTAGCTATTATCGTTCTCATTTTAAGTAGAATATGCGATAAGCCCTAAAAAGCGACATAAAACCGCCAAAGGTTTATTTAATTTCCACCAAACTTTTGCCGTTCATGGCATAAAACTGACATACACACCAAATTTCAAGTCTCTAGCACTTGCTGTTCTTCAGATATCTTGACAGACGTACAGACACACACACGGACCAATGGCTGAAACTCGAGATTTGGGCTCTGGGTAGCCCAAAACGTGTTTCGGCATTGAAAACTTGATATCGAAAAATTTAAGCCATTACAATACATTCCTTTTTACAGGATAAATAAAGTAAAAAAGCTATTACCACCCTAACATCCCCGTCCCCCAAAAAGGTGCTGGGATTATGTATAATCCCTCAAAAGTAGATTATTTTCTATAAAAGCATCCAAAATTTAAGTCGTTCCTGTATTTTTAAAATACCTTGTATTTCAGTCTTCTATAGTCACATTTATTCTTCCCTAATGGAAAAAGAAACTTATGTACATATTAGGGATGAGTATCGAACTAAAAAAAATCGATTTGTATACCGATTAATGTTAAAGCTCGAAACTTTTTTAATAAAGAATATCTACGATCTCACCCCACTTAATTTCTTCCTGTGGTAAATCTTGAAGTTTAATTTTAATGTTTTCAAACCCCGAACCATCCCTTCGTTGAAAGAGGTAATCAGAAAGATTTTGCCGGAAGTTTGTCACAACAGTGTCTACTCTCTTTAGTTGGCAACGGTAACCCTCGCTTTCGTCTCATAATATCAATGCATAGTAACTACAATTTGCTGATGATCTCTCATCTTTGGTTAGAATCAGAGTTATTACAGTGTGGTTGCACTTCCTAACACCAAACCTTCTGTATTTACACGGGCTATGGAATTATCTGATTAGGATTTGGGCCGTGTTGGTCCAACCTGGGCCAAATCGTAAACATTGAAGTAACTAAGATCAATTTACAGAATCACTGGTAATAGAATTAATTATTTAAAATTCATACTAGGATGTATTCCGTGGAACTGGTTGAGGTCTGCAGTTCTTTAATCTTTAGCATTGTACGAGCAACTAAGATGGTTAGATAGAAAATTGAAGATTCATAATAATGTGTGGGGAAATTAAAAAAGGATAAAACGTGTTACGAAGAAAACGTGTCAAGCGTAAAATAAGGTAGAACCTGTGACGAGACACAATCTATGAGCGGAACATATGCAATACAGTGTGTAACGAAGAAAACGTGTCAAGCGTTTAATAAGGTAGAACCTAAACGACGAGACACAAACTATGAGCGGAACATATGCAATACAGTGTGTAACGAAGAAAACGTGTCAAGCGTAAAATAAGGTAGAACCTTTGACGAGACACAATCTATGAGCGGAACATATGCAATACAGTGTGTAACGAAGAAAACGTGTCAAGCGTAAAATAAGGTAGAACCTTTGACGAGACACAATCTATGAGCGGAACATATGCAATACAGTGTGTAACGAAGAANAACATTCTAGAGTCTCCAAGGCTCTAACATTCTAAAGACTCCATGGATCTAGCATTATAGATATAGAATCTCCAAAGATGTAATATTCTAGAGTCTATAAGACTCTAACATTCTAAAGACTCCATGCTCTAGCATTATAGAATCTCCAAAGTTCTAACATTCTAGAGTCTCCAAGGCTCTAACATTCTAAAGACTCCATGGATCTAGCATTATAGATATAGAATCTCCAAAGATGTAATATTCTAGAGTCTATAAGACTCTAACATTCTAAAGACTCCATGCTCTAGCATTATAGAATCTCCAAAGTTCTAACATTCTAGAGTCTCCAAGGCTCTAACATTCTAAAGACTCCATGGATCTAGCATTATAGATATAGAATCTCCAAAGATGTAATATTCTAGAGTCTATAAGACTCTAACATTCTAAAGACTCCATGCTCTAGCATTATAGAATCTCCAAAGTTCTAACATTCTAGAGTCTCCAAGGCTCTAACATTCTAAAGACTCCATGGATCTAGCATTATAGATATAGAATCTCCAAAGATGTAATATTCTAGAGTCTATAAGACTCTAACATTCTAAAGACTCCATGCTCTAGCATTATAGAATCTCCAAAGTTCTAACATTCTAGAGTCTCCAAGGCTCTAACATTCTAAAGACTCCATGGATCTAGCATTATAGATATAGAATCTCCAAAGATGTAATATTCTAGAGTCTATAAGACTCTAACATTCTAAAGACTCCATGCTCTAGCATTATAGAATCTCCAAAGTTCTAACATTCTAGAGTCTCCAAGGCTCTAACATTCTAAAGACTCCATGGATCTAGCATTATAGATATAGAATCTCCAAAGATGTAATATTCTAGAGTCTATAAGACTCTAACATTCTAAAGACTCCATGCTCTAGCATTATAGAATCTCCAAAGTTCTAACATTCTAGAGTCTCCAAGGCTCTAACATTCTAAAGACTCCATGGATCTAGCATTATAGATATAGAATCTCCAAAGATGTAATATTCTAGAGTCTATAAGACTCTAACATTCTAAAGACTCCATGCTCTAGCATTATAGAATCTCCAAAGTTCTAACATTCTAGAGTCTCCAAGGCTCTAACATTCTAAAGACTCCATGGATCTAGCATTATAGATATAGAATCTCCAAAGATGTAATATTCTAGAGTCTATAAGACTCTAACATTCTAAAGACTCCATGCTCTAGCATTATAGAATCTCCAAAGTTCTAACATTCTAGAGTCTCCAAGGCTCTAACATTCTAAAGACTCCATGGATCTAGCATTATAGATATAGAATCTCCAAAGATGTAATATTCTAGAGTCTATAAGACTCTAACATTCTAAAGACTCCATGCTCTAGCATTATAGAATCTCCAAAGTTCTAACATTCTAGAGTCTCCAAGGCTCTAACATTCTAAAGACTCCATGGATCTAGCATTATAGATATAGAATCTCCAAAGATGTAATATTCTAGAGTCTATAAGACTCTAACATTCTAAAGACTCCATGCTCTAGCATTATAGAATCTCCAAAGTTCTAACATTCTAGAGTCTCCAAGGCTCTAACATTCTAAAGACTCCATGGATCTAGCATTATAGATATAGAATCTCCAAAGATGTAACATTCTAGAGTCTATAAGACTCTAACATTCTAAAGACTCCATGCTCTAGCATTATAGAATCTCCAAAGTTCTAACATTCTAGAGTCTCCAAGGCTCTAACATTCTAAAGACTCCATGGATCTAGCATTATAGATATAGAATCTCCAAAGATGTAACATTCTAGAGTCTATAAGACTCTAACATTCTAAAGACTCCATGCTCTAGCATTATAGAATCTCCAAAGATCTAACATTCTAGAGTCTCCAAGGCTCTACCATTCTAGAGTCTCCATGGCTCTAACATTCTAGAATCTTTAAAAATCTAACATTCTGGAGTCCTTAAGGATCTATCATTCTAGAGTCTACAAGGCTCTAACAGTCTCCAATTGTGAATTTGTTAATAATACCAACATATCTCTGGTAGGGATGAAATTAATTAATTTAAATATTTTCCTTACACTCAGAGGATGATGAAGGGCATTGGGGTACTAGAAATAGTTAACTTTATGTTTATGTATCGATGAGAAATCAATACGATATAATCCATTTTAGAGAATTCCTGCTCATGCATAAGAATTCTGGGGTATTATTTGTTCTCCAGAAATCTTTAAAGGGAACTATCCCCTGGTACCCCATGGATCTGCAACTGTTACGTCAAGTAAATATACCGAAACTGGTGTTGTTAAACGGTTTGATTTCAAAGTCGAAGTATTCTCCATTTGATGTAATGCACTTATGATGTCAAATTGTCGTCAGTGTTTCTTACGTAACGACGTCTCATAATATCAAAAGCATTGATATTATTATTATGAGACGTTCCAATCGTTCTTACGTAACGATTGAAACGTGTAGAGGAACATCTGTATTTAACTAGTGAATCAAGTTGATCAGGGGTTTACGTTTGTGTTGTAGACATATAAAAAAAAAATATCTTAATCAACTTTTAAATAATCATTTTCAATAAAAGCAAAATATAGGGCCTCCTGGGCCTCCAAATATTTCAAAACCGGAAACCCCTTAACACCAGCCCTTAAGATATCAAAATTTTACATTTCTACAACATACCGCTAAAAAGATAAAACTCATTTTCAAATAACACAATATTGGCCCCCTGGGGGCCCTCCGTTGGCCAAGGGTGCCCAAAAACTATACAGCGAATACTTTTCATGTCCTAAATATGTATACAAAATTTCGTCAAAAGCGAATGAAAATTATGGCCTTCATCACGTAACAAACATACAGGGGTCAAAAGTGGAGACCACTAACGTTATCAATTACACATCCCACTCGATCACTTTGTCCTGTGTCAAAATCCAAAAGATGAAAATTCTTTTTTTGTGGCCAGCATAGTGTTCCTATTACACTATAATTTAACTGTATGCGCCAGAGGACAAAAACTCGTGACCACCAAAAATAGTGAAGTGCTAGTGTGAACGGGGTGTAAGATGTGATTGTGTAACAGGGTGTTTTAAAAAATGAGTTGTTTGCTGTCAAAGGCTTTATGATTCCAATCAGTTCACATGAGGACTAATAGGAATATGTCCTAAGATTCCCCTCTCTTCATCAAGATAAACTAAAGGCGTATGAGGATTTTCATTTGGGGGGTGGGGGGGTCCCATATCAATATTTTATCTTTAGTAGTTAGATGTGCGCTAACTGTCAGGGCTATTAGCATTGAATTCCAGAGGGGAGGGGGTTATATCTAAAATGTATTAAAGCTACGCATTTTATCTAAATTTCAAGGTGAATTTTTGTGTCTTTTTTTAATACAGTCATACCTATCACTAAAATGGCCAGTCTGGTCCGGTCAGAACATGAGCGGGTATTGAATTTAAGACCCTCCAACAAATATCTACTTAATATATAATTGCTCTAAATTCTTTGTAATTTGCTCTACAGAGGTGAAGCGGTGAGAAAGCTATTTTGACTTATATACCCGTTAACCGTGCGGAAGGTAATATTGGGATCGATCACTGTATGCACATAAGAACTTCCGCCGCCCCCCCCCCCCCCCCCCCNCCCCCCCCCCTACTGGATTTCTGTGTACACGAGTATTGTATGACGTAGTTGGAAGGGATGAAGTGGAAAATAATAATTGATGGTGAAAGTTCTTCTTCTCGAAGTTGTCAAATCACAAAAGGTTTACAAATATATTATTAATTTTATTTGATTTATACAAATAGAATTATTTTATTTCATCCCTCCTCTTTGAAGTAGGGGAATGTTACCAAAATTGTACCTACCTCTTATTTAACATCCCATCACACGCGATTTTCAGGAAAAGACGGCACGAAGCAGCATTATGCGGTCTCAAATGTTAATCAATTTACTGTGCACATAGGTATTTTGGTTTATTATTTTCAATAATGAACCTTTGGAATCGTCAGGAAAAAAAAAAAAAAAAAAAAAAAAAAAAAAAAAAAAAAAAAAAAAAATCAAAATTTGATATTATATACGTTTCAAGGTACGTAGAATCCAAAAATCGAATATAAAAAAATCCGTTTATCCGCCTTACGCCGTGATGGGCACTTTTGCCACTTAGCGTGGACCGATTTGGATGAAATTTGGTAAATAGGTCCCATCTGGGCTCTAAATGTGCCCGGAAACTTTGAGGTGCAATCGAATACACCCTTGGCGATTTTTGTCGCGTTTTAGCAGTTTTTAGTATTGCTGTCTAAAAGAGGAATGGTAAGAGCTAGAGATTTGAAATTTTGTATGTAGGTATGTCATATTTGGGGTCTCAGTTAGCTCCGAAACTTTTGGGTTCATTCAAATATACCGTTGGCGGTGTTTACCGCGTTAAAGCGGTTTTCATTAATTCTGTCTAAAAAGAGAATGATAAGAGCTAGACTTCAAATTTAGTAGTTATGTCAAATTTAGGGTCTAATTATGCCCCAGATTTGGAATCGTCACGAGAACCTCCCCCCCATCAATTTTTTGCCCCCCCATCAATTTTTTGCCCCCCCAAAAAATAGGGGGGATGCCCAAAAAAGATTTATTATTTTTTACCAATAAACCCATGTGTCACATTGGCAGAGTTTTTCTATATTGAATTGAAATTTTGTATGCGCAAAGATAATAATTAAACAATAATGAAAATTATTAATTAACAATAATTTTTTTGGGATAAAAAATAATGCACCCCATGACACACACACACGAAGGATACGGCAAAATCCTGCCAACTCTATAGGTGCTAAATTTTTAATATGAAGGTGACGTATAATATCACATTCCTGGAATATTGGCTTTATTTTATTACCCTAAAAAGTTGTCTATTTCTTTAAAAATCAAATATTGCAAAATTCTACTCTGCTTCTATTGGGGAGTAATTTTCAGTAGATAATATTTTATTACAATATCAATATTGACAAGAAGAAGAAGGAGCATATTATCTGGGAATAGAAGAATCGACCATGCTAAAACCTGTCATACTATCGAGCAAGAAATTCAAATTGAACATTTCGATGTTTTGACCCTCGAGGATGTTACCACCAGGGAAGATCGCACAATACGAACTATGCGTATTGAAATATATTTAATCCGTATTTGAGGGACGCACTTAATAATGAACATATAAATATATAAAAAAATCTGGTATGAACATCACACGACTTTCCTTATCTATAAAAATAGAAAAAAGTATATATATATATATTTTTTTTGATTTGGCTTAACGTCTCTTTAACATCTATTGGTCATTCAAGACGGCGGTTTTACCCTCCATTCGCTGGAAACTTGCAAACCAGCTACCCACATTGACCTCACCCAGCCTGGGTTGGGCCGGAAAAATGAGCCAACGATACGTGGTGTTCCGAAGCGGTCACCCATCCAAGTACTGATCACGCCTGACGTTGCTTAACTTCAGTGATCTGACGGGAACTGGTGTATTTAACGTGGTATTGTAAAAAAAATTATTGTAATGGGCTGAAATATGTCGAGTTTTCAATGCCAAAACACATTTTGAAGTCCTAAAACTATGTATATAGACTTCTTGATATATTGTACTTCAACCTTAGTTGTATTTTTCAATTTCTTATATGAAATTGATATGAATTGGCACCAAATTTCAAGTTCTAGCTATTTCCATTTTAGTTTTAGGCGGAACCGCCAAAAAGTGTTCTCCAATTTCTTGTATGGAATTGATTTCCATACAAGAAATTGAAGAATACAACTTAGGTTGTAGTGTAATATATTGTTGCCCGTTCTTATTTTAAGCAGGATATGCGAAAACCGCTAAAAAAAAAGGNAAAAAAAAAAAAAAAAAAAAAAAAAAAAAAAAACGCCAACGGTGTATTCGATTTCCACAAAGCTCATTTTGCCGTTCATGGCATAAAACTGACATACATACCAAATTTCAATTATTTAAGATTTGCCGTTTTTGAGATATCTTGTTTAAAGACAGACAGACACACACACCGACCAATGGCTGAAACTCGAGATTTGGGCTCTGGGGACCCCAAAACGTGTTTTGCCACTGGAAACTCGACATCAAAAATGTCAGCCTATTACAATAATTTCATTTTTCTAGTATAAGGAAAGTAAAAAGTGCCCATCACGGCGTACGGCGGTAAACGTTTTTTTTCCGATTTTTGCATTCTGCGTACCTTGAAACGTAACGATTCCACAGGTTCATTCATTTATAAAATAATAGCTGCTTAGTCCTTTTCTTATCTATTTTTTAATACTGATTTTATGGACAAATATTCAATACAAAAAAGATATTATTGGTTTTAAGAGATTCTTTTGTCTTTGTATCTCTCTGGGAGAGGTGGTACGATTTTGGTAACATTTCCCTAATATCAACATTGTTATAATTTGACATCACCATATTGTTATAAATCATGATATTGTCAGCAGTGGCGAGTTTGGCCAATATTTCTATATCAAGGGTGTCTCAAAGTAAAAAATGGATCTCAATAATCTTGTGAAAGATTTCGAATGCAAAAAAAGAAAATATTGAAAGCCATGGTCGCCAAAAAAAGAAAAAAAAGGACCGTTGGAAATGGTCACCAAAAAAAAGTACACCATTGGAATGGTCACCAACAAAAGAAGACCTTTGGAATGGTCACAAAAAAAAAGAAGACCGTTGGAATGGTCACCAAAAAAAGTACACCATTGGAATGGTCGCCAACAAAAGAAGACCTTTGGAATGGTCATAAAAAAAGTACACCATTGGAATGGTCACCAACAAAAGAAGACCTTTGGAATGGTCACAAAAAAAAAGAAGACCGTTGGAATGGTCACTAAAAAAAGTACACCATTGGAATGGTTACCAAAAAAAGTCCATTGGAATGTTCACCAAAATAAAGAAGACCTTTGGAATGATCACCAAAAAAAAATCCTACTCCCCTCAAAATTTGTTATTCAAGGCTCGAATATATCAATAATCGAATAAAAAAATATACGTTTGTCCGCCGCGACGTACGCCGTAATGGGTTTTTCCCCCATCAAGTATTTCAAATTTCTTGGTCATATTTTACGTCAAGGTTTGGCGTGGTGAGTTCTGCCTCATTGTTAATATTGATATCAACAAGAAGTCAGCCATTCCTGGAAAATTACACCCAAACATATTTGATTTTACGCAAATAATTTTCTTTGGGGTAATACAATATTGTCTATATTCTAGGAATGTGTCTTGGATACACATTGACGTGTTGTTAACACGTCAAATGACCTATAAATTAATTTAGTACGGTTAAAACTAGATCTTACTCAGTAGGGTCAAATGTGATTTAATATAGGGATGAAATACCATTATTCAATATTCATACTACCATGAGGGTGACAATAATCACATAATTCCATGACGTAATGAATGCTCATATAAAGTTTCCTAAAATACGAGAGATGCTATCCTGATACAACGATCAGACAAATAGAACATTCGAAAAATATCTTAGCTTTGAGACCAGAACTTTTATTTATGAATAACCACGCGGGCTGTATTTTGCTGTCAAGTTTGATTTTTCCTTGGTAATTTTTGTCAATATTCCAGGAATGTGTCTATAAAAACACGTCAAATGACATTCGCATTCAAACTTTTCGGACCTGTAGAGTACGTATACAGTGTTCGAAAAGTCCCGGAACGGATTTTTTTATTTTTAACGGCTAAAGATAGAGACTTGAAATTTTATATGTAGTTTTAACACAAATTAATCTATTTTCTGGTGTAATTAAAATTTCTACAGGCTGTCTCAAAAGTTGGTAAGCAGACACCAACTTTCGATTTTTAAATTGAATTTTTTATTTTTTATTTCATATTCAAATTTTGCGTCACATTCTACACACAATCGACTCCTCACTCGATACTTTGATCAAACGGATCTCTGATAAAACCCGCCCAATCATTGATTTTTCTTCGGAATATAAGTGATAAAACCAAGAGTGTAATACATCAAATCAGTCAAGTTTTTTTATGCTGAATCTCGTGGTACCATTTTTTTTTTTTTTTTTTTTTATTTTATTTTTATACTTTTTATACCTAAGGAGGGTAGAAATTCATTTTTTTTTTTACTTTTGAGACAACCTGTGGAAACTTTAATTACGCCAAAAAATAGATTAATCTGTGTTAAAACCACATATAAAATTTCAAGTCTCTATCTTTAGCCGTTAGAAATAAAAATATCCGTAGATCGCTCTACAATCCTTATTCATTGAAAGTTACTCTCATCAAGTACTATTCACTCCATGAAAATGGAGTGAATAGTTACTTGTAATTATGGCTATGTAAATTTCGATAATTCACTTTTGTAAAGATACCCTCAAAACCAACTTGATGCTTCTGATACTATTTACGAAATAATGTAATTTTCGTCATACGACTTTTTCATTTGAGAGAATGACGAAAATTAAAATTATATATTATCTCTTTAAAAAAAGAAAATTTAGGGCAATATTTTAAAACCTCACTTGAGTGCGAGTTGGAGTTCTTTTTTTTTTTTTTTTTTTTATTTTTTTTTTTTTTTTTTTTTTTTTTTTTTTTTTTCNGCTACCCACATTGACCTCACCCAGCCTGGGTTGGGCCGGAAAAAGCCAACGATACGTGGTGTTCCCAAGCGGTCACCCATCCAAGTACTGACCATGCCCGGACGTTGCTTAACTTCAGTGATCTGACGGGAACTGGTGTATTCAACGTGGTATGATCGTTGGGTTAATTTGAGTTTCTGATTTGTATTTTTAAAAAATATTCTGACCAAAATATTGCATGTAAAAACAGAAATTTTACAAGTACTAGTGGCCACTTCGCTAATTTGCAGTCGGAGTGACAACTCACACTTAAGTTGAGTTTTATAATATGGCCCTGAGTCTCCACAGACATTTACATATTAAACATGTAATTTTCACGAAATGAATATGATTTATGAATTATACTAGCTGTTTTCCCGTGCTTCGCCACGGTTACAAAATTCAACAACAATTTCGAGATCGCGATATTAAATCTTCTCAATTTTAGATTTTTGGTGGAAACTACCCCTAGAGAGAACACGGCTCCTATTTAGAAAATTCAATATTTTACTCAGAGATATTACTTTTTACACTGCGGAACACCTTCGTATAAAATTTCAGCCTTCTCGCTCATCCCGAAGTGATATTTCTTAACTATGCGTTTTTGGTGGAACCGAACCCCAGAGTGAGCACCGCTCCCAGTTAGGTAATTCTCAATTCCGATTTTTTGGTGGTGAAAACCGTCCAAAAATCGGGGAAAAACCAGAAATTTTCAAATTTTATATTTCTTAGGGGNTGGGGGGGGGGTCTATTCTCGGTCATTTTTCGTTATCTCTTTTAGTTTGCCCAGAAAAAAATTGAAAAATGACCCGCTAAATAGCGTCATTTTTGGCGGTAACTTGCTCCCACTTGAACTTTAAATTTTTTCCTTTCTTATTACGCATACTAAAACGGACCTGTGTGCCAAATTTCAAGTTCCTACATTTAGCCATCGTGGGGCTACGTTGATTATCAGTCAGTATACAAACTGGGCTTTGTGTTTTATAAGTATAGATGTATAAATAGTTCTCTATATAAGTTGAAGTGGATTATAGAAAAAGTTTTAACGTCGGCGTAAAGAGAGTTAAGAAGAGTTGCAAATATGTCTTTACTTTCTACATACAGCTTACGAATTAATGTATACAAAGCTATAAGGATAAGGGCATTATCGGATTACAGACTTGAATATTGCTGGCTTGTCATAATTTTAAGTCATTTTAATTCTACAGGGGAAACAAGGTAGCTTCTTATTATTTTGTAAATTAAGCCAAAATAACTTCTCCTTTTTGGTTGTTATTTTCAATAATATACCTTTAACCCCCCCCCCCCCAAAAAAAAATATATTTTACCTTTGAAGGTCATGCGCGGATATAGCCCTCTTGTTTGGGGGGGGGGGGCACAATATACCTAATAGACATTTGGAGAGGGGAGGGACTCGTAAAATAGAGGCCGGGGTTCGAGTCGTGGGTAGTAGTTTTTAATGCAATGTTTATCGAGGTACAATACATAATTTGTTAAAAGCTGTAGAGCTTACCACAAATACCTTTCATAAGGGTGACGAGCGATTTTATAAGCGTGATGACGAAAAAAAAGTGCTATGACGGATGAATTTTTGACGATTTTTTTTATTTACGTATTTCTGTTTAATCTCAGGATTGGGAATTATTTAGGGGTACATGCCCCCCCCCCCTCAATATGATAAGACCCAGCGGATCACCATTCATTTGATTTTTTTTTTAAATTTTTACGTGATTACGTTTAATGAAATTTGAGAAATACCGCCCGCTTAAAAAAACTGGGGGGCACGTGCCCCCTGTGCCCTCCCCTATATCCGCGCATGTTGAAGGTACAAAGAATCAAAAATCGAATAAAAATAATCCGTTTGTCCGTCCGCTGTATGCCGTTAGGGTCATATTGCCACTAAGCGTTGACCGTTTCGGAGAACGGATTTTAGGATTCTTCGTTCCTTTAAACATCAAATATCAAAAATATTTTCTTTACCCAGTAATCAGCAAACCTATATGACGTACTAGCGCATTAATTCCTTGTTTTAGATCTAATATCGGGCTTATTTTTTTGATTCTTTTGATCTACTGTCCATAATGGATATATATTCGTCAAGATTTTTATTTCCTGCTCATTCGGTCCAGAACTCCATCCCCTTTATCGAAATTACCAGACTTTGAACTTTTCAGATAAGGTGTCTGTGATTTTTAAGATCACAATAAAATGAACGTGATTAGCTGTTTCCTTTTTATCCTGGGAGAGTCCCAGTCTATGCAATTGTTTTCTAAAATGTCCATTTCCTGCGAGTAGATTCACGGTGTTGACTTTTTTAACAGTGCTGAGATTTCCAACTCAGTAAAAAAAAGAACATTATAACAAGTAAATATAAAATATCAAATTTATGGTCTCAGAAAATATTTCTATATTCTCGCCCAAGCGGGGGATGCGTTTCTTGTCACTTCTTTCTAGACAGCTCGTCAACATGCGCTGATATAGGGGGAGGGCCCGGGGGGCACGTGCCCCCGCCAGTTTCTTATTTTTTTAAGCGGCGGTGTTTTTCAATTTTTTTTATACCTAATCACGTATTTTTTTTCAAAAAACACAAATGAATGGTGATCCGCTGTGTCTTTTATCCCATTGAGAGAGGGAGGGGGCACGAGCCCCTACATAATTCCCAATTCTAAGACTAAATAGAAATACGTAAATAAAAAATCGTTAAAAATTCTGTCATTCTTCATGGCATTTTTTTTTCGTCATAACATAACGCTTATCACACTTATGAAAGGTATTTGTGGTAAGCTCTACAGCTTTTAACAAATTAGGTATCGTACCTCGATAAACATTGCATTAAAAAGTACTGCCAGGACTTGAACCCCCGGTCTCTAGGTTACGAGTCCCTCCCACCTCCAAATTTTCTATTAGATAAATATATTGTGCGATTGTGCCCCCCCAAAACAAGAGGGCTATATCCGCGCATGCTCGGCAATGAAAATCGTTTCTCATTTGTCGCACAGATCTCTCTGGTCTTCCTCTTTGTACTTTAACTCTATTTTGTGAACATTTTTTTCGAAATGTGATAGCCGCTGAAAATATCAAATCGTATTATTCAATTTGCTCCTTTATAGTGGCTACTTTTTTTCCACCCTAAACATATCTTACCTATAGGTTTCTCTGAATCCATTTTTGTTCGCTTGATTAATTCCATAAAAGGTTTTAAGTATATCATTCAAGGACACATTCCTTGTCGAACTTATGATACTATTATATCTATTGATTTCTTGCAAAGTTGAATGCTGCTTTTTGTCCAAATCAAAAGTCTTTGATCAATCATATCATAATATGATAGACAATATATTATAAGTAATATGTATTGAGGAGCGAAGCAGAGTTCCTGCACGCCAAGTTAAGAAAGAAAACTGATAAATTCATCAGCTAATGCCACCAAGTGCTTTTGGCCGTAGCTGATGACGGCTGTAGTTGACATGAAAGTCTCCTTGGCAGCGTGCGCATCACGCTCGGCTTGCACCAAGGAGGTTCCGGGTTCGATTCCTGGACGGGTCGAAAATTTGAAAAAGGGTTTTTCGAATTTTCTACTTGGTCTGGTTGTGTCTGGGGGGTAACTCAGCCTACTGAGGACAATTGAATAGCTATGGTAATAGCGCCAAGTGATAGCATTATAAGGTAAAAATTGTTATAGTATAGCTTAGGCTTAGTGATATTGGAGTGAATGTTGAAAATACCTTGTAATGCTATGATGCCCACAAACATTGTGACATAATAACACAAAGAAATATACATTTACATAACTGGTTTGAACCCAAAGAGAAAGGTATACAGTATGTCTCAGAAGTCCCAGTGGAGGCCCTGTAACTTTTGAACGGCTTGGAATTTTTGAATTCTGTAAAAAATTAGCTATAGAAAAGGGATCATCGAATAGTTATAGTAAGATCCGAGTTCGAACCCCGGAAGTCACTTTTTTCAAAAAGGGCCAATTTCTCAAAAAAAATAAATGGATTGGTACAACAAATATTTTCTGTTGAGATAAAAGTCTCGACAATATAAGGACTAGGACTAAATATCCATATCCTCTTCTTAAAAATTAACAGGCGCGCAGCTGGAGATCTACAGAATTCAAAAATTCCAAACAGTTCAAAAGCTATACAGGCTCTCCACTAGGATTTTGAGACATACTGTATAATAGAGATATATGAACAGCCAAAAATAAGAAAACTAGTGAAATTGCCGGAATAGATTAAAATGTTATTGTTATTGGAAAAACTGTGCCTTTATTTATTTATTTCAAAATACAATACAGGGTGTACCAAAAGTCCGAGACCTTTGTCCCAAAAGTCCGCTTTATGTGGAGTTTTGAAGTTTTGTATGATATTATACCCCAAATTAAACCACCTGATGGTGTGACCAATTTTTCAGGGGCGGGTCCCATGTGGCCCCCAGGGGTTCCAACTTTTGTTTTTTAAATATGAACCCCCATCTTTTGATACATTTTCAGAAAGACAATAGAATTATAAGTACTTTGCAAAAAAAATTACACGTCTAACGTGTTTATTTTCAAAATGGCGGCCATTTGAATTTTCCAAGATATGACTTCCAAGTTCCAAGAGTGTCTAAAACTGGCGAATTTTTTGCAATGGTATATTGAATGATTGCATAGAACGCCATTGCATTGAGGAGACTGCCCTTTAGACATAATTCGCCTAGTTTTAGACACTCTTGGAAATCATATCTTGGAAATTTAAAATGGCCGCAATTTGGAAACCAAACACGCTAGACGTGTAAATTTTTCCAAGACTTCCAAAAGTGTCTTAAACTAGGCGAATTATTTCTAAAAGTAGGCAAAGTGTCTAAAACTAGGCGAATTATGTCTAAAAAGCGGGTTCCTCAACATTGGTGTCCTAATATGCAATCATTCAATATCCCATTGCAAAAAATTTAGTTTTAATTTAAAAAAATAATCCGAATTAAAAGTTTTTAAGTTGGAAATACAGAAAAAAATTTATTGACAATTCTAAAACTTATTATTTTATACAGGGTGTACCAAAAGTCCGAGACCGCCTGAATATCTTTTGAACAGCTCTATGTGGAGTATTGAAATTTGACATGGTATTATACCCCAAATTAAACCACCTGATGGTGTGACCAATTTTTCAGGGGCGGGTCTCATGTGGCCACCAGGGAGTCCAACTTTTGTTTTTTAAATACGAACCCCCATCTTGTGATACATTTTCAGAAAGACCATAGGAATAGAAGTACTTTGCAAAAAAAAAAATTACACGTCTAGCGTGTTTGGTTTCCAAATTGCGGCCATTTCAAATTTCCAAGATATGACATCCAAGAGTGTCTAAAACTAGGCGAATTATTTCTAAAAGTAGGCGAAGTATGTCTAAGAAGCAGGTACCTCAACATTGGTGTTCTATGCAATCATTCAATATCCCATTGCAAAAAATTCGCCTAGATATAGACACTCTTGGAAGTCATATCTTGGAAATTTCAAATGGCCGCCATTTTGAAACCAAACACGTTAGTCGTGTAAATTTTTTTGCAAAGTTCTTCCAAGTTTATTGTCTTTATGAAAATGTATTACAAGATGGGGGTTCTTATTTAAAAAACAAAAGTTGGATCTCCGGGGGGTCACATGGGACCCGCCACATGAAAATTGGTCACACCATCAGGAGTTTTAATTTGGGGTATAATACGATACAAAATTTCAAAACTCCACATAAAGCTGTTCAAAAGATATTCAGGCAATCTCGGACCTTTGGGACACACTGTATAATATTATCAATAAAGTAGATAATATACAAAGTTTTAAGAAAAGTACATTGTTAACATTTGAAAGTTATAATTCTAATGACGAAATATAGCAAAAAGCGCCAAGTTAGATTTTAAAAATCTAACTTCGCGCTTTTTGTTATATTTTGTTATAAATTACAATTTGTACAAAAGAACAAAAGTCGCAGTAAGGTGAGTACGCACATGCGCGCCGCGGCACGTACGCGGCACGTACGCGGCAATGCCCGTCTGATTAGGGCGTGTTTTACCGTGCTCGCGAGCACAACACGCGGCAAAATGTTACCTGTCCGATGAAAATTTAATTTTGCCGAACAGTTCGGCGAATCAGTGTTCCCAAGAATTTCCACAAACACAAATTAGTTGGTGTTGGTGGTGTTGTTGTTGCTGCAAAAAAATGCTGAAGTTAATGCTAGACCTTACTTCGTTCGAGAGTTATAGTTGTGCAAAAAATCCAATAGATGAAGAAAAGAAAACTGCTGAAGTTAATGTTAGACCTTAATTCGTTTGACAGTTATAGTGGTGCAAAAAATCCAATAGATAAAGAAAAGAAAAATGCTGAGGTTAATGCTAGACCTTACTTCGAGCACTCACAAGTTTGAAGAAAATAAATAAATAACTGATGCTCGAAGAAACCAACGAATATCATAAATACACGTACTAATCTGACAAACAGAGCCACAAACATTTCAAAGTGTTCGTGAAAAAAAGGATACGCGCGCACAGTGAAAACACGTCCTAATCTGACGAGTATGCCGTGCGATTGCCGCGTTTGTCCCGCGGCGCACATTATGTGCACGTACCATTCGTCGAACTGTTTCCAGAACTGTTCTTCGAAATAAATTTTCAACGAACAGATAACATTTTGCCGCGTGCTGTGCTCGCGAGCACAGGAAAACACCTCTCAATCTGACGAACATTGCCGCGCAATTGCCGCGTTCGTGCCGCGGCGCGCATATGTGTACGCACCTTTATGATTTCAACTCTTTTGATTCCTATAAACCAGGGGTGCCCAACCTTTACAGAAGAAGATCTACTATAGAGTCACAGATATTCGCCGTGATCGACCCCCCCCCCCCCCCACACACACACACATTTTTGAACGCAATGAGAATGAACATAAAATTTTATCTTTATTTGTCGAAGGGTTCTTAATAAGGTTCAAAATAGAGGTTCTTAAAAAGGTTCATTTCAGAGAAAATGTGATGAGAAAATAGCACGGGTAAAATAACTATCATCAAATTTAATAATAAGTAGTTATCTAATGAGAGCTTTGACTTTGCTTCTAATTTACAAGTTTGTTGAAGTTTGGTGAGTAGGACGATAATGCTCGGCTCAGGCATTGCTCGGTGTGTTCGTCGGTTAAACTCGATCGGTTTATATTTTTAATCAACTTCATGTATGAGAAGCGGATTCACACTGGTAGGTTGAGCCAAAGAGTGAATGTAACATTTTAGTAATTCTTCTTAGGTTTGGATACTTATGTCTGCAGAGCAGATTCCAAAAGTTTTCTTTCTCTGATCTGACCAGGTAACTTCCCTACTACAAGTGGACAATTTTCGCCTCCTAATTCTCATGAGTTCTCAAGGAGATGTAAACTTGTGTGAAATGTACACCTCGTTCACAATTATTTTGTACTTCATATTGCTACAATTTTTTTTTGTATACTTTTTGACGTTTAGAGCGTCATCTCAACTCTCTGGACGTGATCGACTCAAAATCACTCCGCGATCGACCGGTCGATCGCGATCGACGGGTTGGGCAGCCCTGCTATAAACGGACACAGGGTGTCTACCAGACTGGAAATCCTGGAATTGTCAGGGAATTTTAGGAGACTGGAAATGTCAGGGAATTTAGGAAAAAACGCCAAAAGTCCTATTTTTCAATTTTTTTTTTATCTTAATGACCAATTTTATGCGTGAACATGTTTTTCCGGAAAAATTTCGCCTGCGGCGCTTATTATCGTTTTCCTCTACAATTTTTGTATACATGTTTAGGGTATGAAGGTAATTTGCTGTATAGTTTTTGGGGTCCCTGGGCCCCAATATTGTGTTTTTTGAAGTCAGATGGGGGAGACAAAATCTTGAAAAAGTGCACTGGAAAATCTGGAAAAGTAGACTGAAAAACCTGGAAAAGTCAGGGAATTTCACTTTGACGATTTGGTAGACACCCTGGGACAACACGGAAAAATCTTAATAATATGTAAATCAGAAATTTGTATGTATGTATGAGGGGTTGTCTGTTACAATACCACAGCCCAAACGGTAGCAGATAACGAAAAATTGATCTACAAACCCAGGAAAATTATCAGAACTAAAATATGTCAAGCCGTTTTCGAGTTACGGCCAAAGTTATAATTTATTCACCAAATTCGGACAATCACGGTCGGATATCTTAAAATTTATCGCGACAACATGTTAACTCAAAGCGAGAAAGTTTTAAATGGCCCTTAAGATCTTATTTTAGGATTTTCTGCAAATGTATGGCCAGCCATTCTGGAGTTACGAGTTTAAAACCGCGAAAGGACAAAATAATATTTTGAATTTACTAACCACTCCCAACGGGCATGCCACTAGCCACTAGGGCACCTCAAAAAGCACAAATATAGACGTGATATCCATCATTTGCACCTATAAACATGTTTGTATCTATTGGGGGATTTTTAGCTGAGTGTTATATATTCATTGATAGGTATGGTGATTAATAAAGAATTGCTCTAGTTAACAATATATCGTATATAATATGTTCCTATGTTTTTGTGTTCCAGAAAGAATCTTCGAACGCGACTCAAGTTCTCCTCAGATCCCTTAGTGTGAACAATACTGGAATTTATAAATGTGAAGTTTCCGCCGAGAAACCTTCATTTAGTTCTGTCTCAGGCGCAGATAGTCTGGTAATAGTTGGTGAGTATTGATTTAGATATACTACATGCAGTGGCGCACACAAAGGGGTGTCCGGGTCCAGACACCCTCCCTGAATAATAAATAAAAAAAAATTATTTGGCTTAACGTCTCTTTAACATCTATTGGTCATTCAAGACGAGGGATTCACCCTCCATTCGCTTGGAAACTTGCAAATCAGCTAACCCACATTGACCTCACCCAGCTTGGGTTGGGTCGGAAAAATAGCTAGCATCACGAGGGCGCGAACCTACGTAAACAACCACATGGCACAACCTCGCTGGACGTTGCTTAACTTCAGTGATCCATTAGGAACTGGTGTATTCAACGTGCTATAGTAATCGATAATAATAGTACCTTTTGCATGGTTAGCGGGTTTTATCTCTGTAAAACAATTTAGTGAAATTCATAGTATATATTTGTCTTAACTTGACCCCCGCTCATTTTTACACGGGACCAGACTGGCGATTTCAGAGACAGCTGTATGAGTGTTCGAAAAGAAAAGACACGTTTGCCATTAACAAACATACCCTTTTTGGGTAGGGTTCCAACAAGCGCGATAACCAAAAATAAAGCACGGTTAAAATGAGGAAGTTTGGATTTTATATCTCCCCAAAGTGATAACTGGTAACAAACACAATAATGGATTGACATATAGTTAAATATATTTTATTTCGACATAAAAATCTTGGACCCAAACAAAAATTTAAATCCCCTTGGGGGATACAAAAACAACAACAAATTCTCGCAATAAATACGCCAAGGCAAGGTACACTAATACAATATACATTATAAAATAAAGTACAAATCCCCCCGACTAAACCAAAGTACCTACCTCCTATCTATTTTTTGTTATTACTTTTTCATACCTTAAGGCTAATTCAATTACATTCAGAAAAAGTTTTTTAAACAAATTTAACAGCACAATTTTGGTTTATTATTTTCAATAATGAACCTTTGGAATCGTCACGAAAAAAAAAAAAAATTACCCCCCCTCAAAATTTGATATTATACGTTTCAAGGTACGTAGAATCCAAAAATCGAATAAAAAAAAATCCGTTTGTCCGCCGTACGCCGTACGCCGTGATGGGCACTTTTGCCACTTAGCGTTGACCGATTTGGATGAAATTTGGTGTATAGGTCCCATCTGGGCTCTAATTGTGCCCCGAAACTTTTGGGTGCAATCGAATACACCCTTGGCGATTTTTGCCGCTTTTTAGCGGTT
>CM022876.1:30663009-30740258 GCA_012654025.1 Pachypsylla venusta | reverse complement strand
TTCTATTCCTAGATAATATGCGTCTACTTCTCAATATTGATATTGAAAAGTAGAAATAACCATAATTCCGGTCTTTTCGGATCGTCTATTCCTAGATAATATGCACCTAAGATAATATGCGTCTACTTCTCAATATTGATATTGAAAAGTAGAAATAACCATAATTCCGGTTTTTTCGGATCGCCTATTCCTAGATAATTATAATATGCGTCTACTTCTCAATATTGATATTAAACAGTATAAATAACCATAATTCCGGTCTTTTCGGCTGTTCTATTCCTAGATAATATGCGCCTACTTCTCAATATTGATATTGAAAAGTAGAAATAACCATAATTCCGGTCTTTTCGGATCGTCTATTCCTAGATAATATGCACCTACTTTTCAATATCAATATTGAGAAGTAGGCTCATATTATCTAGGAATAGAACAGCCGAAAAGACCGGAATTATGGTTATTTATACTGTTTAATATCAATATTGAGAAGTAGACGCATATTATCATTACCTAGGAATAGGCGATCCGAAAAGACCGGAATTATGGTTATTTCTACTTTTCAATATCAATATTGAGAAGTAGACGCATATTATCTAGGAATAGACGATCCAAAAAGACCGGAATTATGGTTATTTCTACTTTTCAATAACAATATTGAGAAGTAGACGCATATTATCTAGGAATAGACGATCCGAAATGACCGGAATTATGGTTAGTTCTACTTTTTAATAACAATATTGAGAAGTAGACGCATATTATCTAGGAATAGAACAGCCGAAAAGACCGGAAATATGGTTATTTCTACTTTTCAATAACAGTATTGAGAAGTAGGCGCACATTATCTAGGAATAGAACAGCCGAAAAGACCGGAATTATGGTTATTTATACTGTTTAATATCAATATTGAGAAGTAGACGCATATTATCATTATCTAGGAATAGACGATCCGAAAAGACCGGAATTTTGGTTATTTCTACTTTTCAATATCAATATTGAGAAGTAGACGCATATTATCTAGGAATAGAACATCCGAAAAGACCGGAATTATGGTTATTTCCACTTTTCAATATCAATATTCAGAAGTAGACGCATATAATCTAGGAATTGAACATCCGACAACGCCGAAAACTGTTATAAAATCTACCAAGAAATTCACGTTGATTATTTAAAATCAACACTGGATTCGTTCCACTCAAAATGTCAGCAAAATTCGGACCCGCTTGTTTGATTTTTACATAATTTTATTGAACATGATGTTTAGGAAATTTGAATGAGATATCATTCAGGAAACACATTGGCGTCAGCCAACGATCATACCACGTTGAATACACCAGTTCCCATTAGATCACTGAAGTTAAGCAACGTCGGGCGTGGTCGGTACTTAGATGGGTGGCCGCTTGGGAACACCACGCATCGTAGGCTCTTTTTTCCAGCCCAACCCAGGCTGGGTGAGGTCAATGTGGGTAGCTGGTTTGCAAGTTTCCAGCGAATGGAAGATAAAACCCCCTTCTTGAATGACGAATAGATGTTACAGAGACGTTAAGCCAAATCATTTTGATTTTTATCAGAACGTCTTCCAAATTGAAACACAAACAAACACACATACGTACATGCTAATGTTGTTTTCTGTTACTGGCAGTCAATCCTACACAAACCACGTACCCATATTATGTGTGCACTATTTTTTTTTCTCTACTTTTTACTAGTCTAAAAGTTTTTTTATGCTGGAAAAATTCAGCTTGTAACTTTTATGACAACTTTGTACTTTCTATAGAACTAACTTTAACTTGAAGATTCGTGCCAAATGAACTTTCTGGCATTATAATAAAACCAGAAGGAGAATAAAAAGTATACAAAGTTTGTCAGTGGAATTTTAATTCTTATAGGTACAATTGGCGTTAAGTTTCAATGTTAGTTAGGGATACCTCTGTGAACTAAAAAGTTTTAGTCAGAGTGCCCCCCCCCCCTCAGGATCCCAGGACCAAATCTCTAAAATCAAAAACATAACCAATTTTGATGAAATTTAAAATGGGCAAATATGACACTTTTTCAATTTTAAAAAATGGACCCAGGGGTGTACCTCTAACAGGGAGCTCGCTAGGGGCCCTAACAAGCTCCTCGAAATGGAAATTCCTTTTAAAAGAAAACGGTTCGGTAAAGTCAAATAAAATTCAAACCAAATAATGCCTATAACTTACAAGGATTATTGAAAATACTTATCACTGTATATTCAGAGCATTTATTCGGAATGGCTCCCCAGGGTTCAGTGAGCCACTCCGCACCACGTAACCAATTTTGTTAAAATATGAATCTTATAATCATAGCAATATTTTACCTAAAGGCATTGGTCCTTGGGAGCGAAAATTCATCAGGGGCCCCGTTTAGAGGCCCTGACAGGGTGCTAAACACGAATAAATTTTATAATCTAATTTTGATCAGATTTGGTATGTATAATATTGATCAAATTTGGTTTGGTAGAAATTTCAGTTTTGGGGCCCTGGCAGGGGCCACAGTAAATGTAAAAATATAAAAGTCGTCCCATTTTGAAAAAATTTGGTATACTCAGTCAGAAATTTTGATTTTTGGGGGCTTGGCCGGGGCCCACAAATATAAACATAAAAAATTCGTCCGATATTAATAAAAATTCATGTACACAGTCAACCAAGTATCGGAGTGTACAATTTTTTGTATTTTGAAGAAATTTTGGTATTGGGGCCGGGGCACCGGGGCTCAAAAATATAAAATTATTATAAAAGTGGTCTCATTTTTATATTATTGACCACTGCACACTCAGTTGTTCTGATTTTAATTTAGGAATTCTAATATTTTAACATCAGAACAACGAACAACTGAGAGTGTTCAAAAATCTGATTTAGCGATCCGCGATCATTGGTTGAATATTCAACTAAGGAAAGGAAACTAAGAAACGAATGTAACGAGTTTATATCAGTTGTTTTTAAATTCTTGCGAGAAGTATATTTTGGGCGGGGTAAATATTGCTACTCTTGACGCCTTTTTTTACAAGAAGTGTTTTTTTGGAGGGATACCTATATTTTAAGCGAAAAGTGAGACGATTTTAATGTGGTGTTCTTTTTGAAGGACGGTGGTATTTTCAGGGTTAACAAAAAACAAGACGAGGATTCAATCTTCTGCATTTTATTTTATCAAACAAACAAAAAAACAATAAAACAAGAATAACCTCCATTGCTCCTTGTAATAAGAAATAAGGAGAATTTATAACCAAAGTCCTCTTCCAAAAGACGTATTGGATGGTTTCATGCTTCACAGATCTATACAAATTACGGGATTGGGGACGGGGACGGCCGGCCCCTACTCAAGGTAGCATTCCGTTGCTAGCGACTGATATGCGCGACAGATACCGGCGACAGTTTGTTTTGATCGTTTGAACAGTTAAAGTGTTTATGTCCGACGTTTTAAGTGCGGCTAAAAAAAGATTGATAGTGAGATTATTGGAGGAGGAAGACGAAGACGTTCTTATCATATCTTATTTTCTTCCGGAAAAACGGATGAATATCGACAGAATTTACACGTCACGACCAGAAGAGGGTTGCTTTCAAATACTGATAACAAAACATCTAAGTTTGAAAGAAGAAAAGTTCAGAAGATATTGTTGATTGAATTCAGAACAATTTAATTTTGTTTAATTGAAAATGACATTCAACCATTATCACAATACTATCTTTATAAGAGTCCAGTCTGACATCAAATAGGGGTGGGTTTCGACTAAAAAAACTCAACCGACATCTCATCTTCATCGAACAAAATGACATTTTCAGTTTTCTACCGAAATTAATAAGAAACATAGTAAAAAAGAATGACTCATTCCTGACTGGAGCGACCGTACTGCTCTCGAAGCGACAGGGTCGCGCGACCCAGTCGCCTGCTTCGGTTTGTCCTTCATGTAAATACATAGAAAGCAGTGTGTCTCGGTCGCTAGGAACGGAATGCTACCTTAAGCCACCACAATAAGAAACTGGATCTGTTGCAGTATAGAATTTTCGACTCATTTAGGTGAGTCGACTTGACTCGACTCACTAATTGGAGTCGACTCTCGATCTTGACTCGCATCGAGTGACAATTTTAAAAACATCTTATTTGGTAAGAAAGACATAATAAAACCAATTGACAAAAGTGGCATCTTCCAAATAAACGTCCCCAACTTCGGTGAATACATTAAAAAGACATCACAATCAATCGTCACCAGAATAAAAGACCATTTTCCTTCAGCAAACAATAAACATCGATATCGAAATTTACTGATTATATGATAACCAATAATATATGGCAACATCGAAAACGAGCTCCTGCTTCTGAGCGCACGGCAGTGCGCCAGTCCAAGTTCCAGAAAGCACCAGTTTTTCACACCGTCATATATCCGGTTCTACAAGGGATAGATCATTGAAATTTTGAACATACATTCCGTAGTATAGTACAATATACAGGATAAACTTAAAAAGTTAATAGTAACCCGGGCAGGAGATTCGTAATTTCAAAGTTTGCACTTTTGGATACTCACTGACTGTCATGACTGATTCACTCATCATCAAAAGTTTCAGGCACTTCCCGTACTCCTAGAACGCTAAAATTTTGCATGACGTTAGGAATTGACATCCAAGTAAAGGGAAAAATCCAAAAATTTGAACTTTTTAACTCTAAGTAATCCGAAACGGTGTCGCTTTAGGGAAGACAAGACAACGTATTATAATGTAGTTTTAAATGATAAAACACTGAAATCTTGCACAAAGTTAGATATTTACACGCAATTAAGCAGGAAATAATTTATATTTGAACTCTCACACTCCCGGTGCTCCAAAACGGTTCCGCTTTAGGGAAGGAGATGCTCGAAAACAGTTTTTAAACTCGTAGGACGTTGAAATCTTGCATAAAGTTAGATATTTACATACAATTAAGCAGGAAATAATTTATATTTGAACTCTTTCATTCCCGATGCTCCAAAATGGTTCCGCTTTAGGGAAGGAGGTTGTCGAAAACTAGTTCAAACTGGTAGGACACTGAAATCTTGCATTAAGGAAGATATTTACATGCAATTAAATGGAAAATAAATATATTCATTCTTTGACTACTAGTGTTCCAAAACGGTTCCGCTTCAGGTACAAATATACTCGAAATCTAGTTTCAACTGCTAAGACACTGAAATCTTGCATGAAGGTAGAGACTTAAATTCAAATGAATCCGCAAATATCAAAATTCAAACTTGTTAACACTCAGTGTGATAACTTCAGGGAAAAAGATACACTACGAGTATATAAATATTTGCGTCGGTATTACTTTAAGAGAATTTCTGTTTTTATTTGCTTTTTGGTGGTGCATATTACCTACTTTATTAATACTTTGGTGTTAGATTTTATTGGACATTTGGGTCCGGTTCACACAGAAATTTCCTGGTTTCTGATATGTTGTGTAATCGAAAAGAAGAAGAAGAAATAAAGAAAACACGGTTAATAATCAGTTATATATAGTGATCTTGCAAAAAGTATTGCTATCTCACAAAATATTATCATTGAAAAAGGCCAAGTTCCACTTACTCAACCAAAAAATTCTGCCTATGAAAGTAGTGATATCTATTATCGGGGCTAAGTTTATTGTTGCTGTATATCCCGCACTTAAATTTATTATTGCGCGTTCTTCTGTCTCAATTCTCTTAAAGTAATACCAACTTTACACTTGGTTACTTTTAAAAAGGTAGTATTTTACGACTCCCCTAAGAAAAAAACTGACCAAAATGATAATTCGAGTTGTGAGTCGATTGTGGATGACTAAAACATCCCTATACAGTATGTACATTCAAAACGGCACGAAAACTTTAATTGGGGAATTTTCTTTCACCTTTATATTGGTTGTAACAGGATTTTTAGATTTTGCCTGGACTTTTTGAGTACATCGTATCGGATTTTGAGATCGTCATTAATGATTTTGTCTGTGTTATGAAATGGAGCAAGCAATCAATATATTTGGGAGCATTTTGATATAAAGCAGATGATATTTGACACCATCATTTATAGTTTCAAATGCTTCAATGGTATAACCGTGAAATGTCGATGGATTTAATGTCATTGTTTAAATTTAAATGCAACCCTGAACTTCTAGAATTAAAATCATTGATTTAATATTTTGATTACCGGATTTAATGAACTCGATCAATGTTAAATCTTATGACCATTCAGATTGTATGAATGCTAATTATAATCCATCACGTCTCGGACATTCTGTACATAAATTCCAAACTTCGAGAGCCATCTTTTAATCAAGAATTCAAAATAGGAATCCTATAAAACAATGGGTCAACTGAACTTTAAATGATGAACTTATATGGCAGAACAGTTCACTTCAATCAAGTGCTCCATTAATTGAATGAAGGCTAAACTGAACATAGAAGAAGAACGATGAACTTATATGGCAGAACAGTTCACTTCAATGAACTGTTCAAATAAAATCAAAAGCAATAACTGAATGAAGGCCAAACTGAACATAGAAGAAGAACGATGAACTTATATGGCAGAACAATTCACTTCAATGAACTGTTCAAATAAAATCAAAAGTAATCCAATAAAATTGAAAGTTATAATTGAACGAAGTCTGAACTGAACTCTGAAGAAGAACGATGAACTTATGTAGTAGAACAGTTCACTTCAATGATGTGTTCCAATAAAATTCAAAGTTATAATTGAATGAAGTCTGAACTGAACTTTAAAGAAGAACGATGAACTTATGTTGTAAAGCAGTTCACTTCAATGAAGTGTTCCAATAAAATCCAAAGTTATAATTGAATAAAGGCTGAACTAAACTTCAAACAATAATGATGAACTTATATTGTAGAACAGTTCACTTCAATGAAGTGTTCCAATAAAATCAAAAGTAATAATTGAATGAAGGCTGAACTGAACTTTAAACAAAAACGATGAACTTATATTGTAGAACAGTTCACTTCAATGAAGTGTTCCAATAAAATTCAAAGCTATAATTGAATGAAGTCTGAACTGAACTTTATAAAAGAACGATGAATTCATATTGTAGAACATTTCACTTCAATGAAGTGTTCCAATAAAAACAAAAGTTATAATTGAATGAAGGCTGAACCGAACATTAAAGAAGAACGATGAACTTATATTGTAGAACAGTTCACTTCAATGAAGTGTTCCAATAAAATCCAAAGCTATAATTGAATGAAGGCTGAACTGAACTTTAAACAAGAACGATGTACTTATATTGTAGAACACTTCACTTCAATGAAGTGCTCCAATAAAATCAAAAGTAATAATTGAATGAAGGCTAAAATGAACATAGAAGAAGAACGATGAGCTTATATGGCAGAACTGTTCACTTCAATGAACTGTTCAAATAAAATCAAAAGTAATAAATGAATGAAGTCTCAACTGAACTTTAAAGAAGAACGATGAACTTACATTGTAAAACATTTCACTTCAGTGAAGTGTTCCAATAAAATTCAAAGTTATAATTGAACGAAGTCTGAACTGAACTTCGAAGAAGAACGATGAACTTATGTTGGAGAATAGTTCACTTCAATGATGTGTTCCAATAAAATTCAAAGTTATAATTGAATGAAGTCTGAACTGAACTTTAAAGAAGATTGATGAACTTATATTGTAAAATAGTTCACTTCAATGAAGTGTTCCAATAAAATCAAAAGTAATAATTGAATGAAGGCTGAACCGAACTTTAAAGAAGAACGATGAACTTATATTGTAGAACAGTTCACTTCAATGAAGTGTTCCAATAAAATCCAAAGCTATAATTGAATGAAGGCTGAACTGAACTTTAAACAAGAACGATGTACTTATATTGTAGAACAGTTCACTTCAATGAAGTGTTCCAATAAAATCAAAAGTAATAATTGAATGAAGGCTGAACTGAACTTCCTAAAAGAACGATGAATTCATATTGTAGAACATTTCACTTCAATGAAGTGTTCCAATAAAATCGAAAGTAATAATTGAATGAAGGCTGAACTGAACTTTAAACAAGAACGATGAACTTATATTGTAGAACAGTTCACTTCAATGAAGTGTTCCAATAAAATCCAAAGTAATAAGTGAATGAAGGCTGAACTGAACTTTTAACAAGTACGATGAACTTATATTATAGAACAGTTCACTTCAATGAAGTGTTCCAATAAAATCAAAAGTAATAATTGAATGAAGACTGAACTGAACTTTAAAAAGGAACGATGAACTTATATTGTAGAACAGTTCATTTCAATGTAGTGTTTCAATAAAATCAAAAGCTATAATTGAATGAAGGCTGAACTGAACTTTAAACAAGAACGATGAATTTATATTGTAGAACAGTTTACTTCAATGAAGTGTTCCAATAAAATCAAAAGTAATAATTGAATGAAGGCTGAACTGAACTTTGAACAAGAACGATGAACTTATATGGCAGAATAGTTCAATGAACCTGAACTTTGTAAACGAATCCTCGAAGGAACGTCTCTCATCACTATTGTCTATGGTGCTTTCCGTATTAAACTTTTATTTTTCTATACTTCATATATAGGAAGATAAAGTATAGATTTAGAAAGAAGATTATGATTTACAGTTACTGTTTTCTCTATTCATACAGGTTGCATCATTGGGAGTAAACAATCTCATTTTTATGAGATCTTAGTTGCATATAATTATCCATAAATTCCTCATTACGAAATATGCCTTATATATTTTTTAAGTTTTTCTTTTAGTAATTCATCTGTTATTCCAATAAAATTCAAAGTTATAATTGAATGAAGTCCGAACTGAACTTTGAAGAAGAACGATGAACTTATGTTGTAGAACAGTTCACTTCAATGATGTGTTCCAATAAAATTCAAAGTTATAATTGAATGAAGTCTGAACTGAACTTTAAAGAAGAACGATGAACTTATATTGTAAAATAGTTCACTTCAATGAAGTATATTGTAAAATAGTTCACTTCAATGAAGTGTTCCAATAAAATCCAAAGTTATAATTGAATGAAGGCTGAACCGAACTTTAAAGAAGAACGATGAACTTATATTGTAGAACAGTTCACTTCAATCAAGTGTTCCAATAAAATCCAAAGCTATAGTTGAATGAAGGCTGAACTGAACTTTAAACAAGAACGATGTACTTATATTGTAGAACAGTTCACTTCAATGAAGTGTTCCAATAAAATCAAAAGTAATAATTGAATGAAGGCTGAACTGGACTTCATAAAAGAACGATGAATTCATATTGTAGAACATTTCACTTCAATGAAGTGTTCCAATAAAATCAAAAGTAATAATTGAATGAAGGCTGAACTGAACTTTAAAGAAGAACGATGAACTTATATTGTAGAACAGTTCACTTCAATGAAGTGTTCCAATAAAATCAAACGTAATAATTTAATGAAGGCTGAACTGAACTTTAAACAAAAACGATGAACTTATATTGTAGAACAGTTCACTTCAATGAAGTGTTCCAATAAAATCCAAAGTTATAAGTGAATGAAGGCTGAACTGAACTTTAACAAGTACGATGAACTTATATTATAGAACAGTTCATTTCAATGTAGTGTTTCAATAAAATCAAAAGTAATAATTGAATGAAGGCTGAACTGAACTTTAAACAAGAACGATGAAGTTTTCCAATAATATCCAAAGCTATAATTGAATGAAGGCTGAACTGAACTTTAAACAAGAACGATGAATTTATATTGTAGAACAGTTTACTTCAATGAAGTGTTCCAATAAAATCAAAAGTAATAATTGAATGAAGGCTGAACTGAACTTTAAACAAGAACGATGAACTTATATGGCAGAATAGTTCAATGAACTTGAACTTTGTAAACGAATCCTCGAAGAGAACGTCTCTCATCACTATTGTCTATCGTGCTTTCCGTATTAAACTTTTATTTTTCTATACTTCATATATAGGAAGATAAAGTATAGATTATGATTTACAGTTACTGTTTTCTCTATTCATACAGGTTGTATCATTGGGAATAAGCAATCCCATTTTTATGAGATCTTAGTTGCATATAATTATCCAAAAATTCCTCATTATGAAATATGTCTTTATATTTTTTAAGTTTTTCTTTTAGTAATTCATCTGTTATTCCAAGTGTATTTGCTACCAAGTGGAATTCTCCTTCCTCCTGCTGTAAAAAAAAATAATTAAATATTAGTTAACGATCATACCACGTTGAATACACCAGTTCCCGTCAGATCACTGAAGTTAAGCAACGTCGGGCGTGGTCAGTACTTGGATGGGTGACCGCTTGGGAACACCACGTATTCTTGGCTCATTTTTCCCGCCCAAACCAGGCTGCGTTAGGTCAATGTGGGTAGATTAATAATAATATACCTATATCCTCACGTTCTTGAAATGTGGTACATTTTTTGAAAAATATAATGAATTAGGTAAATAAGAGTTAAGGCGTAATGTCTAAAACTCTAGGAGATCAAGAGACGATTCTTTTTTGTCACTAATCAGATTATTTCAGAATAGTCCAAAATAAAGTACAATATACACTAGTCCAAATCGTCGACACGACACGATACTTTTTCCACCTATCAGTGTCAGTCATTTTCTCCACCCTACCTTACCGACATCATGTTTATCGTTACCAACGATACTTTTTATCATCTGGGGTTAGAGGTCTCCACCCTACCGTCATTATGTTAATCGTTGCCAACGGTACTTTTTGTCGTGTCGGGTCGGAGGTCTCCACCCTACCGACATTATGTTTATCGTTACCAATGATACTTTTTATTGTCTCGGGTCAGAGGTCTCCACGCTACCGACATTATGTTTATCGTTACCATCCATACTTTTTATCGTGTTGGGTCGGAAGCTCGTGGCTTTGTGTAAATATAGTTCTTCAATAATAGAATCCTCCACTAGATGGTGTCTTTTCTCGTTTTGAGTATGTGATTCATCTTGACAAACTTCTGATTGCACAGAAGCTTGCCGCTTTAAAAGAGCAGCTGATTTCAAGTTCGTGTCTAACTCATAAAATATGCACTACCAGCGCTAGTGGCCAAAAGAGCACGTTTTACAGGGTAACCCATAAAAACCTGACACATGTTAAATTGATTTAACCCTTATTATTGAAATGTTGTTATTGCATTTGAAAGCTGTAAAAATGACGTTTTCACACATGGGAAATGGTCTTAGTTATGTAATAAAACGTCCAGCAAGTGGCGGCCGATTCCATCCAAGGACATTCTCTCCGATTAGCATTTGACGATCAGTTAGGGTAATTTCTTGTCGGATGACTTCTTTTAAATCGCGTTTATCTATATTGCGAGGTTTGTTCATTTAAACCTGAAGACTTTAAGTATCCCCAAAGTGGCCAAATTGAAAGATCAGGTTAGTGTAGTAGCCAACTGATATTCCCGAAACGGGAGATGATATGTCCAGAAAACATTTCTCTAAGCAGAAATGTTTCCTGTTGTACCATCTTGCTGAAAATACACTTTCTCCCTCTCTCTCTCTCTCTCTCTGGCGGATAGAGTTTACAGTAACTACCATTTCATTTGCTTCAAAGAAGTATCCGATGTATCAGTCTCACACCAAACTGTTACACGATTACTATGTAGTTGTCATTAAACGTCATTTTTTCCTCTGTGATATGCAATAAAAATTAATTAACTGTGAACGTTAATGAACTCCACTTTTGACCCCCATATACATCCCGAAATGCACTTGCATATGTGTATGTATGTATCTATGTTACGCGATACAAGCCACAATTTTCATCCGATTTTGACGAAATTTGGTATACATGTTTAGGGTATGAAGGAAATTTGCTGTATAGTTTTCCCCAGGGGGTGTCCAATATTGAGTTTTTTGAAAATGATTTTTATCTTTTTAGCGGTTTGTTATTGAAACGTAAATTTTGATATGTGATGACTGGTGTTAAGGGCTTTCCAATTTTGAAGAATTTGGTACCCTGCAGGGGAGAGCCCCCCTTTTTTTAATTTGATCAAGATATTTTTTTCTATTAATGACTACAACACTAACGTAAACACCTAGTCATATTGATCCAGTAGTTATTTTCAATAATAAAAGAGATGTTTGTGTCAGCACACATCATTGTGTTGCTAATTTGTCATCGTGTATCTTGCTTACCTCATCCATACGAGTGACAAGGAAAATATTGATGCTTCTTAACTTTGGGCCGTTGAGATATAAATTAAAATCAAAACCAAAGAGGTCAATTTCAACTTTCGCCATTCTTTGGCCAACTTCATTAATTTTATAAATAAATCGTTTGTTGAGCATACTTGTTTTTTGAGTATATTTAGCAAACCCACAAAACGGGGAGGATAAATAATATATAGATTTGAATGTCGATTCTCCCGATTCGACACTAAAAATGTATATCTCTGGATTTTCCTTGTTGTTTGAATACATTAGTGAGTAGGTTACAACATGTGAATAATCATTATCTGTAATTATAAAAATAATCTTAAATCATATGCGCATGGTCCACCAGCAATGGGGATACTCGTGCTGAAGAGGTTGTTTTGGCCAGGATTAGGATTGGCCACACCAGACTTACTCACAGTTTCCTTGTCGTTGCGGCGAGCCTCTAACTGTGCGCCACATTCAGACCTGTCCATTAAATGGCCGCCTCAGGCTCTTGTTTCCATATGAAATTTCTCTGGCCGACGATAAACAGGTGTGACTAACTTGCTCAGATACCTTAAATTGACTAAACTGTTCGATAAATATTTTTTGAGGTATCGTTGCGGGGGACATAGATTTAGCAATTAGTTAAAGCGCCTAATGAAAAAAAAAATCTCAATATATAATGAAGGTTGAAAATTACTATATCTTCACTTGACTAAAAAATAATAAAGATGTTAAAGAGCTAACTAGTTTCGCCCCCTCCTGAGAATATCATCGCAGCTAGTGTCAGAGAAATAATCTTTATTTCTCTGACACTAGCTCCGATGATGTTCTCAGGAGAGGACTAAAATAGTTAGCTCTTTAACATCTTTAAAAATTTTTAGTCGAGTGAAGATATAGTAATTTTTACTTCATTACGGTTTTACTTGACATAGTATCCCAATTTAACCAACATAATATATAAATCAGAAATTTGTGTGTACCTATGTATGAGGGGTTGCCTGTTACAATACCACAGCCCAAACGGTAGCAGATAGCGAAAAATTGATGGGAATGGACCCCCCCCCCAAATCATGATCTACGACCCCAGGAAAATTATCAGAACTAAAATATGTCAAGACGTTTTCAAGTTACGGTCAAAGTTATAACTTAAAATTTGTCGCGACAACATATCAACTCAAAGTGAGAAAAATTTTGGTGACTATTTAGTCCTTATTTTGGGATATTTTCTTCAAAGATATGGCCAGCTATTCCAGAGTTAAAGTTTCGCAACCGGGAACGGGTAAAATAAAATTTAGAAAAAATACTAATAGTCAGAATGGCTATGCCTCTAAGGCGCCTAGCAAAATGTTAATTGTCGGGTTTTAAAGGTTGCAATATATGTATAGACTGGGCACAAACCAATACCCCCTCCCCTGAATTTCCATTTTCCTTGAAAAACGAAACTAGCAATATAAATACCGTAGCGAAGAACAAGCGAAACAGCTATAGTCTGTAATAATTGGAGCCAAGAAATTATCATAAGCCAACGATCATACCACGTTGAATACACCAGTTCCCGTCAGATCACTGAAGTTAAGCAACGTCGGGCGTGGTCAGTACTAGTACTCACCCAGCCTGGGTTGGACCCAACCCAGGCTGGGTGAGGTCAATGTGGGTAGCTGGTTTGCAAGTTTCTAGCGAATATGGAGGGTAATACCCCGTCTTGAATGACCAATAGTCAATAGATGTTAAAGAGACGTTAAGCCAAATTGAAAAAAAATATATTTTATTGCATCTTTAACTATTTGCAGCAGACCTCTGTTCAGGAAAGAGCGAAAGATTGTGTAAAAATAGAAATTTTAACAAAATTGCCCTTGTCTCTCTAAAATAGGGGTTCTCAAACTTTTTGGCACCGCGCCCCCCTTTCTAGAAATGGAAGCCTCCCACGCCCCCCAATCAAAATGCTAATGTGTTGCTGAATGCTATCTCATTCAAAACACTAATGCGTTGCTGAATGCTATCTCAATTTGAACGCTAATGTGTTGCTGAGTGCTATCTCAATTTGAACGCTAATGTGTTGCTGAGTGCTATCTCATTCAAACCGCTAATGTGTTGCTAAATGCTATCTCATTCAAACCGCTAAAGTGTTGCTGAATGCTATCTCAATTTGAACTCTAATATATTGCTGAATGCTATCTCAATCAGAACGCTAATGTGTTGCTGAATGCTATCTGATTCAAACCGCTAATGTGTTGCTGAATGCTCATTCAAATTTTCTAAACATCATGTCCGAGAAAATTACCTTTGTAAAAAATTGTGTACATATATATTAACTAAATGATAATAATTCAACTGGTCTCGCCCCCCCTTGTCGTGCCTTCACCCCCAACCCAGACTGGGAAACTCTGCTCTAAAACTAGATAGAAATAGTCTATTTTCATGGTTCTCAGTCATTTGCTATGAGCAGAGTATTCGTATATTCGTGAGCTAAATTCTTCTTTGGAAGTTTGTAAGCTCCTGCACATTAGCCTCTTCTGGGCTTTTTGTGCTTGGAAAGTAGCCTGTTTTCCGAGCTAAGGCCTAAGATCTGTGCAATCTTGATCAGACTTTTGGCTAGGTGTTTTGCGTGAATGTCAAGCCTGTGGGATGCAGGTGTCCCATACTTGGTCTTCACGCAATGAGGGAGTTGCAATCAAAGATAACGTGAGAAGCCGTTCTCTCATCCTCCCCACATAGTCTGCACATAACTTGGTCTTGATGGAAGTCCATAGTGTGCATATGTTTTCTCAATCCACAGTGCCCAATGATCAGGCCCGTTGCTAGTCTGATGTTTGTGACTGAGGGCAAGGATCTCTATAGTAAGGTCCTTAGATGATCCCTATAACACAGCCTTGCTGTGTCTCAGGCCTGAGACGTCCTTCCACCGCCTCAGATGGTTTTCGAAGATTCATCCGTCAATGAAATTCTTGATCTCAGTCATGCTTAGTCCGATCACGGGCTCCGGCCCAATGAATAGTGTCGCTGCGACACGGCCCCATTTTTGCCAGGTGATCGGCTTGTTCATTGCCTGTTATTGTGACCTGGCACCCAACCAAGGTTAACCCGGTTATTAAGCAGAGACAATGTTATAGCATTCTAAACAGTGGTTCCTGTAGAAATAGACTATTGAGGTTCTCAATCATTTGCTATTAGCAGAGACAATGTTATAGCATTCTAAACAGTGGTTCCTGTAGAAATAGCCTATTGTGGTTCTCAATCATTTGCTATGAGCAGAGACAATGTTATAGCATTCTAAACAGTAATTTCTGTAGAAATACACTATTGAGGTTCTCAATCATTTGCTATGAGCAGAGACGATGTTATAGCATTCTAAACAGTGGTTCCTGTAGAAATAGACTATTGTGGTTCTCAATCATTTGCTAGGAGCAGAGACAATGTTATAGCATTCTAATTCTGTAGAAATAGACTATTGTAGGGATGGGCTAGTCATCCACGAGTCGACTCACGACTCGACTCACTCACGAGTCGAATCATCTTTTTGAAATGAGTCTACTCTTCAAAGAGTCGACTTACAAGTAGCTTTTTTTTTATTGACTGATTTTTTCGTGTGTTTGTTGTTTACTAAAGGTCTTTTTAATGTATTCGCCGAAGTTGGGGACGTTTATTTGGTAGATTCCCTTTTTGTCAATTGGTTTTATTATGCCCTTCTGATCAAATAAGGCGTTTTTGAAAATTATCACTCGATACGAGTCGAGATCGAGAGTCGACTATTGTGAAGCGGCGGGATCAGTGGACTGCAATTTTAGGGCGGAAACTTCTATTCATAAAAAAAAACATATAATTTTTATGAAAATCCTTGAAAAATTCCGTTTGACCCATTTCAATTTCAGACCGCACTTAGTGGCTTACATATCGCGATAGGTATGCTCTGTATTTACTTACATTCTACCGTACCACCGGAGTTACCAGCACTCTCCTTTAAATCTATGGCATTTAGAATTGCATTTGAGGGATCCAAAAGAAGGTATCCAGAGCCAGTGGGGCTGTTGTATTTCAATACACCTTAAACAATAAAAAGAAAGAAAAAGTAAATAATATCATTTTATAAATAAAATCCAAGCCTTTGAAAGAGTGTTTGGTGTGGCAAGTTGGCAACATCATGTCCACCTCGAATACTATCTCGCAAATCTTGTGCGGCTACATAAAATAAGCCTGTGTGTGTGGGGGGGGGGGAGTGGTNCACCACGAATACTATCGTGGTACAGAGACACCCTTTTTATATTCACACACCACACTGGGACCTCGTAGATTTGAAAGGTATACAATACTGGCTGCTTAGAGGCACGGCCATTCTTACTTTTTAGTATTTTCTAAATTTCATTTTACCCGTTCCCGGTTTTACCTTTGCAGAAACTGCAAACATTTCTTGGGATCGTAGATCATGATTTTGGGGGGGTCCATTCCCATCAATTTTTCGCTATATGTTACAGTTTGTCAGGGTACACAGGTTTTTTTCGGGGGGGGGGGGGCTGGGCAAACCAATTAGGTACCACAACAGCGTCGTGGTGTTGAACCCAACTAGTTTCACAGAGAGATAATGTAAATATAGGGCTTTACAATCCCCCCCCCCTTCCGATAATCGAATGTTTCAAGCAAAGCCCCATTGGAGCGTTTCTAGCAAAGCCCCATTAGTAGCAAAGCCCCATAGGAGCGGCATCCGGAGCGGTTCGCCCTACCGTTCCTACGCCTCTGCCTATTATGTGATGTACTCAATCGCGTCCAAAAAATAGGTTTTTTTCGAGAAATGTTTCTCCCTCCATATGAAGTAAATATTTGGGCGTTTTTTTCTTAAGCTACCTAGGTTAAATTTGTTTGCCTAAAACCGCAGCCCCCCCCCATCAGGCGGTTTTGTTTCAAAGTTACCATTAGAATTAGGTAACAAGCAAAAATCCCACTGACCGATCGAAGAGGAAAATATTTATCTGAGATTTCAGATGAAACCTCAGATAGGTTCAATGAAAATCTGCCTGTTAACTCTCCTGTTAACATTTAAGTCTCTTGGTGAAACTCCCCCAGCTTATTTTAGTTAAAAATGCAATTATTTAAAACACTAGTCAACTAGTTAACACATAATTAGGACTTCCAATCCCCGCATGCGAGATTTGAGCTTAATCCCCCGGGATCCCACATTATTTAATATTATAAGGAGGAAAGTTCTCAGTGGGTAGTTATATCCTCATACATGCTCCATTCATGCTAACTGCTCAGTCGTATACTTTTACACATATTTGCCTGGTCTTTTTTCTGATCCCAAAGGGAATATGTCATCCTCACTTTGTCTAGAATCAACCAACTATTGTATTTATAAAAATCTAGTGTGAACATCACACGACTTTCCTTATTTATAAAAAAGAAGGAAGTATTGTAATGGCCTGAATTTTTCAATGCCAAAACACGTTTTGAATTCGGTATATTTGATTTCCAGCAAAGTTTATTTTGCCTTTTATGGCATAAAACTGACATACATACCAAATTTTAAGTCTCTAGCACTTGCCGTTCTTGAGATATCTTGTTCACAGACAGACACACATCACACACACCGACCAATGGCTGGTCGGGACCCCAAAACGTGTTTAGGCATTGAAAACTCGGCATCGAAAATTTCAGTCCATTACAATATTTTCCTTTTTATAGGATAAGGAAAGTAAAAATGATAAAATACTTTTCTTGTTCTCCTTCACAATAAGATCATGTTTTTTTTAAAATATTTTTTGTGCGAGATTTGCGGGATTGGAGCTTGGGGATCCAGCAGATTGCAAATCCCACAAAAAAACGCGCGTATCCCGCAAATAGTGGGATCCTGCATTTGCGGTATTGAAAGCCCTACACATAACACAAACCACAAATAATTATAGGTAATAATAAATAGCAAGGTAGGTACAACAACTTAAAATTTGAAAATATGTAGAAAAAAAGTTAAATCGCCCTAACTTTGCACTTTGTTATGTACGTATGAAACACCTTTCCCAAAAAGTGTTTTCTGCGTGAGATTAAAAAGAAGCACAGGGTTAGATGATATACACCCGCGTTTCACATTTGATGGCTCATCTCGAAAAAAATTTCGGCGGGGGGCTATAGACGGCCAGCCCCCCCCCTTTTGTACGCCTCTGCGTTTGGGCTGTGGTATTGTAAGAGACAACCCCTCATACATGTACACACAAATTTCTGATGTATATATTAAGATACAAGAAATAAAAATTAATAAAAAAACACTTGACTTTATGTTCTACAATTTTAATATATTATTCGATACGCGTATTTCGGATTTTACTCCATTATCAAATCCGAAATATGCTTATGGAATCATATATTAAAATTGTAGAACATGAAGTCAAGTGTTTTTTTATTCATTTTTATTTCTTGTACTTGATAGTCTACCAAGTGTCCTAAATGTTTTCCTTCTTTGATACAGAATATATACATAGATTACATAGTACTAAAGGTACCCAACTTTGAGTCCATCAGGGGCCCCGCTATTGCTCCTGAGGGATTATAAATTCTTAAAGCTGTATACAGATACATGACTCAAAGCACACCCCAAAGGGACTTTACTCTGGGTCCATCAGGGTTAGATGTTCCTTCGAAATCTTCTTATACATGGCATTAGCCCTAATATTGCCAAGAGGGGGGGGGGGTCAGCAAAAACTTGTAATTATGATACTTATTTTAAAGAGACCTTTAATAGTTGTCACAAAAAGTATTTTCCATCATAGTATAATAAAAATATGTATGTTCTAGGGATGATATTGAAGCCAAACTTTTGTACGGGTACTTTATGCCCCCCCCCCTGGCAATGAATGTACCAATACATTGATTGTCTAAAGCTACCATTATCTGTGCCACCTGCAAAGTTTTGATTCTATAGCGTCTAGTTCCTAGGGTCTATAGCGATTTATGTAAGATAATAATTGATTTAGGTTATATTTTCTTTAGAATTAATAAAAAAAATATCGCCTTCTTGTAATATTTTTTTTCACTATTTTGTTGGCGGGTACTTGGCGGCCCAATTGGGGGCCTCCATATTTATTATATCCTTTTGAATCCCCGTAATGCGGTGTCTGCCCTCATCGCCACCAAAGTGTTGACATTTTAATTTGAATACCTGCAACACGATCGTGTACGAATCCTTTTGGAAGATATTCCTTATTCCGCAACTTGTATAAATATGGATTCCCAACATTATTGTAAATAGTCACAATGAACAAGTGCGAGCTAATATTAAATTTTTGAGCAACTGCATCTAATACATTCAAAGTCAGTCCATAGGAGGAAGATTGCCTTTCAAAAGGTGGGTCGTAGGATATAAATGTAGACAGAAAATCATCATATCTTTCAAATTTTGCCGTTTCATCATAGAAACTGTGAGGAGAAAAAGACAAATGAATTAAGATACTATGTATCTCAGAAAAAATTATCATTGAAAAAAGAGCAAGTTCCACCCACTCTTCCCAAAAAATCCGCCTGAGAAAGTAGTGATATCTATTATAAGGCCTCAGTAGCTCAGTTGGTAGAGGGGGTAGAATCCAAACATGAACATATGATTTAACAATAACACAGGGAACTACATTGTGGCAAGCTTATATTATAGCTTAACACAACTAAATTCCTTTTTATAAGGGCCAAGTTTACTGTTGCTGCTGTATATCCCGCACTTAAATTTATTAAGTCACGTTCTTCTTTCTTAATTCTCTTAAATTTAGACTTAGTGAGTTTTTTAAAGGTAATCGTAAAATACTAACCTTTTTACAAACTGACAAAGTGTGAATTCGTTATTATTTTAAGAGAATTGAGACAGAAGAGCGTGCAATAATAAATTTATGAGCGAGATTCTCAGCAGCAACAATAAACTTGGCGTTATAATAGATATCACTACTTTCATAGGCGGAATTTTTGGGAAGAGTGGGTGGAATATGTTCATGCTTGGCTTTTTTCAATGATAATTTTATGTGACATATACCTTTACCTTTTGTAAAGATTACTATATTATGTAACTGTTTCTCTAGCCGTTTTTTTATTTCTTCTTCTTCTTTTTTTCGATTACACAACATATTGGAAATCAGGAAATTCTGTTTTAACCGGACCTAAATGTCCAAAAAGATCTAACACCATAATATTAATAAAGTAATTATGCACTACAAAGTATTTCAATGCACCTTAAACAAATAAAAACAGCTGTATTTATAGTGCATCTTCCTCCCTTAAGTTACTGCACTGAAAGTTATCGAGTTTAAATTTTGATATTTTGAGCGGGTTTAATTGAATTTAAATCTCTATACCTTCAGGCAAGATTTCAGCGTCTTAGCAGTTGAAACTAGATTTCGAGCATTTTCTTCCCTGAAGCAGAACCGTTTTGGAACACTGGTAGTAAAAGAGTGAAAATAAATAATTTTTCCATTTAATTGTATGTAAAGATTGAAAGAGTTTGAACATAAATAATTTCCCGCTTAGTTGCATGTAAATATCTATGCAAGAGTTCAGTGTTTTATTAGTTAAAAATACATTACAATAAAGTATTGTCTACCCTAAAGCGACACCGTTTTGTAACACTTATGGGTAAAAAGTTCAATTTTTCAGAATTTTCCCTTTACTTGGATCGCTAACTTCATACAAAATTTCAGCGCTCCAGATATACGGGAAGTGCCTAAAACTTTTGATGATGAGTGAATCAGTCAATATGTCAGTCAGTGAGTATCCACAAGTGCAAACTTTGAAATTACCTATCTCCCGTCCGGGTTAGCATTAACTTTTGAAGTTTATCCTGTAGTATTGTACTGCGGAATGTATGTTCAAAATTTTAATGACCTATCCTTTATAGAACCGGATATCTGACGGCGTGAATTGCTTCGTGTAAAGATGCACTAGTGTTTTCTGGAACTTTTCGTATAAAGGTTTCCTTATTTAGGTTAGTTATCACTGTTTCTCCAAAATAACCACCTTACTAAAGATATTCGAGAAGTGCCTAAACTTTTGATGATCAGTGAATCAGTCATCAGTCAGTGAGTATCCAAATGTATAAAGACCTTCCACCCTAAAATTGCCGTTTTCTAAACGGCTGAAAAATGTGATTTGACTTGATTTCTTTTGATGTTTTAGTTAGATGAGAATCCTTTCTTGGAACACAATGAGGGAACTTTTATATCAAAGTTTAAAATAAACACCGTTATACAGGGTGTAACGAAATTAAAATTTATACCCCTCTATCTGCGCCTCTGATTATTTTATGAAATAAAGGATACGGAAAACCGTACTGAACTTTATCTTCCTTTATTTGGCAGATTCCGGATGATGTCGCAGGTATTTGACGACCTTTAACAACTTTCGCTTGTTGTCACTGTTTCCTAGGGAAAATTATATTTGAATTACATTTGGCAGCCTTCGACTGTTGTCACTGCTCTAATGTGAAAAAAATATGTGAAATACCTTTGACAACCTTAGGTTATTGTCACAGTTCTCTAGTGAAAATAGTATATGCATTAGATTTAGAAGCCTTTGGCTGTTGTCAAATCTCTCTAGTAAAATTATTATACTAGGAATTAGATTTGGCAGACTTCGGCTGTTGTCATAGCTCTCTAGTGAAACTATTATATGAATTATATTTGGCAGCCTTCGGCTGTTGTAGCAGCTCTATAGTGAAAAAAAATAATTTACCTTTGACAAAATTCGATTGTTGTCGCTAGTCCCTGGAGAAGATATAATTTGAAATAGATTTTTTTCTGCTGTCCAGCTCCCTAATGAAAATATTATTTGAGTCAGATTTGGCAGCCTCCGGCTGCTGTCACAACTCCCTAGTGAAAATATTATATGAATTAGATTTGGCAGTCTTCAGATGTTGTCACACCTATCTAGTAATATTATTAAATGAATTAGATTTGGCAGCCTTTGTCGCAGCTCTAATGTTAAAAAAAATATATATTTGAATTACCTTTGAGAATGTTGTCACAGCTCTCTGGTGAAAATATTATATGCATTAGATTTAGCAGCCTTCGGCTGTTGTCGCAGCTCTATAGTGAAAAAAAATATTTGAATTACCTTTGACAACCGTCGGTTGTTGTCACAGCTCGCTGGAGAAAATATAATCTGAAAAAGATTCGGCAGCCTTTAGCTGGTGTCACAGCTCTCTAGTGAAAATATTATAAGCATTAGATTTATCACCTTTCGGCTGTTGTCGTAGCTCTATAGTAAAAAAAAAAAAATTGAATTACCTTCGACAACTTTTGGTTGTTGTCACAGCTCAAGTAATATAGAGAAAATATTACTTGAATTAAATTTGGCAGCTTTCGGCTGTTGTCGTAGCTCTAATGTGAAAAAAATAATACTTGAATTACCTTTGAAACCCTTCGGTTGTTGTCACAGCTCTTTAGTGAAAATATTTTATGGACTCCCGGTGGAGATAGCTTTAAAAGACCCGAAATTTGTCAGCAATATGTTTCACAGAGTGTTTATTTTAAATTTCATCAAATATGGAGTGATAATGCCACTTTTAGTTTAGATAAGTGACCCGAATTTGAGGTTTGGTGTCCTAAAGTGACCCAGATGAAAGTAGCCCCATGGGGTCCAAAATTTATCGATGATATGTTACAAACAGTCTCTGTTTTAAATTTCATCAAAATTGGAGTTATATTGCCTCTTTTACAGAAGTTACCCGAATTTGAGGTTTGGTGCCCTATAAAGAGTTCCCCCCCCCCGATGAAAATAGCCTTATGAGGTCCAAAATTTTTGTATGATATGATACTATAGTAGAGATCATGAATCTGAGCGCACGGCAGTGCGCCAGGCCAAGTTCCGGAAAGCACCAGTGTATCTTTACACGAAGCAATTCACCGGGTTTTTCACACCATCAGATATCCGGTTCTACAAGGGATAGGTCATTAAAATTTTGAACATACATTCCGTAGTATAGTACAATACTACAGGATAAACTTCAAAAGTCAATGTTAACCTGGACAGGAGATAGGTAATTTCAAAGTTTGTACTTTTGGATACTCACTGACTGACTGACATATTGACTGATTCACTCATCATCATAAGTTTCGGGCACTTCCCGTATACCTAGAGCGCTGAAATTTTGCATGATGTTAGCAATTGACATCCACGTAAAGGGAAAAATCCGAAAAATTGAACTTTTTACCTCTAAGTGCTCCAAAACGGTGTCGCTTTAGGGAAGAAAATACAACGTGTTTTAATGTAATTTTAACTGATAAAACACTGAAATCTTGCATAAAGTTAGATATTTACATGTAGTTTAGCAGGAAATAATTTATATTTGAACCCTTTCACTCCCGGTGCTTCAAAACGGTTCCGCTTTAGGGAAGGAGATGCTCAAAAACTAGTTTAAACTGGTAGGACGCTGAAATTTTGCATGAAAGAAGATATTTTCATGCAATTAAATGGATAAATAATTATATTCACTCTTTTACTACCAGTGCTCCAAAACGGTTCCGCTTCAGGGAAGAAAATGCACGAAACCTAGTTTCAACTGCTAAGAATCTGAAATCTTGCATGAAGTTAGAGAGACTTAAATTCAATTAAACCCGCAAATGTCAAAATTGAAACTCGTCAATTCTCAGTGCTATAACTTCAGGGAAGAAGATACACTATAAATATTGCTGTTTTTATTTGCTTTGTAGTGTATATTACTTTATTAACACTTTGGTGTTAGATTTTATTGGACATTTGGGTCCTGCTTACACAGAAATTTCCTGTTTTCCGATATGTTGTGTAATCGAAAAGAAGAAGAAGAAATAATGAAAAAACGGCCAAATAATCAGTTACATATAGTAATCTTTACAAAAAGTATTGATATCTCACAAAAAATTATCATTGAAAAAAGGCCAAGTTCCTCCCATTCTTCCAAAAAATTCCGCCTATGAAAATAGTGATATCGATTATTGGGGCCAAGTTTATTGTTGCTGCTGTATATCCCGCACTTAAATTTATTATTGCACGTTCTGCTGTCTCAATTCTTATAAAGTAATACCGACTTTACACTTGGCCAGTTTGTAAAAAGGTAGCATTATACGAATCCCCTTAGAAAAACTGACCAAGTGTAAAGTCGGTATTACTTTATAAGAATTGAGACAGCAGAACGTGCAATAATAAATTTAAGTGCGGGATATACAGCAGCAACAATAAACTTGGCCCCAATAATCGATATCACTATTTTCATAGGCGGAATTTTTTGGAAGAATGGGAGGAACTTGGCCTTTTTTCAATGATAATTTTTTGTGAGATAAAGATCTCCACATCTTTCAACACTCATCACAAGAACCAACAAAGAAGTTCAAAGAGACTTCGTATGAGTGGTGAAAGATTAAAATTAATGTTTACAAGTTATGAGTGATCATAACACAATCAATGTCAAATGCCCGTTGGGATTTATGGGCAGTCAAGTCAGGGAGTGGTATCACGAGATCAGAAGCTGGTTACAACTTATTCTGCAACCCCACTGGAGCGTTCCTCATTCCATCATCTTCAGTACTGGTTGGATTTGACTCAAACTACAAGTCCCACGATGCAAACAGTCTCCGTTTTATATTTCATCAAAATTGGAGCTCTATTTCCACTTTCAGTCGCGATTGTGAAAAATATAGGAAATATTCAGAGCTAAATGGCTTCTGATTACGATGACCATTGGGCCGAAAAAAAACCTAAGAATTTTATTTTAAAATGAATTTCTGCATCGTGCCGCGACCCTTCCGATTTTGGCTCGCGACCCCTTTAAGTTGTTGAATCCCCAGTTTGGGAACCGCTGGTCTAGTTTTCATAAAACTATCTTACTGATGAAAGCCTTCCAAATTGTCGAACAAGTTGTTGATGATCGCCTCCTTTAGTATTTTGTTTATTTCTGCCTTGGCGTCTTCGATGTTATTAATGAAAACTGGTTCTACTTCCTTTTGGGAGTAAATCTGATCACCAACTGAACTCAAGTTGCTGGCCGATTCAAAATCACAATAGTACATATTGTAGGCAAACCCTGTAAATAATATCATGCAAGATAAAACGAAACTCTGCCAATGTGACACACGGGTTTATTATTATAATGACTAAAAAAAACACCCCTCCCTTACAAAAATTGGAGGGGCACGTGCCCCCCCGGGCCCTTCCCTATATCCGCGCATGTTACTTATCTACACAATTTAATTCCATTTGTTTTCAATTATATCTTTATAATTAAATTCTATTCTTTTACTTACCATTCTGGAACATTAATAAAATTATAAAAACTGGAAAGTCAGCTTTGATATTTGAAACCATTTTGAGAAGCATCTGTCTATAAAATAATTTCAGAAAAAAATTTGGATCATAACGAAAACTATCAATATTATTGTAATAGATGATGTAGATATGAGTGTGTCAATTGTTTTTTTGTGTATTGCCTGCTAAACCTAGTGCGACCTACATTAACAAGAACTTGGTTTTGAATACAGGGTGCGGCAATTAGTTCTCCCATATTTGAAAGAGCTGGTAAATAAAAACGAAATGAGATATATTAGAAAAAATATTTTGAATTCTGAAAGCTTGTGTATTCTAGTTTTTTTTTTTTTTTTTTTTTTTCATCCATGTTTTGTAAATAATGTCATCCAAGTGACGGCCTTGGCAAGTGATGCACATTTGGAGTCTTTCACGGAAGTTTTCCATGACTCTCGTTCGCATACAGCATCTTTTTTTTTTTTTAATTTGGCTTAACGTCTCTTTAACATCTATTGGTCATTCAAAACGGGGGTTTTACACTCCATTCGCTGGAAACTTGCAAACCAGCTACCCACATTGGCCTAACGCAGCCTGGTTTGGGCGTGAAAAATGAGCCAACGATACGTGGTGTTCCCAAGCGGTCACCCATCCAAGTACTGACCACGCCCGATGTTGCTTAACTTCAGTGATCTGACAGGAACCGGTGTATTCAACGTGGTATGATCGCTGTCATTTTGAATTCTGAAAACTTGTGTATTCTGGGTTTTTTCATCCATGTTTTGTAAATAATGTCGTCCAAATGACGGCCTTGGCAAGTGAAGCAAAGTTGGAGTCTTTCCCGGAAAATTCCATGACTCTCGTCAGCATACCAGCATCAATTAGGATGATTTCTTCCAGAATTGCCTCCTTTAACTCTTCAAAGATCCCCGGAAGAAGACACAGGGACTCAAATCCGGCGAGCGAGGGGCCCACAAAATGTCATGCTGTAAGGATATTACGTGACCGGGGAACATGGGCCGTAGCCCCATACAGCCTAAAGCTGATGATGGGGTCCCAAAGTTGTGAACCCGCTTCAAAATTGTGCAAACCATACTTTTTGCGGAACGCCCTCTGAGTGGCTATAATGGATTCACATTTAAGAAAAAACAACTCGACAACAAACGTACGATACTCGCGCGACCAAACCATTGCGACACCTAAAAACTGGATGTCATTTCTTGTTGAATATCACAAACCCCATACGCTCCACCAACTATTACTTCCCCTCTCACGATTTTTTGAAAAGTGGGAGATCTAATTGGCGCACCCTGTATACCGATTTTTTCTTACATTTTTGTTAAGTCTTAAAAAAAGTCATTTGTTTAGTAAAAGTCATGCAAAATAGGGCATGCTTGAATATATCTTACAAAATATATTTATAAGATAAGGATTTGTCCTGTGGCGGAAAGGTACAATTTACCTACTGTCCACAATAAATAGTTTTCACTTTGGATTTTGACATCGTGCATTCACAAAAAATCGTGAATTTTCTATCGTCATGACAAAATAATCGTGAAGTGATTCAGTGGCATATGTAATTGAATTAAGATGTTCACACTATATGGATGTCAATCGGGACGACGAAATAATTGGGAAGTTATTCAGTAGCATATTTAATTTAATGGAGATGTTCACACTATATGTTTGTCAATCGTGACGACAAAATAATTGGGAAGTGATTCAGTAGCATTTGTAATTAAATGGAGATTTTCGCACTACACGTTTGTCAATCGTGACGGCAAAATAATCGTGAAGTGATTCCGTGGCCTGGTTAAATAATTGGAGATGTTCCCACTACACTTTTGTCAATCGTCACGACAGAAAAAATATTATTAAGGTATTCAAAGACTTTAAAACAGCTGAAGACTTATAGAGCAATCGACAGTAAATTTTTTTTTCGTGGACAAAAAAAAAAATCGTTTGTTGGGAACGAGGCGCTACCCTGAAAATTCTGCGACATCGTTCATAATTATCTCCATGAGCTTGTCTACATCAATGAGTCAATAGTATACACGTACGTACCTTCTCGTATCTAGTACCAATTAGGTGCGTAGTGCGTAGAGAAAAAACAGATCTATAAATTTACGGAGAAAATTAAGTCTATTCATTATGTGACAGTCAGGTATTGTTTTGTATCAATTTAAAGTTTTGTTTTACTTGATTGCTATGAAAAAATAATAAACCTAGAACTCTACCATTAACCATGCGCGGATATAGGGGATGGCACGTGCCCCCCCAGTTTTTTTAAGCGGGCGGTGTTTCTCAAATTTTATTAAATTTTAGTGAAGTGATTCAGTAGCATTTGTAATTAAATGGAGATTTTCGCACTACACGTTTGTCAATCGTGACGGCAAAATAATCGTGAAGTGATTCAGTAGCATTTGTAATTAAATGGAGATTTTCGCACTACACGTTTGTCAATCGTGACGGCAAAATAATCGTGAAGTGATTCCGTGGCCTGGTTAAATAATTGGAGATGTTCCCACTACACTTTTATCAATCGTCACGACAGAAAAAATATTATTAAGGTATTCAAAGACTTTAAAACAGCTGAAGACTTATAGAGCAATCGACAGTAAATTTTTTTTTCGTGGACAAAAAAAAAAATCGTTTGTTGGGAACGAGGCGCTACCCTGAAAATTCTGCGACATCGTTCATAATTATCTCCATGAGCTTGTCTACATCAATGAGTCAATAGTATACACGTACGTACCTTCTCGTATCTAGTACCAATTAGGTGCGTAGTGCGTAGAGAAAAAACAGATCTATAAATTTACGGAGAAAATTAAGTCTATTCATTATGTGACAGTCAGGTATTGTTTTGTATCAATTTAAAGTTTTGTTTTACTTGATTGCTATGAAAAAATAATAAACCTAGAACTCTACCATTAACCATGCGCGGATATAGGGGATGGCACGTGCCCCCCCAGTTTTTTTAAGCGGGCGGTGTTTCTCAAATTTTATTATACCTAAACACGTAAATTTTTTTTAAAAAAATGAATGCTGATCCTCTGTGCTTTTATCCCATTAAGAGAGGGGCACGGGCCCCTAAATAATTCCCAATCCTCAGACTAAATAGAAATACGTAAATAAATTATTGTCAAAAATTCTGTCATCCGCCATGGCACTTTCTTCGTCATCACGCTTATAAAATCGGTTATCACCCTTATGAAAGTTATTTGTGGTAAGCTCTACAGCTTTTAACAAATTAGGTATCGTACCTCAATAAACATTGCATTAAAAAGTACTGCCCAGAACTCGAACCCCCGGTCTCTTGGTTACGAATCCCTGCCCTCCCCCCTCCAAATTTTCTATTATATTGTGCTATTGTGCCCCCCAAAAACTAAAGGGCTATATCCGCGCATGCCATTAACCAGGGACGCAACTAAACTAGTCAGGACAACCACCCATTTTGCTGCGCCTTCCAACCAGAGTAAAAGCCTGTTCACATTGTCCGTTTATGGATGCCCGATCCGTTTTTTACTGGATGTGATTTATATTTTTCACTCCTGTTCACACGTTTTTTTTACGGATCCAAAGTGTCCGTTTTTTTCTCTTCCTTTTCAAGGATGCTTTGCAAGATGGACCTTTTGGACGACGACGAAGTTATAGTCCTGTGGTATTTTTACAATAAGCGGAAAAATCGCAGAAAGAAAAGAAAATATTGAGTTCATCCAATTTGTCAAAAAAGACTATCGAAAAAAGACTTCAGGATCAATATTTTTTCTCTTCAAGACTAACTCGTAAATTCAAATTACCTATATTAGTACTTTCTTTTACCAATTAAAGTTAAAGCTGATAAATTAATTTCTGAAATAAAAAATTCTAATACCCTTCATCACAGAACAGAATCAAGAGCACTGCTGATTGAAATTAAAAGTGCATCCCTTAGCCAACGATCATACCACGTTGAATACACCAGTTTCCGTCACTGAACTTGGATGGGGGACCGCCTGGGAACATCACGTTTCGTTGGCTCTTTTTTCCGGCCCAAACCAGGCTGGGTGAGGCCAATGTGGGTAGCTAGTTTGCAAGTTTCCAGCGAATGGAGCGTAAAACCCCCGTCTTGAATGACCAATATAAGGAGACGTTAAGCCAAATTAAAAAAAAAAACGGATAATGTGACCAGGATCTGCGCGTCCGATCCGTTTTTTTTTTTTTTTTACTGGATTGCTGTTGACAGCGATCCAGTAAAAAAAAATTAACGTCCGTTTTTTAAACGGATCGGATGCAATGTGAACAGCTCCATTTGAACCAAGTTGCCACTGGACATCCAGTAAATAAACGGACAATGTGAACAGGCTCTAAGACAAATATTCAAAAAATCAATTTAATGTAACCAAACACCCAACTAATGGGTATGTTCTGGTACCACTGTCTGTTTTATAGTCATTTGAAAAAAAGGGCCTCAAGGCCGATTATCCTTTGGAAGCGACTATATGTGCGACTACTGTAAGCGTATAACATATAACACTTACAGTAGACTAGGTTACAATTACCTACATGCATTTCATCAGTGACCCGTTCTGAGCTAATCGAGACTTGGCTAAATCTGTCACCTATTGGCATCTACGGCAAAAAATATCGTATATCGGGAACGGGATGCCACCCTGAAACTTCGAGGGTGTCATTCCTAAAGCAGGGTTCACACTCATGTTGGAAATGTTGGGCAACACGCAGCGTCTACACTTAATTTTTATAATGTTGTGTTGTTTTCACATAATTGTGCAAGGTGCGATTTGATTTTAGCTTCATCTTCATCTTCGTTATTCCGTAAGAGACAGCAATTTCCACAAGTGCATCATACCGTTTATTTCTGTTTTTATGATCCCCTTTGATAACCACGAGCAAGTGCGTTCTTTCCACAAAGTAATGAAATTTAGTGTTTGTTCTTGATTTAAACGCATTGTGCTTAAACCAACAAGACAAATAATAATTGTTATATAAAAACTATCCTTTGAAAATCGGATAACATGTAAAATTAAAATAACAATAAAACGGAAAATGCTTAGTTTTAAGTTAAAAATATACTCCGAATTAAAAGTTTTTAAGTTGGAAATACAGAAAAAATTATATTGACAAGTCTAAAACTTAGTATTTTTAGTATTTTATACAGGGTGTACCAAAAGTCCGAGACCGCCTGAATATCTTTTGAACAGGTCTATGTGGAGTATTGAAATTTGGCATGGTATTATACCCCAAATTAAACCACCTGATGGTGTGACCAATTTTTCAGGGGCGGGTCTCATGTGTCCACTAGGTGGTCCAACTTTTGTTTTTTAAATACGAACCCCCATCTTGTGATACATTTTCAGGAAGACAATAGGAATAGAAGTACTTTGCCATGAAAAAAAAAAAAAAATTACACCTGTAGCGTGTTTGGTTTCCAATTTGCGGCCATTTGAAATTTCTGAGATATGACATCCAAGAGTGTCTAAAACTAGGCGAAGTGTCTAAAACTAGGTGAATTATGTCTAAAAAGCAGGTACCTCAACATTGGTGTCCTATGCAATCATTCAATATCCCATTGCAAAAAAATCGCCTAGTTTTAGACACTCTTGGAAGTCATATCTTGGAAATTTCAAATGGCCGCCATTTTGACACCAAACACGCTAGACGTGTAAATTTTTTTGCGAAGTACTTTTAATTCTACTGTCTTTCTGAAAATATATCAAAAAATGGGGATTCGTATTTGAAAAACCAAATTTGGACCCCTGGGCGCCACATAGGACCTGCCCCTGAAAAATTGGTCACACCATCAGGTGATTTAATTTGGGGGATAATACCATGCAAAATTTCAAAACTCCACATAAAGCTGTTCAAAAGATATTCAGGCGGTTTCGGACTTTTGGTGCACCCTGTATATCGTTTCATAGCTACATCTAAAATGTTATTGATTTACAAAAATAAAATAATAAAATTGTCATATTAAAAACCAATCGACATTTTTTTAAAAAATATTTAAACTTGCGATGTTGTCCGACACGGTTTACGGTCCACACTTTCAATGTTTTTAAGCCTTTTTTTAGCAATGTTCCATATTTCTGGAAAAATGCAACATGTTGTACAACTGTCGAATAACAGTTTCCCAACACGTCCATACTTGTGTTGCAATGCTGTACAACATTACCAACATAAGTGTGGACCCTGCTTAACAATCTCCATCAGTTTGTCTACCTTAATGATAATATATGTACCTTCTCATATTCATAGCGTAGAGAAAAACAGGTCTATAAATTTACGAAGAAAATTAAGTCTAATTAGCTTGTCACTAGAATTAGCTCACTCTATCATTTGACAGTCAATTTATAGTTTTATTTTTCGCTGACTAATTGTTATGATCTAAAATAAAGTGTTTTAACTTTCCAATTGTACAAGGCATTATCATGCGATTTTCGTTTTATGGCCTAGAACCTTTCCAAGTAGGTACAATCTGAAAAATCAACATCATTGAATGATTATTTTTTCATTTCTTAAATTAAATTCCGTACCAAAATGACTTTACTTCTTGAACTTCAGGAAAGAAGAAAAAAACAACAGAAACCCTGATGTGAAGATAGCATTTCGTTCCGGGCGACCGCGACGTTCGGCCGCGACAAGCGACCGCTATTTGTGGCCGCGACCTATTTACAGCATTCCGTTCCTAGCGACAGATACCCGCGATAATTTGTTTTGATCGTTGTTCAAACGCGAAGTTTCCGACGTTGTAAGAGCGGCTAAAAAAATACCAACGTTTTCAATCTTTTTTCGTCTTCAAGTCCTCCCAGAGCGTAAAATCCCATAAAGTCAAGTGGCAGGCATTTGTTTGCAAATTTCTTCCCAAACCTTTATGAAATTTATATGCAAACTTTTTTCTCATTTCTGGAACTTCGTCGATCAGAAAGTGCGATAAGTTTTAGAACTGATTAGGACTATATTAATCGCCAACACCTTTTTTTTCACAGATTTTTAGCATGGCACAACGGGCGGATAACCTCAGCCATGACATTTCCTGACAACTCAGTTTTTTAGTTTGAAATAGATCACCTTTGTTTTTAACGACAGCATTTAACATTCTGAAAGTTTTCTGGGCAGATTGTTTTGAGACTTTTGAGTATAGCCAACCACCTTGCCATTGTTTTCATGGCGTCCATCTTGCAACGGACTTCCATACGCAGATCCTCTTCGGGACACCAACCGTTTTCGTATTCTTGACTTGGCTCCGACTCTTGGATTAGAAGGTCCTTGACAATTTTTCTAGAGACAGTATTCCTAATTTGGGCAGGAAACTTGTTGGGTAGATTGGCCCAGAGATACAATGGCTGTTCCATAGTGGCGGGAGCTGGGCGTCAAATTCTCTTTTACTTTCTCTAATATATCCACAAAAATGTCCACCGATTTTGTCCCGTTTTTGTCTTCTGCCTCATCCCGCAACCTATAATAGTTCTTTTGTAATTTGCCTTAGATTGGTATTGGTAGGGTTACGAGCTGTATAAGCCTTTTGTTCCTGCGACCTATAATAGTTCTTTTGTGGCTTGCCCTACATTGGTATTGGTATGTCTACGAGCTGTATAAGCCTTTTGTTTCTGCGACCTATAATAGTTCTTTTGTGACTTTCCCTACATTGACATTGGTATGTCTGCGAGCTGTATAAGGCTTTTGTTCCTGCAATCTATAAAATAGTTCTTTTGTGACTTTCCCTACATTGGTATTGGTATGTCTGCGAGCTGTATAAGGCTTTTGTTTCTGCGACCTATAATAGTTCTTTTGTGACTTTCCCTACATTGATATTGGTATGTCTGCGAGCTGTATAAGGCTTTTGTTTCTGCGACCTATAATAGTTCTTTTGTGACTTTCCTTACATTGATATTGGTATGTCTGCGAGCTGTATAAGGCTTTTGTTCCTGCGATCTATAAAATAGTTCTTTTGTGACTTGCCCCACATTGGTATTGGTAGGGCTGCGGGCAATATAAAACTTTTGTTCCTCCAACCTATAATAGTTCTTTTGTAACTAAAATTATGAAGTTAACACAATGTATACCAAATTTCAAGTCTCTAGCCCTTACCTGCTATTCTCTTTTTAGACCTGAATACTGAAAACCGTCATTGCTATTTTTGATTCCACACAGAAGTCCCCTCCCTCCCCGTATACATAAGCTCTTTCGTTTATATATATTTACCTTTTATTATTTCAATAATTTCCTTTTTTCCCCTGCCTTTATTTATATTCTTTGCTTCGTTCGAAATCTTTAAATTGAAAGAAAATTGAGGCAAAGAAGTTACGTCGAAAGTGAATGGTTTTAAATTTCTGAATCCTCTTATTTCTCCATTTATTTTATATTCCCTTTGATGCTGATTTCTGATGACTCCTTGATGTGTCTTTTACGTTTTCAGTTCCATCTTTTATTACAATCCAAATTATTGAGCACTAACAGACAGTGCTTTAATGTAGCCATCGAGGGGTGTAAAAAGACCATTCAGCCTTTAAAAAACTCTGCTTCAAACCAATAATGAAAGGTTTTCATCAGCAGTTTCTGTTGGATACTGCGAGAAGCATCGATGGTTAAGAACCATTCACAATGGGTACTCTCACGTGCCGATCTAGTATGAACATGTTCCTTCAACTGCCTGGAAGAATATTTTTAGTTTTGCCAGGTGGATCACTTGCTGGTCACGACATTGTCACTGCTTGGTGTGAATGCTCCTTTACCGTGCCAGGAAACTGTACAGCTAAAGGCAGTAGGCACAAAACAAAATGTTGTAGCATGGTAGAATTAAGGAAAGCAATGCCAACCTCAATATAATTGGGAAAGGGTGAAATTAAAGAAGAAGCCAGTGCCTTTGTGGCATGCCTTCCCATGCTATTTTTTCCATTTAAAAATTGGAAAATCAATCATAACTCAAAAACAGTTGGAGAATTTTGAATATTCTATGGCTTTGGGGGGGGGGGGGGTCTATTCCCGATCATNGGGGTCTATTCCCATTGATTTTTCGATATCTCTATACCGTTTTGGCTAAACAATTACTATTCTATGGTTTCCCAAACAAAATTCCACCGTAACTGGATAACGGTTGGAGAGTTTTGAATGGTGATATTTTTTCTAAGGTATCAACCTGTGCTTAAAACTTGTAACTCTGGAATGGCTTTCTGGGGTCTCAGCCTATGGTTCGAACTTGTCGCTCTGGAATGCCTATTTGCAAACTGTATCCCAAATTAATCGCTTTGAGCTGATATGTTGTCGCGATTAAATTTAAAATGTCGAACCGTGACTTGCTGAATTTGGTTAACATTTGTATTTCTGTGTACACCTTAAGCTTCCTCGGGAACCACTTTGTCTATTGCCTATTGGTGAAAACCGCTGAATTTGCTTAACATTTGGATTTCTTTGTACCCCTTAAGCTTCCTAGGGAACCACTTTGTCTATTGGTGAAAACCGCTGAATTTGATTAACATTTGTATTTCTTTGTACATCCTAAGCTTCCTCGGGAACCACTTTGTCTATTGGTGAAAACCGCTGAATTTGATTAACATTTGTATATATTAAGCTTCCTCGGGAACCACTTTGTCTATTGGTGAAAGCCGCTGTTTTTGAGTTTATCGCGACCAGATAGACACGCAGACTCGGCGTGACGGTGGACTTTGTTTTATAATATGTGTGGAAGGTGTAAGGATAGAAATTAAATGATAGTCCAGAAGTCAATTGGGGGGTGGGGGATTCCATTTGTTATAACACCACTTCACACGCTCATTTCAGGAAAGTAATTAGTGGTGCTCGCTTTATTATTGTGAGACTGAACTGAAGGATAATTAAGTTTTCTATCAATTCATTCAATCAAAACATGAAAATCCATTACCAAATTCATAATAATAATGCGATTCTCGAACTTTTTTTTTAAAAAAAACATTTTTTAAATCCCTTAATTCTATGTAAAGGTATTGTAGAGACTAGTCGACCTTCATCTCTCTGGCAATATGATTTCCCTTGCCATGTTCGAAATGACGTCGTACAGTACTTCCCTATCTTAGTTCGGTGTCTCTGCATTGCTGATACTTGGGATCAAGTTTTGCTAAGGTTTATTAGAATTCGCAGAGGGAGCCAAGCTTCCCTCTAACAGTATCTACATCATCATAATAGGTCTCAAGTAATGAAAATATTAGCATCACCCCCCCCCCCCCCAAAANCCCCCCCCAAAAAAAAAACCGTGACCCTGGTTTGCAACAACTCGCCATGAGTTTTTGATACTAAAGCATCCTTACGGATAGTTCAGGAGCTTCTCCTTGCTTAGTCAACTTTTACGACCGGCATGGACTTGGGTACATCGGAAGCATTTTTTTTAAGTCCAACTATCCACAGATATCTACATACTAAAATGTAAATATGGAGTTCATCATTCTGTTTATATCAATTCCACAAATATTGACGTTATTTTCGTTCGTTCAAAAGTTACTAACGAAAAATCCAAAATGACGATGAAATTCAATCCTCCTGTTGTAAAATATCAAGGAGAGCGCAGGATCCAAAAGTTCTAATAATGGTTGAGAAATAAAATAGCAACTAATTCGCAAAACAAATAAACTTTATATTAAAATTAATTGAAGAAAAACACAAAACACATAAAACAAACTATCCTTAAAGATTTTTTTACGAATATGTGTAAGTAAAGTATTGTAGAGGTGAAAAAGAAAATGATGTGAAAAATGAAAATTATGACGACTAGATACCAAAAATATTCCCTGAGGCCATAATTCGAGCCAAAACCTTATCATTGGAGATACCACCTTCTGGGGTTCATTTATTAGTCAAAATGGGTCATTTTGGGGTCACCCTCTAGAACCCAAACGGCACGCCCGATTTTGATGAAATTTGAAACAGACACTTCTTGTGACATCTGGGGGGGCTTTTATGGCACTAAACCTTCATCTGGGGGGCTTTTATGGCACTAAACCGGAAATTAGGGTCACCTTTCTAAAAGTCACAATAGAGCTCCAATGTTGATGAAATTAAAACAGAGACTGTTTGCAACATAACATCGACAAATTTTGGGACTCATGGGGCTATCTTCATCTGGGAGCCCTTTATGGCACCAAACCGTATTACCGTAAATTAGGGTCACCTCTCTAAAAGTCTATTGTGACTTTTAGAGTGCTCCAATTTTAGATGAAATTTAAAAAAGAGACTGTTTGTAACATGTGGTCGACAAATTTTGGATACCGTGAGGCTATTTTCATCTGGGGGCACTTTAGGGCACAAACCTGAAATTCGGGTCACTTCTCTAAAAGCGGCAATATCACTCCAATTTTGATGAAAGTTAAAACAGAGATAGTTTGTAGCATATCATCGACAAATTTTGGACCCTATGGGGTTACCTTCTTCCGAGGGCACTTAAGGGCACCAAATCTCAAATTTGGGTCACTTCTATAAAAGTGGCATTATCACTCCAAATTGGATGAAATTTAAAATAAACACTCTGTGAAACATATTGTTGACAAATTTTTGATCTTTTAAACCTATCTCCACTGGGGGGCCCTTAGAATATTTTCCCTAGAGAGCTGTGACAACAAACGAAAATTGTCAAAAAAAAAATACTTGAATTGCGTAATTCAAGTATTATTTTTTTCACATTAGAGCTGCGACATCACCCGAAGAAACTATTGGTCCCAAACATTAGTAAGTACCCAAATGATTCCGATACCCTCTCTTCTACTCGGAACATATGATAGTCTGAGTACTATTAACCCTAGCATTGCCAGGGGGGGGGGTGTACAAAGTACCCGCGTTTTAGCTAAAAGCTTATAGTAATCAATTTATGATACTTATTTTAATGAGACCTTTAATAATTGTCACAAACAATATTTTCCATCATAGTATATAAAAATATGTATGTTCTAAGCCTTCTAAGGGATGATATTGAAGCCAATCTTTGGGCGCGGGTACTTTATACATTGCATGTAACCAATTGATCGTCTAAAGCTACCATAAATTGTCTTAAAGTGTCTAAAATGTCTAATTATGTTATGTACCACCTGCAAGAAATAAGTGTGTGTAAACACTGTCAAAAGACATTAGTCTGTGTGGGATGTCAGGAAGGACAAAGTTCTGGTTCAGAAAAGATTTCCTAGGGTCTAGCGATTTTTTTTTTATTTTCATTTACATTATTTTATTCCTGGGATTTAATTTTATTTTTATGTAAGATAATAAGATAATAATTGATTTAGTTTATATTTTTTTAGTTTATAATAAAGTAATAGCGACTTATTGTAATAAAAAAATCATTTTATCCTCTATTTTGTTTGCGGGTACAGTGCACGTAACTAAATAGAGCTTGGCAATCCTAGGGTTAAAAGCTTGCTCGATGTACACACTACACAAGTATTAACATTCCTTTCAAATATTTATTTTTTATGTTGATAATTCTATATTATATATGATTGGAAGTTCCTTATTTCTTAGTTTCACATAGTTCCTAATAAACACAACGTCCCTTATTATAGTTTTAAATGCTTGCAATTCATTGATCAGAAATTGAGTAGATTTATTTCCCAGGGCAATTGTTACTGGTTCGATTGACTCCATCTGTTGCTGTTAAAAGGAAAAGAAGAACACTTCAATTTGGTAAATAGAAATTTTGTCAGTGAGGCAAAATGTGTTTAATTTGAATGTAGCCATTGAAGTACATTACACTTTCCTTAGATGGGTGCAAGCCCAAGGAGAAGGTTTAATCACAAGAAAAGTCGAAGAACGTCTATTTAAATATTAATATTATTGTTTAAGTATTTATATTTAAAAAAAAATCTGGTGTGAACATCACACGACTTTCCTTATCTATAAAAAAAGAAGAAAGTATTGTAATGGGCTGAAATTTTCGATGTCAACTTTTCAATGACAAAACACGTTTTGAAGTCCCCAGAGCGGACATACAATTATTATTACAATTCTCGATATATAATACACTTCATCCTAAGTTGTATTTTTTAATTTCTTATATGAAATTGATATGAATTGGCACCAGATTTCAAGTTCTAGCTCTTTCCATTCTGGTTTCAGGCGGAACCTCAAAAAGCAGCATTCAACCGCTAATTAGCGGACAACAATATATTATACTTCAAACTAAGTTGTATTTTTCAATTTCTTGTATGAAATTGATATGAATAGGCACCAAGTTTAGAGTTCTAGCTATTACCGTTCTCATTTAAGCAGGATATGCGGAAACTGCTAAAAAGCGGCATAATACCGCCAAAAGCGTATTTGCCGTTCATGGAATAAAACTGACATACATACTAAATTTCAAGTCTCTACCACTTGCCGTTCTTGAGATATCCTGTTCACAGACAGACGGAGAGACATATAGACTGACAGACAGACACACACACGGACCAATGGCTGAAACTTGAGATTTGGGCTCTGGGGATCTCAAAACGTGTTTTGTTATTGAAAACTCGCAATCGAAAATTTGAGCCCATTACAATACTTTCCTTTTTATAGGATAAGTTACCACTGTTCGTGGTAAATTCCCGAGGCATATTCTACCACCTAACCCTTAGAGCTTTTTTTATGTGGTTAATTACTCAAATTATTGAGGAAAACCACTGATCTATCGAGGCAAGGTAATAATGTGTGAAAGATGTTAGAAGTTCGACTCAGTGAAAAAATGTATTACCATGTATTATCACTACTTTTATTTTTTTTTTTTTTTGCTATTGTGATTTCGGATTCGAAAAATCGATTTAATTGATCCACACGTCCACAGACATATTTTTCTCCCATGATAGAGTTCCATTCACCGCATTATACAAGGACATTGTAAGTTGAATCACAAGAAAAGTCGAAGAACTTCTATTATTTATTTTTTTTTTTTTAAAAAAAAACTCATGAGTGGAACATTACCACTGTTTGAGGTAAATTCCCGAGGCATATTCTACCACCTAACTGTTAGAGCTCTATTTTTATGTAGTCAAGTACTCAAATTATTGAGAAAACCCACTGATCTATCGAGGCAAGTTAATAAGTTGTGAAAGATGTTATAAGTTCGACTCAGTGAAAAAATGTATTACCATGTATTATCACTACTTTTTACTTTATCTTCTCTTATACGAAGTATAGGTAAGTAAAGTAAAGTAGCGGTGATTTTTTTTTCTTTGCTGGACGAATTATGACGACTAGATACAATAAAACTGGTCTAGAAAAAATATGTGTTTGTCCGTCCGTCCGCAAAAATCGTGTTCGCGCATCTACAGTCTTTATTATTTGTCCGATCTTGATGATATTTGGCCACAATATTTCCTGAGGCCATTTTTCCAACCAAAACCTTAACATTGGAGTTAGCTCATTCTGGGGTCCATTTATGAGTCAAAAAGGGTCATTTTGTGGTGATCCTTTAGAACCCAAACGGCACGTCCGATTTTGATGCAATTTGAAACAGACACTCCTTGTGACATATTATCGTTAAATTTTGGGACTCATGGGGATATCTTCATCTTGGGGTCTTTTATGGCACCAAACCGGAAATTAAGGTCACCTCTCTAAAAGTGGCAATAGAACTCCAATTTTGATGAAATTTAAAACAGAGACTGTTTGTAACATAACATCGACAAATTTTGGTCACCATGGGGCTATTTTTTTTTTTTTTGCTATTGTGATTTCGGATTCGAAAAAATCGATTTATTTGATCCACTCTTCTGTTCATACCTCAAGCAGATATGGTAAGTCGTCCATAGACATATTTTTCTCCCATGATAGAGTTCCATTCACCGCATTATACAAGGACATTGTAAAGCTGTTACTAGGTAAATGTAATTGCACTTGGGCTCTATGCATCCCTCTATCATCAATTTTATACATAACTCGATCTTCTAACAGATGTATTTTGGCTGTCATTTTTACAAACCCACAAAATGGATGAGTCAAATAATATGCAAAATTATTGGACGGCGGAGCTCGTCTAAAATCTACACCGTAAGCATAACTCTGATATACTACAGGGTTGGTTGGAAAAATCCTTTTGTACACCACAGGTTCTCGTGCTGTAAATACATCTGGAATAAAAATTTAAATAATAAAAAAAATATTAGAGGTGGGATTATTTTTTTTTATTTGTGTAAATTCTAAAGGTTCATTATTAAAAATAATAAAGCAATATAAACTTTACAATATGGATTCAGTGCACTGCGCTGGTCTCATGATGATAGTCTGAGTACTGTTGAAAGCTCACCGAACCAGCTTGAATTTTTGATTTTATTTTAATTAAATAAACTGTTAATGGATTTTGTCAATTTTATATTTTTAAATACCTTGTGCCTATCTCCGTTGCCGAGTTGTTAAGAGCATTGACTCTTGCTCCGGAGTTTGTGGGTTCGAATCCCGCTCGGAGCGAAAATTTTCTGAATGACATGGCTGTGAGGAGTACTCTGAAGTAATGCGACAGCGGTTCCGGGGCATAACTTTCAAAAAAAAAAAAAAAAATTAAAATACCTATCTTACGATTCTTTAAATAATATTATCTAAAAAAATATTTTAAGTGGTGTTTCTTTGTGTTATGGGTCCCATAAAAGTCAAACCACGGTGACAATTTTTTGCCTTTGTCAGGAATCTAACCAGGGTCTCCCGAATGCAAGACTGGTACAGTGAGCGCAGAGCCATGGCAGCTTCGGTATAAAACAATAATGAGAATTCCTTAAGGGTAGTCCTTCGGAAGCAACTAAACGCGACTTGAATCTCATATTATATGTATATGTATACTACGATAAATCCAACTGGTTGAGGGTTTGAAGATTGTATTGTAGCGTGAAGTCGCCTGAAGTTACCGGTAGCAGAAGGTAAATTGACTTACAATCCATATCTCTATAATCCGGTAAGTTTATGGCGTCAACAACTCCATTTTCCACATCCAAGAGTAAAATTCCTGAGCCCTGTGAATCAATGTATTTTAATGCACCTGAAATATTAGAAATTAGAGTTCTCAATCGAACATAGAATTCATTCATGGATTCGGAAGAAAATTTAAGGAAAAGAAAATTACTTTGAGAAACAAAAAATCTTTGAGAAAAATTGAAATAATGCGTCTCCAATAATACCCAAAAACTAATCCGGTAATTTCCATGAATATAATAAGTGTATAATATCTATCAAAATTCATCAACATCAAATATGGATGAGGTGTTCGTCAACAACATTCATAATGTGCTCGAGAGTTATAAATGTATCACAAGATGGGGGTTTGTATTTAAAAAACAAAAGTTGGACTTCCTGGGGACGACGTGGGACCCGCCCCTGAAAAACTGGTCACACCATCAGATGGTTTAATTTGGGATATAATATCATGCAAAATTTCAAAACTCCACATAAAGCCGTTCAAAAGATATTCAGGTGGTTTCGTACTTTTGGGACACCCTGTATAGGTACAAAGATTCAATAAAAATGTATTGAAACAAGTCTTTTCGATTTTTTCTCAAAGAACATGACAGAAATTAAAACAAAAGTGCAGGGGTGGTCTTTGTATAGCTGCAAAAAACTAAGTCAATTTTGTTATTGTTGAACTTTAGCTTGTAAGACCATAACAAAATTAATAAAAGAGAGATTAAGTACATAAATACAAATTCAGTAAGTAAGCCCAATAACATTTATTTGGCATTTTTAAATGAAAATAAACTTGATAGACAAAAACAATAAATCAAAGTAAATCTTAGACAGCGAACTGTTCTGGTGAAGCGAACAGAAGTTTTAAGAATAACTGTCCAAACTCACTTTTTGTTCAATGAATCATGTTTGATATACACAATCTAATTCAATTTTCATTTTCTGATCTTGTATTTAGGTATTTAATTTCTTTTTTATTAATTTTGTATCATGGTCTTACAAACTAAAATTCAACAATAACAAAATTGACTTAGTTTTTTGCACCTTCTAAGACCACCCCTGTACTTTTGTTTTAATTTCCGTCAAATTCTTTGAGAAAAAATCGAAAAGACTTGTTTCAATACATTTTTATTGAATCTTTGTACCTATACAGGGTGTCCCAAAAGTCCGAGACCACCTGAATATCTTTTGAACGGCTTTATGTGGAGTTTTGAAATTTTACAGGATATTATATCCCAAATTAAACCATCTGATGGTGTGACCAATTTTTGTGACCAATTTTGATTTCATTGAAATTTCCAAGACATGACTTCCAAGAGTGTCTGAAGCTGGGCAAATTATGTCTACAAAGCGGGTTTCTCGACATTGGTGTTCTATGCAATCATTCAATATCCCATTGCAAATAATTCGCCTAGATTGAATGATTGCATAGGACACCAATGTTGAGGTACCTGCTTTTCAGACATAATTCACCTAGTTTTAGACACTTCGCCTACTTTTAGAAATAATTCGCCTAGTTTTAGAGACTCTTGCCTATCTTGGAAATGGCCAAATGGCCGCCATTTTAAAACAAAACAATCTAGACGTGTAATTTTTTTTTGCAAAATACGTATAATTCTATTGTATTTCTGAAAATGTATCACAAGAAGGGAGTTCGTATTTAAAAACAAAGGTTTTACCCGGGGGCACATGGGTTCCGCCCCTGAAAAATTGTTCACACCATCAGGTGGTTTAATTTGGGATATAATACCATGCAAAATTTCAAAACTCCACATAAAGCCGTCCAAAAGATATTCAGGTGGTCTCGGACTGTATAACTTGTATTATTAAACATTCAGTCATTTCATTGAATTTTCTCATTCCCCTGCTGTGAAAAATAGGAGAAATTTAATGCATATTTTTTTCTTCGCTAAAATGATTCTTTTGTTTTGTTTGAGTTGCATTATTGGTCCTAATTTATAACATTACTTCAGACTTTCCAACTATTTTCGAAAATGCCTCATTTTAACCTTCAGAAAAATAACAAGTTTTGATTTACCCAGCCTACGACACTGACAAAATAGAAAATGTAGTTTTAATTATTTTGGTGTATTTTGAACCTTTTTTGGAACCCACTAAGCGAAAATTACATCAAAATTCAGAACGGGGGACATTATACAGGGTGTAAAATGAAGGCACTCCTCTAGTTCCGCCTCTGATGATTTATTTTGAAAAAATATAAAAGAAAATTTGTCCTCATTTTATTTGATCTTTTATTTATTGAATCAAAAATTGTACCATTTCATTTAAATTTTTCGAGAAATCGACACATTTTGTCAATAAAAGTCACTTCCGGTGATCGAACCTGCATACTCACAATAAAGTAACTACTCAATTGTCCTCACGAGGCTGAGTGCACCCCGAACAACCATGCACACTTCCGAAGAAAAATCCGGTTTCGCCAGGATTCGCCCGGTTCTCCCGCGTGCAAATCCACTCGACCAAGGACGCTGGTACTTTAAAAATTCAAAAATTCTAAGCTGTCCAAAATATAGCGTAGAAGTGTTCGGGCTGTTTGGATGATTCCAAAAGAAATATACCTGCGACATGGCCATGTATGAATCCAGGTGGAAGGTATGGTTTAGTTTTCATTTGGTTGATATAATTTTGGTCCACACCTCTGCATGCCGTCACAATATACAAATATGGTGCCAAATATGGGTAAAAATCGGCCAGAGCATCTATTGTTTCCAAGGTCAGTCCATAAGCCATGGAATCAGTTCTATAAGGTGGAGTATATTCTTTGAACCGGCCAACAAATTCTTCATATGTGATGGCAGGGGTCATGTAATTATAGAAACTATAAAACAGAAGATAACAACACGAAAGGATTAAAAACTCTACATTGAGGGAATATTGCGAAATCCTATTTGATGTAAAATATTTATCACAATTTTGTGGGCATCATAGATTTACAAGATAGTTTTTTTAAGAATCTCTCAAATACACCAAACTATACTTCTACCTATTAATACCTTATAATGCTACCACTTGTCGCTATTACTATAGCTACCCAATTGTCCGCCGGAGGCTGAGTTACACCCGAACACAACCAGACCAAGTAAAAAAAAAACCTTTTTCAAATTTTCGACTCGAGCAGGATTCGAACCCGGTACGTCCTTGGTGCTAAGTGTGATGCACACTCCGTCACGGAGACGTCATAATATATTCACATGAATATTTTTATTCTATAGATTATATTTCCAATCTTGTGTCGAAGAGGGGGGATAGATTCGAACCAACAGTCTCCTGGTTACAAATCTACCGCCACAACAGACTGAGCTAATGATGCTGTTCATAGAAGATCATAAAATTATACTTATGGCTATGTATTTAAATTGATATGCATTCGGGTGTAAGGAGTATTCTATAATATGAATATGAACTAAAATCCCCCGATCGCGGCTTTGCCCGAGCATATTTTAAATAATGTATCATGCTCCAAAGTATTTCTTATGGGGATTGTTTACTTTTCGTGATTTCTACAGCTTAAAATTAAAATTTTGCAAAATATTTTCTTAGTCCACACTTACATGGTGCATCGAATGTCCCCGCCAAATTTCAAGTCTGTAGCATTAATAGATAGCTTCGGCTCTACGTTGATCAGTCACTCAGGACATTGCCTTTTATATATAAAGGAAACGAAGGTTCCTTTGAGTAACAGTTTTCAGTGTAGAAGGTATTGTAATTTTATCGTAAAGCTGTGATAGTGGTGGGTCCTGAAGATTTTTTTTTTTTNGGGGGGGGGGGGGGGGAGGGGCAGGAAAATGAAATGCTAAAATGTATAATTATGTCTCTATGAGGAATGATTTTATTCTCAATGCGAATATAAACGGCAATTTTAAGATATTAATATCAATGCGATGATTTCCCATTTTAGAGAATCTCTCCAACACTTCTTCCGATGTTACCTCAATGTCATCATTTACATTGAGAACTGCCAATGAGTCTTTTCTGTATCATAGTACTTCTGAGTCAAGTTTTGATCCAACGCAAAGGAAAAAAATCATCACCAACTTGGTCAATCTTGGTTTAATCCTAGATTGCTGAAGTACATTTTTTGTACGTCATTGCTGGATATGCGTCATTTTGACTCGCACCACTCATTTTTCCTTGATTTTTCCGGTTGGTTGGTTTCATTTGGTTTAAAGGTTATATGAGATGAGTATTTTACCCTCCTGGTATTGGCCGTACCATACCAACTACTCACATTAACCTTACCCCTTCTAGGTGGGACAGGGAAAAGCCAGAAGGATTTTTTTAAGTTGAGAAAAATACTACTTTTTATTTAAAAGAAAATGATTGGATTTATTAGTTTAAGTGTAACAAATAGGTGTAGGCAAAGTAATTATGCCAGTTCAAATTTCACGACCCCCCCCTATAAAACGTCAAAATGTCTCACCAAAAAACTAGCGTTATTGCTGGAAATGCGTCATTTTGACTCACTAACTTTTACGAGAAATTACTTTAGAAAAATAAATAAACAACTACGGCTGTGCTCACTTCAACATCTCACTTGAATCTTGAAACTGAATGTACGTGTGCGAGGAATACACGGAGTCTCAACAGGATCGAACAAAAAAGAGGGGCGAGGGGAAATAGAAATCAATCACAGCTCTGCATGAAAATGACTCATGTCCAGCAATCTAGGGTTAATGCATTTACTTACTGATGAAATTCATCCAAATTAATAAACAAATGATAGTTAACCAGATGTTTGAGCATCATATTGATTTGTATAATAACTTCATTGATGTTCGATATGTATAAAACTTCTACTGTAACCGGGCTGTAGATCATTGGCACGCCATTTTCATCTGCAGCCGGTTGAAACTTGTTTTCAAATTGACAGTTATATTTGCTGAAGGAAGCAAAACCTGTAATCATAACAGAAATGATTGCAATATATATATATATATATATATNATATATATATATATACAGTGTGTCCCAAAGGTCCGACACGACCTGAATATCTTTTGAACGGATTTATGTGGAGTTTTAAAATTTTGCATGGTATTATATCCCAAATTACACCGCATGATGATATAACCAATTTTTTAGGGGCGGGTCCCATGTGGCCCCCAGGGGTACAAATTTAAATACGAAACCCCATCTTGTGATGCATTTTCAGAAAGAGAATAAAATTGGAAGTACTTTGCAAAAAAATTCACACGTCTAGCGTGTTTGGTTTCAAAATGGCGGCCATTTGAAATTTCCAAGACATAACTTGCAAGACTTGTTAGGCGAATTATTTTTCTCTCTGATTACTCTCGTTGATCACGGTACCTGCACATCCCCGATAAAAGATGGGGACCATAATTAGAGAAATTTACCTAGTTATATGTGAGTTATCTCTTCTATCAAATCTATCAATAATATCCTGATGGGGTGCGTTTAGTAACAAGTGTCTCCTCGGGGTACATAGATTCAGCTCCCGAAAAATAATATATATATGTCTCTAAAAAACAGGTTCCTCGACATTGTTGTCCTATGCAATTAATCAATATCCCATTGCAAATAATTCGCCTAGTTTCAGACACTCTTGGAAGTCATGTCTTGGAAATTTCAAATGGCCGCCATTTTGAAAACAAAAACTAGATGTGTGAAATTTTTGGCAGAGTACTTCTAATTTTATTGTCTTTCTGAAAATGATTCATAAGATGGTGTTTCGTATTTAGAACAAAATTTGGACCCTCTAGGGACCCCATGGGACCCGCCCCTGAAATATTGGTCATACCATCAGTTGGTTTAATTTTCAAAACTCCACATAAAGCCGTTCAAAAGATATTCAGGTGGACTCGTACTTTTGGGACACAAAAATTCATATAAAAAAAACGATTTATTTACTTTTAAAATTATAATTTGACTAGATGTTTTACCCGTGCTTCGTTACGGGCTACAATAGCTGATAGAAGAATGAGAATAAATATCAATGTCCAATTCTGAAGTACAGATTTTTATAAACGCCCCTTTTTCCGCGGCTGGCGTCCTACTTGGACGAACCTACATACCAAAAATCAGCCACCGGAAATTTACCGGTACGGAGAAACAGTGATAAAAAATCATAAAAATTCATGGGCGCGCCTATTTCCCCCGCGGCTGGCACCCCAGTTGGAATATTAAAAAGTCGTTTCTTAATGCACTTCTACAACATAGAACGAACCTACATACGAAATTTCATAAATTTCCATACGAAATTTCATAAAAAAGTCTCCATAAATTTACGGGTACGGAGGAACAGTAATAAAAAGGTCATAATATTTTATGGGCGCGCCTATTTCCCCCGTGGCGGGCGCCCCAGTTGTATTGTTAAAAAATCCTTCCTTATTGCACATCTAGAACATAAAACGAACCTACATACCAAATTTCAGCCATCGGAAATTTACCGGTACGGAGAAACAGTGATGAAAAGTCATAATATTTTATGTGCGCGCCTGTTACCCCCGCGGCTGGCGCCCCAGTTGGAATATTAATAAAATGCTTTCTCATTGCACATCTAGAACATGAATTGAACCTACATACCAGATTTCGAAAATGTACCGGTACAAAGAAACAGTAATGAAAATGTGATTTTCATATGTAAACGCGCCCCTTTTTCCCCGCGGCTGGCGCACCAGTTCGAATATTAAAAAATCCTTTCTTACTGCACATCTAGAACATAAAGCGTACCTATGTACCAAATTTCAGCTACCAAAAATTTACCGGTACGGAGAAAAATAGATGAAAACGTGATAATATTTTATGGACGAGGATTTTCCCTCGTGGCTGGCGCCCCAGGCTGAATATTAAAAAATCCTTCCTTCTTGAACATTTAGAACATAAAGCGAATCAGCCACCGTAAGTTTACGGTACGGAGAAACAGTGATAAAAATATGATAATATTTGATGGACGCGCCCTTTACCCCCGCGGCTGGCCCCCCCAGTTGGAGTATTAAAAAATTCTTTCTTTTTGCTCATCTAGAACATAAAGCGAACCTACATACCAAATTGGAGCCACTGAAAATTTACCGGTACGGAGAAACAGTGATGAAAAGGTGATAATATTTGATCGACGCGTCCTTTACCCCCGCGGCCGGCGCCCCAGTTGGAATAATAAAAAATCCTTCTTCATTCCACATCTAGAACATACAGTGAATCTACATACCAAATTTGAGCCAACGGAAATTGGCAAATACGGAGAAACAGTGATGAAAATTTGATAATATTTGATGGACGCGCCCTTTAGCCCCGCGGTTGGCGCCCCAGTTGGAATATTAAAAAATCCTTTCTTATTGCACATCTAGAACATAAAGCGAATCTACATACCAAATTTGAGCCACTGAAAATTTACCGGTACGGAGAAACAGTGATGAAAAGGTGATAATATTTTATGGACGCTCCCTTTACCCCCGCGGCTGGCGCCCCAGTTGGAATAATAAAAAATCCTTCTTCATTCCACATCTAGAACATACAGTGAATCTACATACCAAATTTGAACCAACGGAAATTGGCAAATACGGAGAAACAGTGATGAAAATTTGATAATATTTGATGGACGCGCCCTTTAGCCCCGCGTTTGGCGCCCCAGTTGGAATATTAAAAAATCCTTTCTTATTGCACATCTAGAACATAAAGCGAATCTACATACCAAAATTCAGCCACCGGAAATTTACCTGTACGGAGAAACAGTGATGAAAAGGTGATAATATTTTATGGACGCTCCCTTTACCACCGCGGCTGGCGCCCCAGATGAAATATTAAAAAATCCTTTCTTATTGCACATTTAGAACATAAAGCAAACTTACTTACCAAATATTGGCCTCCGAAAATGTACCGGTACGGAGAAACAGTGATGGAAAAGTGATTGTCATATGTAAACGCGCCCCTTTTTCCCCCGCGGTGGGCGCCCCAATTAGAATATTTAAAAATCCTTTCTTAGTGCGCATCTAAGACCTAAATGCGACCTACATGCCAAATTTCAGCCTTATAGGACGTACCAGTACGGAGATATCGCGATGAGTTTTAAGTCAGTGTCTTTCTCTTTTATATATATAGATTACGATAATCATGCGAGCCAATTCCGTGCAATACAGGATTAAGACTGACGATCTGTTCCAAGAGATGGTGATTTGGTGAATGATGCCTCAGCATAAAAAGAGTGGGTCAGCAGATTCGCACCTATAACTCCTCCGACCTGAAAAATTTTGCACCACCCGTAATGTATGTTAAACGGATGTTTTTGGTTCGGGAGAGTTAGAGTTCGTTTCTTGCTTTGGGTTGTTCCGTTAAAATGATAAAGATGGGTTGAATAGTATTTTATTATTTGGAACACCCCAAGAGTAATGTATTAGGGACAAACCAATAAAAGCAAACTTTCACTGACTGCCACTAATAATGATCATTTGAAAGAGTAAATTTAGAATAGGATACGATACGTCTATCCTAAATTCGGTGGTGGAGATAGCACAGGAAACAGTGGTACGACGATGGTTTTGAACAGGGGCGGATTTAAGGCTATATCTTGAAGGGGGCGGTGAAGCACTTTGGGAGAGGATACTTCCGGGGGTATTCCATACCCCCCGGAAGTGGAATATTGTTTCATATATATATATACATTTATAGAAGTGACTGAAAGTATAGCATTTTTTAACAACATCATGCAATTATCCAAGTTAACGTGAAATGAACTTTACGTACCATTTCGGCCGACGTGCCTAGCCGGCGCATGCGTGGATGTGGCATGAAGTTAGTAGTTGGGAATAGAGCGCTCGATGAGGCATTTTTACTGTCTCTAGACAGTTTTGTAAAATGTAAAATAAACCTTGTTCTTGATATGACGTTATATACCTATCTGGAATGTTTTATTGAAATTTATAAAATTAAAATGAGAAACATATTTATGCCATAATTTAATTAGTGGAAGATTACTGAATGAATTTTGTATAAGCCGAATTCTGTATAAAAAATTAAATCTTCATCTTGCCAAGGGGGTGGGGGCGCCCCCTTTAAATCCGTCCCTGGTTTTGAAGGAAAAGATTATGGAATCTTGGAACTAGGGAACAGCAGAACGAAATTGATATGTGGAATTCAGGTAGAGATTGATATTTATAGCAAATAATATTTTAAATTAAAATTAAGTAAAATAGGAAAAATCTTACCATTTTGTATAAAAAATAAGAAGAAGAAAACCGAAAAACTAATTTTAAAGTTATTGAAAATCATTTTGAAATCTAAAATACTTCAAAAACAAAATCTACTTTCAAATGATAAGTTGGCGAGCTTTCAATAGAAGTGAGTCAGACTATCATCGTCAGGTCGATGTTGTTTCTATGATTAATATCATACATTTTGATTACAAATTTGATTTGGGAAACAATATAAGAATAAATCACTTCTTCTCTGATCACCGTAGAGTGAACATCGGACTGACGATGATTGTCTGAGTAGATACTATTGGAAGCTATTAATTTTGAATCCAGTTCCCGTCAGATAACTGAAGTTAAGCAACGTCGGGCGAGGTCAGTACTTGGATGGGTGACCGCTCGGGAACACCACGTACCGTTGGCTCATTTTTCCGGCCCAACTCAGGCTGGGTGAGGTTAATGTGGTAGCTGGTTTGCAAGTTTCCAGCGAATGGAGGGTAAAACTCCCGTCTTGAATGACCAATAGATGTTAAAAAGACGCTATGCCAAATAATAAAAAAAAACATTTTGAAAACTTCTTTACCCTCCATTCGCTGGAAACTTGCAAACCAGCCAACCACATTAACCTCACCCAGACTGGATTGGGCCGGAAAAATGAGCCAACGATACATGGTGTTCCCCAGCGGTCACCCATCCAAGTACTGACTACGCCCGAGGTTGCTTAACTTCAGTGATACGACGGGGACTAGTGTATTCAACTTGATATGTTCGTTGCCTATTTTGAAAACTATTTTGTATTATTGCGTGAGTCTTAAATATTAACTCTTTTAACAATTTAAACAGATACAAACAAATTAGACGGATACACGGAAAACATTGTATTGCGCTGAAATGTTCGATGTCCAGTTTTTAGTGTCGAAAAAGTTTCTGAAGGTCCCCAGAGCCCAAATTTCGAGTTTCAGCCATTGGTCGGCCTGTGTGTGTGTGTGTCTGTCTGTCTTTGAACAAGATATCTCATGTATGTCAGTTTTATGCAAAATAAGCTTTTGGTGGAAATCAAATACACCGTTGGCACAACCATTTGTTCGTGTCTGTGTCTGTCGGTTTGCGAACGAAATATCTCAAAGGTGAGTGCTAGAGACTGTAACTTGAAATTGAGTGCCTATACATATCAATTAGATGTATAAAATGCTCTAGGACATTACAATTTCCCTATACTGACATGTATCAAGGATTTCTTCCTTAATACACGTCAGTATAGGGAAAAAATTAAAAACCTGTAACACAACTTACCTGCGTAATGGAAAAAATTTGAATATATTTTTGGAAGCAACGTTCGAGGAAAAAATACGTAAAATATATGACTTCGCTTTTACTAGAAAATAAATTATATTGTTTTGTCAAAAAAAAAAAAAAAAAAAAAAAAAAAAAAAAAAAAAATGTTGACCACTATTTTTAGTGATTTTTTAAGTTTGGAGTACTTTGGAAGCAGGGGGTTCAATTACCCGATATGTCTGTTGTCCAAAAAATTGTTGACCACTATTTTCAGTGATTTTTTAAGTTTGGAGTACTTTGGAAGCAGGAAGTTCAAATACGCGATATGTCTATTGTCAAAAAAAAAAAAAAAAAAAATGTTGACCACTATTTTTAGTGATTTTTTTAAGTTTGGAGTACTTTGGAAGCAGGGGGTTCAATTACCCGATACCTATGTCTGTTGTCCAAAAAAAATTTGACCACTATTTTTAGTGATTTTTTAAGTATGGAATACTTCTGAAGAAGGTGATTCATAAACCCGATATGTCTGTTGTCCAAAAAAAAAAAAAATGTTGACCACTATTTTTAGTGATTTTTTAATTTTGGAATACTTTGGAAGATTTTTGAAGTTTGGAATACGGGAACGGCCATGCTCCTAAGGCGCCAAGCGATACGGATGTAGCCTGTGCTAGTGTAGATCGGAGCTTCTAGTGTTAATTTGATTATTATAAACAATAAATAATATTTTATTTACGAACTCAATCAACTCAATCCTAATGACCATTGGATTAAAACCAGAAGTTCTGTGAACTTAAACCTTACTCGCTTAAAATGTCCACACAATTTGGCCCATGGTGGTCCCTTTGGGGCCAACATTTTTATGCTAATTCTATGTTTATTGTTTATATTGAATGTCCATAGCAAACTTGATCTGAATGGAATTTCTATTCGAACCCTACTTCGGGTTCGAATCATAATCATTTAATGTAATCATAATTATTGAATGTAATCATTATGTAATCATAACCATTGAATGTTATCATTATGTAATCATAATCATTTAATCTAATCCTAATGTAATCATAATCATTGAATGTAATCCTAATGTAATCATAATCATTGAATGTAATCATAACCATTAAACCATTGAATGTAATCATTATTGTAATCCTAATGTAATCATAACCATTGAATGTAATCATAATCATTTAATGTAATCTTAATGTAATCATAATCATTTAATGTAATCCTAATGTAATCATTATGTAATCATAACCATTGAATGTAATCATAATCATTTAGTGTAATCCTAATATAATCATAATCATTGAATGTAATCATAATCATTTAATGTAATCATAATCATTGAATTTAGTCGTTATGTAATCATAATCATTGAATGTAATCCTAATGTAATCATAATCATTGAATGTAGTCGTTATGTAATCATAATCATTGAATGTAATCATTATGTAATCATAACCATTGAATGCAATCATAATCATTTAGTGTAATCCTAATATAATCATAATCATTGAATGTAATCGTTATGTAATCATAATCATTTAATGTAATCCTAATGTAATCATAATCATTGAATGTAGTCGTTATGTAATCATAATCATTTAATGTAATCCTAATGTAATCATAATCATTGAATATAGTCGTTATGTAATCATAATCATTGAATGTAATCATTATGTAATCATAAGCATTGAATGTAATCATAAGCATTGAATGTAGTCATAATCATTGAATGTAATCATAACCATTGAATATAATCTTAATCATTGAATGTAATAATTATGTAATCATAATCATTGAATGTAATTATTATGTAATCATAATCATTGAATGTAATCATAACCATTGAATGTAATCATAATCATTTAATGTAATCCTAATGTAATCATGATCGTTGAATTTAATCATTATGCAATCATAATCCTTGTATATAATCATAACCATTGAATGTAATCATAATTATTTAATGTAATACTAATGTAATCATAACCATTCATAATCATTGAATGTAATCATAACCATTGATTGAATGTAATCATAGTCATTAAATGTAATCCTAATGTAATCATAATCGTTGAATGTAATTATAATCATTGAATGTAATCATAATTATTGAACTATAGAACTTGCAAACATAATATGGCCACCACTTAGCTCCGCGTGACGCTATAGGTTCCAGAAACAACCCACAACAATTCAATGAGATTCCGTATATTCAATTCCATGAATATAACGAATCTCAATGCAAAATTTGATTTAAATCGGATCAGGCGTTCAAGAGTTATTGTAGTAAAAAAAAGTCAGGCAAATAAATAAAAAAAAATCGAGATGGTGATTGCACCAATGATATCGCGATAATATCGCAAAGGAAATATCGATTCAGATTCCAGTTTAAAAAGTTCTGATTCGAGAATTGAAGTTTAATTTAAACTCTGCTAGTGTACTTTGCTCTACGGTTTATGATTACTTAAAAACCAGCAAATGGAATGCAAAATAATAATCTTTATATATAAAAGGCAATGTCCTGAACGTAGAGCCGAAACTATTAATGCTACAGACTTGAAATTTGGCGGGGACCTTCGTTGCACCATGTAAGTATGTTCTAAGAAAGGATTTTGCATTTTAATTTTGTAGAAATCGCGGAAAGTAAACAGTCCCCATAAGAAATATATTGGAGCGAGAGAGATAGCATGATACATCAATTAAAATATGCACGGAAGAAGCCGCAATCGGGGGATGCTAGTAATAAAATTAAAACCGTTCTCAATATGAATATAATCTCTGCAGCTAAAAGGGAAGCCAATAGAATAATTTTCACAATACCCTGATAAGAAGAACTCCAAAATAAAAAGGAAGAAGTAAAGAATCCAGTTTTAATTATACTAGGACCCTTTCTATGACATTCTGATTCGATATCGATATTGACATTTTTCTTCCGATATCCGATATTATCGAATCACTGATATCGATATAAATATCGGAAATATCAAAAAAAATATCGATATATAGTTAATATTGCAAAATCGCTATGTATACCTACTTAGCTACTTACCTAGCAAGACAAATGGAGAAAAAGTACCGGGTGCTTTTTCCACAGGGGAACCGAATACTCATGAGGTAAGAGTTCCGATTACAGTCTTCGGCACCCTTCGTAATAATATCATTAGGTTGCCGATTAGTGTTTTTCAAGATAATCTATATTATTTAATCAATTAAACTAATCTAATATAGTTTGGAATTTATATTTTGATAGGGAAGTACTGTACAACGTCATCTCGAACCCAAGATTTAAACTTTTCTTGAGGCGCATTGGGGGCACGGCCATTCTGACTTTTTATTAAATTCAAAATATTATTTTGTCCTTTCCCAGTTTTGAACTCTTAACTTTGGAATGGCTGGCCATACCTTTGCAGAAACTGTCCTACAATGAGGACTAAACAGCCACCTAAAACTTTCTCGCTTTGAGTTGATATGTTGTCGCGACAAAATTTAAGATATCAGATCGTGACTGTCCAATTTTGGAGAAGAAAAACGGTTTGACATATTTTAGTTCTGATAATTTTCCTGGGGTCTTAGACCATGATTTTTTTTTTTGGNGGGGGGGGGGTCTATTCCCATCAATTTTCGCTATCTGCTACCGTTTGGGTTGTGGTATTGTAACAGACAACACCTCATACATAGTTACATAGAAACATAGGTACACACAAATTTCTGATTTATATATTCAGATTGTGAGACATACTCGTATGTGAGAGAGATGTCTTTAAGAGGACCTTTGTCTGCTGGATACGGTTGAAGGAAGTTTGACGTAACACTTGATCAGATCTTATAATTGTGGTGAAACAGGCGCTGGTCTTTGTCGTTCGGAGCTTGTGCTCTTCCTATGTCTAAAACTGATCTGATCCCTGTTTGAAATCTCCTAGGACTTTATACCGCTGCATGTCGACCTTCGTCTCTCTGGCAGTATGATTTCTCTTGTTTATCATCCTTGCCATGTTCGAAATGACGTCGCACGCTACTTCCCTATTTAAGTTCGGCAGTGACTGGGTGTCTCTGCTTTACTGATACTTGGGATCAAGTTTTCCTCTCACTTATCAAATGAAAGAAAGAAAACTCTGCCTATGTGACACATGTATTTATAATTTTACTGGCTAAAGAAATACCCTCCCCCTCCCACAAAAAATCTGGGGCGTAATGCACCCCAAATGGTCATGAAGGTCAGGTTATTATCTAATCCGAGAGTTTGGTTCGGCACCGTGTGGTTTTGTTATAATATACCTATCTCTAATAGAGTATTTTAAAATTTAAACAACCGAACGTGCAGTGCTTATTGGTTGAATTTCTAATGAAGAGTCCGAACTTAGGGGAAAATTTCATAGTACATTATAAAGCTGACGGGTTTTTTTTTTTTTTTTTTATATCATTTGTTTTTTAATTATTGTGAGACGTAGATATTTTTGGGCTGGTGGAATATTGCTACTCTTGACATCTTTTTAACATGAAGTGTTTTTTGGGGATATCTCTACTTGAACGGATTCCATGTATCTTCTTTCACGTGAATTATTGTTTTCTCCTATCTATCATAGCCCTTTCAGACGCCAACCTAACAATGATTTAAAGAAACCAATCGACCCAACAAAAAGTGGTAAAAAAATCTGCCAATGTAACAAAACTTTCACCCCCCCCCCACACACACACACAATTTTATATTTTACGTTTCAAGATACGTGGAATTCAAAAATGAATACGTAGAATTAATTTTTACACCGTTTTTAAGAGGCACTTGTTAAGCCAAAGACACAAATCCCTTTACAAGGTTTTCGTCTGAGAGGCCTATAATATTTAGGAGGGACGTACCAAAACCTCAAAACAAAATTATATATCCACCCCACTTGAGTGAGAATAGAAAAGTAATAATAGAAGAAGAAAAGTTTGAGAAATTTGGACTGTAGCAGTGAAATGGTGAAGAAGCTATATCTACTGATAAACACTACTACTGATAAACCACAAACGTTGTGTTTCAGGAACTTTACGCACTTCCAAAAACGTGGACAGGTCACCAATTTCTAATATGGAAATGGATAGGTGACAGCTGAATCCACTTATCTAACAGTGGGGGTGAGATCTAAATAAAGAGATGGCTGAGGAATAATACTTGAAATAAAACTTATAATATCTACTAAAATTTACAATTTAATTTATTTTAGACTTTTATGTTATTAACTTTTAAATAAATAAAAACAAAACACTTACCAAAAACACTATTTATAAAGAAACTAGTTTCGAATCATTCGATTCATCATCAGTCTAGTCGAGTCTAAAGATGGAAGTTGAGTCAACTTCCATCTTTAGACTCGACTAGACTCCAAGGAACGGGCACGGAAAAATCCTTGTAAAACATCTCCGTGGCAGAATGCGCATCATACTCGGCTTGCACCAGGGAGATTCCGGGCTAGATTCCAGGACGGAAATTTGATAAAGGATGGACTGAGTCAACTTTCAGCCTTCGGACTCGACTAGACTGATGATGAATTGAAAGATTCGAAACTAGTTTCTTTATAAATAATTATAAATAGTGTTTTTAGTAAGTGTGTTGTTTTTATTTATTTAAAAGTTAATATTTTTAACACTCATAATTAACATGTTATTCAAAGATTTACTTTTATGGTGCCAAAAATATTCTCTATAATAAGGCAACTCCTCTGGCACAACTGACTTGAGTTTTCGCACTCTGGCTTCTTAGAGAATAAACCATCTCACGTGAGATTCGACCAAAGAATTGGTCTTTGGATTTTGCTGATCCAAAATCAATGTTAAATTATAGTTTTACAAGTCAGTTGACAATCCAGATCCTTTCCTTCTTCCTTTTAAATCCTTATTAGTTTCCAAACTTGAGTATGCTGCGGTGGTCTGGACACCTCAAACGTTATCTCAAATTAAGAGACTAGAAGATGTGCAACCTTCTTTCTGTAGAAGGATATATTTATTCATCAACCCTCATTGCATATCCTGCTCCTCTTTGTGTGAACAACTTTGAATAAAATCGCTGTCAGACACAAACGGACACTACTGATCACCCCGTATAAACTAATTAATAATACAGGGTGTATGCAAAAAAAAGAAACCACGTATAGTAGAGCTCAAATAAAGCCCACTTTGCTTAATAGAGCTCTATACGGAAATGAACCCGAAGGTAGCTAGGGTCATCCAAAGTTGGCACTTAAAAATCGCTTCAACAGTAAAGGAAAATGATTTATGAATTGAAAAACCTGAAAACACGTGTTGAAGCTTGCATCTCCAGGAAATCCATCAATTCCGAGACCCAAATTTGTCAATTTTTTTGGAATTTTTGTTTGCAATGAACTAACGTCAGATTAATGCTTTATATTAGAATTGTCCTACGCTCAATTTTTGTGATTTTAAAATCATGAAAAAATATACATATTTAGAAGTTTTTAAATTTTTTTTTTTTTTTTTACATTTATTATTTCATTAGTTTCCAAGTATAATTTTCCCTTTTCTTACCTAAAGACATTACAAGAAAACAATATAAAAAAATGTAGAATCAGCTTATTAATTATTGTCCTTCTTAACTGGGACACCCTGTATATAGAAGAGATCNTTTTGTCCAAAAAAATATAAAAAATAATAATGTTGAGAAACCGTGGGAGAGTCCTGTTGCTTTTTTCGAAGCTTACAAAAATATCAAAAAAAAAAAAATCAAGTTAGCTCAAAAACGAGGCAATAAATCAAAGTTTCTGGTCATGAAAGTAATTTTATCTGAACAGAAATTTTCCATATGTTCCAAAAATATCTTCAAATTTTCAAAAAAGTATGTCCAAGAAAGTTATGGACATATTTGTGACGTCAGGCGTACACGTGTAAAAAAAGATGAAAAATGCGAATAACTCAAAAACAAAGCTTTTATTAAAAAGTTGAAGGGAACATTTTTGGTGGGTATTGGGATCTAGAATCAGCCCATCAATTATAGTCCTCTTGAACTGGGACACCTATATGGTATACGATTACCTTTCCAATAAATTCAACAAAAAAATTCCAATAATTAATACGATTACCTTTCCACACACTAATTAAGACAATGTCTTAATTAGTCTGTCTTTTATAGCATCCCCGAAAAACACCCTATATTGATGGTGAGGAATGAAATTAAGAAGTTAAAAAAATCAAAACAAATCTCAAAGCAACATTAACTTTATCATAAAATTACTATAAGAGGAGTTAAATATCTTAAACTAACTAAAAATGAAAAACCAAAAAAGAAGAAGAAAAAAAAAAAAAAAACTTACACAAACACACCCAAAACAATTTTTGCAAATTTAATTGTAATTTCACCCAGATAAATTAAAAAAAAATGTTACAATTGGTTTTTACTATTGAACTGTGGAAAAAAAATTACTCCCCCCCCCCCAAAAAAAAAAACGAAAAAATATATTTTATGTTTCATCCGCCACCACTCGTACGTACCCTCTACACCGCGGTACTGTCCGTCGTGATCGCGGCATTTTGGATTTGGATTAATTTTAGTATGGAACTCTATATGTGTTAGTGACAGTTATGGAAAGATTTGGGATACCAAGTGGGTGGAAAAAAATTCATCAAAATTAATCAATGGCATAATTGGCAAAAGTATGGGTCACGGAGGATGGAGCGGTGGGCAAATGGATTTTGGGATTGGACAAAATAATATTTAGAATATGCTAAACATCCAGTCACAGAACATAACGAGGAAAGAATGTATGAGTTGAAAACGCTAGACACTTTTGAAATGAATTAGGGTCTTAGCTTTCGCGCCGCGAAATTTGAATGAACAGTGCCTGATCCTACAGAATTTTAGGGGAAAGCATCAACCTAGCGTTTAGCGTTAATATAATAATTATTTGGCTAGCTAAACCAAACGTTCTTCTGGATTGCAAGCGACGCACGGAGAAGGGTCCAGTGTTTTTAATTTTACAAAAATTACGATATAATATTATATTCAAATGCTTCGAATATATGCTATATTAGTATACAGGGTGGGGCAAAAGTCTGAAAACCCCTAATTATCTTTGGAAGGGCTTTATGTGCGAATTTAAAATTTTGCATGGTGATCTAAGGTTACAAAACCTTCTTTTAGAGTGGGACCAATTTTCAGGGCCGGTCCCCATGTCGGGGCCAGGGGAGCCAAGTTAATTTTTTCAAATACGAACCCCCCTCTTGCGAAAAGGTTTTTTAATTACAAGTACTTTGCTAAACATTTTAGCTTTCTATTGTTTGGCGTTAGAAAATGGCGGCCAATTTTGTACAAAGAATTGCCTAGATTTTCAATTCCTTGAGTTATTGTAAATCTTCACAAAGGGTCTCAACTAGGTAAAAATAAGTATTCTCTTCTTTCGTTTGGAAAAGTGAATTTTCTCTTGTTTGGAGAATGCCACCATTTGTTTAATTTGTTTAATGAACGGCAAAAGTATCTTTAGAATTAATACCTTGGAATTGAAGTTTCGTTTGTTCGTTCTTTTTATTTGATAGCAGATGATAAAAAGAGTTACCTGTTCCTGCACTCCTTCCTTTACAGCTTTACCATCGGTTTACCGTAAACCGATGCCCTTGCACGATTTCACAATGGCCGATCTTAGTGTAGATCGCATTCAATTCGTTGATAAACATGTCAGGAGTTATGAGGAGAACTTTATCTCGAATGTTTCTTATTAGTTCATTTTCTTTCGTTCTTTTTTTTTTTAGTATTCTTTTCTTTCGTTTGGAAAAGTGTTTTCTTTTCTTTCGTTTGGAAAAGTGTTTTCTTTTCTTTCGTTTGGAAAAGTGTTTTCTTTTCTTTCGTTTGGAAAAGTGAATTTTCTCTCGTGTGGTGTTAGAGAATGGTGGCCAATTTGTTTAATGAACGGCAAAAGTATCTTAAAAATTAGTACCTTGGAATTGAAGTTTGTTTGTTCGTTCTTTTTAGTCCGGGAGCTAGCCTGGCTTGTCCTACCTAATAAGCAGCAGAAGGATTTCATAGTGGATACAGAAGAGCTCACTGTATAGGTGCATGAAAGTCTTAGTCTGGAAAGTTTTTTGGGTGACTTTAGTTTCCACGAGCTTTCAAATTTCGAAAATTTTGGCAAAAATTACCTCATAAGCAGCAGGGATAATTTTTGCGTCAAAATGACTTACTCCGTGAGCTGTTTCTAAAAATACGGGTTCATAGGACCTTTTCAAATCGAGGGTATCTTGAATGGAGAATCATATCTAAATATCCTTCAGACTTAAATTGTTTCTGCCATTCGTCACTTGTTGCCTGAAGACGCATTTGAAAGATATAGATTTTGGATATAACTTTTCCCAATCGATGGATCGGTAGGGGTGCAGGTGTTGTTCTAGTGATAATGTAGCCATCAAGATAGCTGGATCTCAACCCTCTAGATATTTTCTTGTGGGGATATCTGAAGGATAAAGTTTACAGGAGCAAACCCCACAACATAGATGAACTAATAAGAAACATTCGAGATAAAGTTCTCCTCATAACTCCTGACATGTTGATCAACAAATTAAATGCGATCTACACTAAGATCGGCCATTGTGAAATCGTGCAAGGGCATCGGTTTGAACATCTACGGTAAAGCTGTAAAGGAAGGAGTGCAGGAACAGGTAACTCTTTTTATCATCTGGTATCAAATAAAAAGAACGAACAAACGAAACTTCAATTCCAAGGTATTAATTCTAAAGATACTTTTGCCGTTCATTAAACAAATTAAACAAATGGTGGCATTCTCCAAACAACAGAAAATTCACTTTTCCAAACGAAAGAAAAGAATACTTATTTTTACCTAGTTGAGACTCTTTGTGAAGTTTTACAATAACTCAAGAAATTGAGTTATTGTAAAACTTCACAAAACTTCACTTTGTACAAAATTGGCCGCCATTTTCTAACGCCAAACAATAGAAAGCTGAAATTTGTGCCAAAGTACTTGTAATTAAAGACCTTTTAAAAAATGTATCGCAAGAGGGGAATTCGTATTTGAAAAAATTAACTTGGCCCCCCTGGCCCCGACATGGGAACCGGCCCAGAAAATTGGCCCCACTCTAAAAGATAGATTACCATGCAAAATTTCAAATTCGCACATAAAGCCCTTCCAAAGTTATTCAGTGGTTTCCAGACTTTTGCCCCACCCTGTATTTTCAAAGCACTCAGTACAGCCATGTCAATAACTAAACACATGAACAAGAAATACAGGGTTAGCGGGAATCCATCCAATCAATTTCTTCTTTATTGAACCCAGTAACGAATTTCACTCATGTTTCTACTCAATTCTCCATGACTTAGTTTGCGTACTTTCGTCCGCCATCTTATCAAACCATTGCCGCATAATTTTAGTTAATCATTCGCTAATAACTATTATAGTTAATTGAATATAGATTCTCTCTTAGTTTTTTATAAAGTTCGAGAAACCGTGTGTCCAAGAATGTACTTGTATATGCTTGCAATTTATTGACCAAATCTTGATATTGTACTCCCAGTGAATTTGCTACGGCCACTAAAGATGATCTGTCCTCCTGGTAAAATGGGAAAAGAGAAATTTATTTTGGATTAAAGAAGAATTTGGTCAGTGATGGTGATGTGTTTAAATTGCTGAGATATTATAAAGTAGCTACAGTATTATAAAGTAGCTGCAATATTATAAAGTAGCTACATAAATAGCTAAGAGTAAATCAAGGAGCGAAAATATACAAAATCTGCTCTACAACTAAGCTCAAAACAAGCGTTAAAAGTCAATATTGGGAACACCGTGTATAAAGAAAGTAATCTGGTGTGAATATCACACGACTATTTAAATTGTTCATATAAAATAATGGTAATAATCAGGGGAGGAGCTTGGGGGTTTAAATTTTAATTTTGTTACACCATGTATAAGGCTGTTCATTTTAAAGTTTGATGTAAGAGTTCCCTTAATTTAATCCAAAAAAGGTTTCTCATCTACTCAAACCATTGAAAGTGAACATTTTTATTTTCATCAGTGCCGTGAGAGAACTAATTCAAATCTCGTTTTTCTCCTGTAATTTGAAAATAGCTGTTTTGAAAAAGGCCATTTTCGGGTAGAAAGTCTGAAGTAAGGTGGTTAATTAGGACAAACTGTTAATTAAGATAAGTAACTTAAATATGGAAATATTTTAGCAAAAAATGAAAAATTTAAAACTAGTTTTATTTCCTATGTATTACGTAATTGCATTCCAATTTTCTCATTCCTCTGCTCCCGCTGTTTAATAATTGAGCGGGTAATTTTTTTCTTTTTTCGCTAAAATGTTTCTTCATTTAAGTTACTTATTACAGTTTGTCATAAATAACCACCTTACTTCTGACTTTCTATCGAAAATAGACGTTTTCGAAACGGCCTAATTCTAACTAATTTTTTGAGAAATCAACACAATCTGTCAATAAAAGTTGCTTCCGTGGTCGAACATGAATTTCACCATAACCATTCGATTGGACATGACCCTTTTCCGAGCTTTTCAAAATTCAAACATTCCAATTTTTTCAAAAGTTTAGGGGGGCTGTGACCGTTCATTCTAGGACACGATGTATAATTGATATAAATATAACATTTCGAATATCTACTACTTACTGCTCCTTAGAAATCTACGAACAACCAGACACACACACACGGAGAATCATAGCTGAAACTCGAGATTTAGTCTCTGGGATTTCAAAACATGTTTTGACGTTGAAAACTCGATATCAATAATTTCAGCACAATACATTAATTTCTTCGTATTTATGGCATAAGGAAAGTAAAAAGAGAAGTAAATACCTACTCAGAAAGTCGAGATCTTTTCCAACTTTTTCCATAAGTTTATCCTAGATATCAAATAGTTTTACTATTTTTACCTTTTGTTCTCTTAAATAGGGCCAAGTAGCAAATTTTGGTATTTTCGGAATAATTTTGAAAGGCTTTGCGGCAGATCAAGATCATATCCAAATTTGACGAATGATACTTTTTTTGGAAATGACTATAAAACATGGAAGACAAGTTTTTTTTTTTTTTTTATTTCGGATTTGAAAAATCAATTTATTTGAGCCACCCTACGGTTCATACCTGGAGCAGATATGGTAAGTCGTCCACATCCATTTGTTTTTCAAATAATAAAGTTCCATTCTCCGAACTATACAAGTACATGGTAAATGCGTATCTAGGGAAGTGTAACTGTATTTGAGCTTTATACATCCCGTCCTCATCAATTTTATAAATTAGTCGATCTTTGAACAGATGTGTTTTTGCCGTAAATTTTACAAACCGACAAAATGGACGAGTCAAGTAATATGCAAACTGATAGTTTGGAGCCCTTCTGAAATCCTTACCGAGAGCATAATTTTCAGGGTTGTTTGAAAAAATTCTTCTGTACACCACAGGATTTACATTTTCTGCTGGTGTAAATATATCTAAAACAGAAACAATAGGTAATAATAAAGTAAAAATTAAAATTGGCAATATCAATTAAGAGTTCATGTTGCAGTCTGAGTACTGTTGAAAGCTCACCAACTTAAACTATAATTGAATTAATTAAATTCTCAATCGATATTGTCTACTTTATATTTTTTTTTTAATATTCTATTATTCTCAAATTATTTTATTTTTAAAAAAGCTGCTTTGAACATCACACGCCTTTTCTTATCTATAAAAAAGAAGAAGAAAGAAGTATTGTAATGGGCTGACATTTTTTTTTTTGAAGTCCAGAGTGAAAATGTTAATGTATAAATCAGAAATTTGTGTGTACCTATGTACCATGTACCTATGTATGAGGGGTTGTCTGTTACAATACCACCGCTCAAACGGTAGCAGATAGCAAAAAATTGATGGAAATGCCCCCCCCCCCCAAATGATAGTAAATTTATCAGAATTAAAATATGTCAAGCCGTTTTCGAGTTACGGCCAAAGTTATAATTTATTCAACAAAATCGGGCAGTCACGGTCCGATATCTTAAAATTTATCGCGACAACATATTAACTCAAAGCGAGAAAGTTTTAGGTAGCCTTCTAGTCCTTATTTTAGGACATTTTCTGCAAAGTTATGGCCAGTCATTTCAGAGTTACCAGTTCAAAACCGGGAAAGGAAAAAAAAATATTTTGAAATTTTTGAATTTAAAAAAAGTCAGAATGGCCGTGCCCCTATGGCGCCTGAAGAAACGTTTAAGTCTTGGGTTTTAAAGGTTGCAATATACAGGCTGGACACAAACCAATACCCCTCCCCCACCCCAATTTCCATTGTCCTTGAAATATAAATACCGTAGCGAAGCTAGGGCGAAACAGCTAGTATAATTATATATTACATTTATTGATATATTACATACCTATCAACCAAAGTTGTATTTTTAAATTTCTTGTATGAAATTGATATGAATAGGCAGCAAATTTCAAGTTCTAGCTCTTTCCATTCTGGTTTTAGGTATAACCGCCAAAAAGCGGCATTCAACCCCTAATTAGCAGCCAACAATATATTACACTTCAACCTAAGTTTTTTTCAATTTCTTGTATAAAATTTATATGTATAAATGAGCACCAAATTTAAAGTTCTGGTTATTACCGTTCTCATTTTAAGCAGGATATGCGTAATCCGCTAAAAAACCGGATAAAAGGATAAAACTCATTTGATTTCAAGTCTCGGCAGTACTTGTCGTTCTTGAGATATCTTGTTCACAGACAGACAGTAATTAGAACTCTATAAGTGTGGCACTAGGTACTTTGGATACAACTACGCCTTCAATCTCACGTTACTAGGTCAAATGGAACTCTGCTGGAGTTACATTTGTCCTAGTAACGCTAGTAAAAAAAAAAAAAAAGAACAATATTAATAATTTAAATATTTAGACAATATCGATTTGGAATACAATCATATTCCGAATCGATATTGTCTAAATATATAAATTATTTATTATTTTACAATTCTCTTTTTTAAAACAATATTACTATTTTATTTTTACAGTAAAAGTTACTCTTGTAACTTATTAGCTTCCATAATATGACCAGATGGCCTAAATTACAACCAACTAATGAATAGTGAACTGTAGACCTCACAGCATTTCGACGAATATCGAATATAATCTGCCAGTGTCAAAACTATAGTACTTTATGAATTAAAGACCCAACTCACTTTTTATACCCAAGGAGGGTAAAATAATTCCTTGGGTATAAAAAGTGTAAAAAATTAGAAAAAAAAAAAAAAAAAAAAAAAATAAANAAAAAAAAAAAAAAAAAAAAAAAAAAAAAAAAAATGGTACCACGAGATTCAGCATAAAAAAACTTTACTGATTTGATTTATCAATTTTATGATTTTCTGAATTTTATTCCGAAGAAAAATCCATGATTTGGCGGGTTTGATCAGAGAACCATTTGATCAAAGTATCGAGTGAGGAGTCGATCAGTCGATTGTGTGTAGAATTTGAATATAAAATAAATCATACGGGTTTCTATTTAATAATCGAAAGTGGATGTCTGTATACCCACTTTTGAGACAGTCTGTATAAATTTTAATTCCGCCAAAAAAATAGATTAATTTGTATTAAAACTACATATCGGTCACCTTATTTCAAGGGGGGTCTAACTCGAAATTTTTCAAAATCCGGTTTTTTGTCCCATATAATGTAAAATATCAAGGCGGTCCAGTGGTATGATGAGAATTGAGTTAGCTCATACAGTTTTCGCTAGATAGCTCCCTTCTTCAGAGAGCCAATTTTATTTGTTTCTATACTGCCTTTAATTTGTTTATAGCTTGTGGGACCATTATAGACTTTGATCTATTTGACTTAATTTAGAACAATGTTAATACAGTAGAGATCCAATTGTGGCGCTGTAAAGAGCCAACTTGGATGATTTCATGTATTTCTAATGTATTCTTAAAGACGTAGGCATCCATTTCAAAATAGAGCTCTACAGTATTGATTAAAACAGAGATTCCCAAACTGGGGGCGCCCCCCTGGGGGGGGTGAAGGCAAGACAAGGGGGGCGCGAGACCAGTTGAATTATTATCATTTACTTAACATATAAATGTACACAACTTTTTTTACAAATTTTATTGAACATGATGTTTAGAAAATTTGAATGAGATAGCATTCAGCAACATATTAGCGTTTTGAATGAGCATTCAGCAACACCCATACCCTTCATAATGTATAATGCAGGGGGGGGGGAGGTTTTCATTTGAAGAAAGGGTGCGCGGTACCAAAAATTTTGGGAACCCCTGGATTAAAACCATTCCTTATAGGTACAAAAACGAAGGCCTTTTTTTGGATGGGTTTTTACAAGCGAAATAAAAGGGAATTACATGTTTTTTTTAGAGGTAATAAAATATCCCACCTTATGTCTTATTTTAAATGGAATTAATGAAACCTTTAATGCAAGCCGTCCGCAAGATTTAAAAGAAAACGTAAAATATTTCTTTAAAAAAACGTTTTTTTTACTCTCCTGTAAAATTTGCTTTTTTTTACTTAGATCCCTCCTGAAATCTTTAGTCGTTAAGAATAAAAAAAACTCTGCCAATGTGACACCTGGGTTTATTATTTTTGTGGCAAGAAAAAAGAAAGAAAAAAAAATGGGGGGGTACCCCCAAAAAAATTGAAGGGGGTTCTCGTGACGATTCCAAATCTGGAGCGCAATTAGACCCTAAATTTGACATACCTACCAAATTTGAAGTCTCTGGCTCTTACCATTCTCTTTTTAGACAGCAGTACAAAAAACCGCTTAAAGCGGTAAAAACCGCCAGCGGTATATTTGATTGAAACTAAAAGTATCGGAGCTAGCTGAGACCCCAAATATGCCATACATACAAAATTTCAAATCTCTAACTCTTACCATTCTCTTTTTAGACAGGATTAATGAAAACCGCTTTAAAGCAGTAAAAACTGCCAGCGGAGCTAGCAGAGACCCCAAATATGACATATAATACATACAAAAATTCAAATCTTTAGCTCTTACCATTCTATTTTAGACAGCAATACTGAAAATGTATTCGATTGGATGTATTCGATTGCACCCAAAATATTCGGGGCACAATTAGAGCCCAGAATGGACCTATATACTAAATTTCGTCCAAATCGGTCAACGTGGCAAAAGTGCCCATCACGGCATACAGCGGAAAAACGGATTTTTTTTTATTCGATTAGATTCTACATACCTTGAAACGTATAATATCAAATTTTGAGGGGGGTATTTTTTTTTTTCTTCCGTGACAATTCCAAAAGTTCATTATTGAAAATAATAAACCAAAATCCGTCTCGGGACTTTTCGAACACTCCTTATAATGAATAATCATTCTGAATTTCATAAAAATTGAATAGTTCGGGAGATATAAGCCTTCTCTTCGATTGGTTAAAAGAGTAATTTCATGTGAAGGATGTTGGGGGAAGAAACGATAAAAAATTTAGAGACATTAGAAATGTGTTGTTCGTGAATTTGAAATACTATGGTAAGAACAAAATAGGCGAATGCTTAGAATATATCGTGACACTCGATAGAAAGTTGTAATTATCAGAGCAGTGGAGAACAGAAAAATGACATTTTTTGGAATCATGTAGGTATACAGTATCTACCAGCAGTCCTAGTGGAGGCCCTGTAATTTTTGGATAGCTTGGGGCCAGAAGAATGAGACATTTTCAATATACAATTACATAGTAACTCGTATTCTAAACCTACAGCATTTGTATTGAAAATATATCCAAAAAGAAATGAGAGGTTAATATGTATTATTTTATGTCAAAATCTTTTCATATTTACGTCAATTTCTACTGTTCGTACTAAATCCACCCAAGAACGCCCGTTTTCTATACGGCCTGATTTTGAACTCCTGAAGAAAAGCCGAAGGCGTAATTTCTTCCAATTCATATATGACTTGCTAACTTTCCATGAGGAAAAGTAAATCGTAATTCAGATAGTAAGAAGTTACTTGAGGGTGACATCCTCACGGGCCGAGTCCACTTGACCTGATGGTGTAAAATAACGCAGAAAGCAATTCTGTAATATCATTATGTTTATAACTCTTATGTTACTGACGTAATTATATTGCAGTGATTGTCATGGTTCTGGGGGCCCATGTCAATCATCAGCCTCCAAGAACGGATGTATGATGACAATTAAAAACATAAGCAGTATACTACAACTTATCTAGAGCTGCTGTCTCATACATCTGGCTACCATCGGATACGATGATGGCACTATTGAATGAGTGAATGAAGAAAAATGAGATTTGGCTTTGTGATTCAATTTATTATTTTATCCCAAAATTTTTTTTTGACATAAAATGATATACAGGGTGTCCCAAAAGTCCGAGACCGCCTGAATATATTTTGAACGGCTTTATGTGGAATTGTGCATGGTATTATATCCTAAATTAAACCACCTGATGGTGTGAACAATTTTTCAGGGGCGGGTACCAGGGGGCCCAACTTTTGTTTTTTAAATACAAACCCCATCTGAATGCGTAATTTCATCAATACATTTTCAGAAAGACAATAAAATTAGAAGTACTTTGCAAAAAAAGTTACACGTCTAGCGCGTTTGGTTGCAAAATGGCGGCTATTTGAAGTTTCCAAGATATGACTTCCAAGAGTGTCTAAAACTAGGCGAATTTTTTGCAATTTGATATTGAATGATTTCATAGGACACCAATGTTGAGGAATCTGATTTTTAGACATAATTCGCCTAGTTTTAGACACTTCGCCCACTTTTAGAAATAATTTGCATAGTTATAGTGTCTAAAACTAGGCGAATTATGTCTAAAAAGCAGGTTCCCCAACATTTGTGTCCTATGCAATCATTCAATATCCTATTCCAAAAATTCGCCTAGTTTTAGACACTCTTTTCTTTTTGAAAATGTATCACAAGATGGGGGTTCGTATTTAAAAAACAAAAGTTGGATCCCCTGGGGGCCACATGGGACCCGCTCCTGAAATAATACCATGAAAAATACCATGCAAAATTTCAAAACTCCACATAAAGTCGCTCAAAAGATAGTCAGGCGGTCTCGGACTTTTGGGACACACTGATAAAAATGAAAATGTGTACCTTTCAGTATTAGATGAGTAACATTTTTTTGGAACGCAGTAACCGATTTTTTACATCGAAGCTCGAAACCGGGCCGCTATACAGGATGTAACAAAATAAAAAAATCAGACCTTTCTAGCTCCGCCCCTGATTATTTTGTTTGAACCTCTACACTCTCTGTAGAGGTTCAATTGACTTACATTCATATCCCATATTATTCCTCTACTCTGTGTAGAGGTTCAATTGACTTACTTTTTGAAATTGAAATTCATATCCCATATTATCCCTCTACAATCTGTGTAGAGGTTCAATTGACTTACTTTTTGAAATTGAAATTCATATCCCATATTATCCCTGTACACTCTGTGTAGAGGTTCAATTGTCTTACATTCATATCCCATATTATCCCTCTACACTCTGTGTAGAGGTTCAATTGACTTACATTCATATCCCATATTATCCCGTAAGTTTATGGCGTTAACGACTCCATTTTCCACATCCAAGAGTAAAACTCCTGAACCTTCTGTATCCATGTATTTTAATGCACCTGAAATATTGAAAACAAATTATTTAAATCTCAATAGAAAAATTTCGTCCGAAGAATTTTTAAACAAAACGTTAAAAAAATGGATACTATGAGTGTAAGTCCCGGGACTTTTCGAACACTCTGTATATATACTTATTACATTCATAGAATTGGCCGATTAGTTTTCGGACTAAATGGTTTCAATTTTATCACACAACTTACAGTAGTATCCATTTTTTTGTACTGGGTGTTTGGCTATAAATGGGACCCCTGATAATGGTGATAATCAAATGGAACATTTTTTACGAAATTCGTTAGTGAGCCAGGCGACGCATAGCCGAGTTACAGGGTGGAGAAGGTCATTTTTGGACAACGTCACTTAGTGGGTTCTGTGTGACCGAACAAAAGAGAAGATGGACACTAAATCCTAGTTTTTGATGGCGGTGATTTCAAACGTGCCATCAAAAATTTAAAAAACAAAAGCAAAATGTAAGAAAACGAGAAAAGTGATCAAATTTTTTTCTCTGAACTCAAATGTGATTCAACTTATGAAAAGAGCGTCTCTATCTAAGACATTTTGTGTAACAAAAAAAAAAAAAAAAAAAAAAAAAAAAAAAAAAAAAAAAAAAAAAAAAAAAANGAAGAAAAATCGAACAAAATATTCAATTCAAATGAGAGAACTGCCAAAATGGTCCGATTACGATAAAATTTTAGAAATAAGCTCCAATTAATGTCCTGGACATATCTGTTAAAGTAGAATTTCGAAAAAAGAACTTGAACCAAAATGGCAGTCTTCCAAAGTCCAAAAAATGATCGATTCAATACATTTCTTTTTCGTTTTTCCTCTTGAGAACACCGTTAAATTGAACTTTAACAGTACCTGAGCATGGCAAATGTAATCTGAACTCAGATTAAGAAAGGAAAAAAAAAAAAAATATGGGAAAAAAAATCTTCTAAACTAGCATAATATCATATTAACATTCATCAGAAAATATTCTAGGAAATATGAAAATTCATAAATTGTTTTTTCCTTTTTTTATCATATATTTTTTTATGATATCCTTTTAAAAAATCTGAACTCATACTTCCATTTGTTATGGGTACTCAGTTACTGAAGGCTTATCCTCGAGATATTTACTAACGAGATATTTGCTAACTCTAAAATTGTTGTAACAAAAATTTTCAAAATTTTAAATACAATTATATTTTATATTCTATATTCTATTTTATTCTACTCGGTTACTGTCATAACGAGAAAAAAAAGACTAAAAAATCAAAGGAGAAAAAAAGAAAAAAATACTTTTAATCGAACATTTTTTGGACTTTGGAAGGCTGCCATTTTGGTTCACGCTCTTTTTTCGAAATTCTAATTTGACTGGGGCTCATTTTTATCGTAATCGGCTTCTCTCTTAACATGGGAATTGATTTTTTTGTTCGATTTTTCAATTTTTTTTTACACAAAATGTCTTAGAAAGGGACGCTTATTTCATAAGTTGAATCACATTTGAGAACAGACAAAACAAATTGATCACTTTTCAGGTTTTCCCCCATTTTGCTTTTGTTTTTTAAATTTTTGATGGCACATTTGAAATCACCGCCATCAAAAACTAGGCTTTAGTGTCCACATCCTTTTTGTTCGGTCACACAGAAGTCTAGGGATTATGATCCCGGGATCCCGCCCGGAAATGGCTGAAATTTTGATCCCGGGATTCGCCATCCAATCCCGGGATTTTCGGGATTGACATTGATATAATAAAAACGAACAAAAACCATACTTTTTTATTGAATTTGAAAATGAGGCCCCAATACATCAACCTTGAACGTTACATGAAAGTCGATGTGCTGCCATCTGCCACAATACATCAACCTTGAACGTTACATGAAAGTCGATGTGCTGCCATCTGCCATGCAATAAAAAAATGCAAGACCTTTTTAAATCCTGTTTTCCCACTTTTGAGACGCTCTGTAGAAATTTTAATTACGCTAAAAAATAGAATAATTTGTGTTAGAACTACATATAAAATTTCAAGTCTCTATCTGTAGCCGTTAAAAATAAAATATCCGTCCCGGGACTTTTTGAACACTCTGTATAAATTTACCAAAGTTTTGAATTGAGATGAGGCGTTCATCAACAATCAGATCTTTTCGTATCGTGACACAAAAAGATTATTTAATCAATAGTGGCATCATCATTTCTGTTGCTAGCCAGATGTATGAGAATCCTGATCCAAACGTTGTTGTTTGCAGGCGTTCTTCAGCCGGCCCTGCTTTGCCGCCCTTGGCAAAATGAATATAATATTTAATTTGATCGTTAATTAATATAAATAGTAAAAGTACTCATATTCATATTTTTAATGATAATACTGAATATCCCTCCTAGTAGTGAAATTCATGATTTTTGTACAAATTTCAATCAAAATATGGCCATGAATGTGTGGGTTGTAGCCTTTAAGCAACGACAAATTTAGCCGGAGTGTCATATCCCTGGGTTTACTATTGGTTTTTATGATTTATGATTCTTGTTATGAATTATCTCCCAAAAAAAACACTTCGTGTAAAAAAAGACGTCAAGAGTAGCAATATTCACCCCGCCCAAAATATACTTCTCGCAATAATTTAAAAACAACTGATATAAAAAAAGAACGTCAATAATCTGTGTACCATCACACTCGTTTCTTAGTTTCCTTTCNATATTTATATGTATACATTTTTATTCATATCCCGCTGAAAATAAAATTCAATTTTGATTTTGCCGCACCCTAAATTTTGCCGCCGTAGGCGGTTGCCTAGTTCGCCTATGTGGTACAGCCGGCCATGTGCTAAAGTTTTCCATTGTCATCATACATCTCATCTTTTCTTTTTTACTTCCACTTCCTATATAAGTTAAAGTATTGCAATCGCGCAGAAAATTTGGACTTTTTTGGCCTAAAAAATCGTTCGACGGGAACCCAAAACCAAAAATGAAGTTCAAATATGTCATTTCCTATTGCTTTTGGGCCATATTTTCTCTATTTCGGATTATTTTTGAAGTCTGGAAATATTTGGAGCCATGGGATCCAAAAAAATGATATTTCCGACGTTCCACGTGGGACGTAGGACGTACTACGTAAGTACGGAATCGTGTGCAGAGCTCTGGAAGTCAAATCGCTGGTCCGATTTTGATGAAATTGAAAAAGAACGTCGCAATTGGAAGAAATCTCTAAAATACAAAACACACAACCGATGTTGATGAATTTAAAAAGGGTAGGTAAATAGGGCATTAGTTTATTTATAAAAAAAGGGCCCATGTGGGTGCGTTTTTGACAGGGGCACCGCCAGGTTCCCACAAATAAAAAAAAATTGTTTGATTTTGATAAAATTTGTTATGCAAAGCAACCCAAGTATTATATTAGACAATTCTTGGTGTTTTGTAGATTCTTTGCTTTTGGCGCCCCTTTAGGGCCCCAAATATGGAAAAACATAAAAATTGTCTGATTTTGATAAAATTTGGTATGTGCAGTCGTCCAAGCATTATTGACAAACTTTTGGTATTTTGAGGTAATTTTGTTTTTGGGTGAGGTAATTTTGGTTTTGGGGCCTCGGCAGGGGCCCACAAATATAAAAACATAAATTTCGTTCGATTTTGATTAAATTTGGTATGCACGGCCACCCAAGTATTATATTTGACAATATTATATAAGAGCAATTTTTATAATTTTGCAGGAATTTTGTTTTTGGGGCCCCTTTAGGGGTCCAAAAATGAAAAAAATAAAAATTTGTCTGATTTTGATGAAATTTAATATATGCAGTCACCTAAGTATAATATTTGAAAATGTTTGGTGTTTTCTAGATTTTTTGCTTTTGAATATTTAAAAAACCCAAATTTGAAAAAAATGTAAAATTTGTCTGATTTTGATAAACTTTGGTATGCACAGTCAATCAAGTATTTATTTTTGACAATTTGTGGAGTTATGTAGATTTTTTGCTTTTGCTGCCCCCTGTAGAGGCCCACAAAAGAGAAAAACATAAAATTCGTCTGATTTTGATAAAATTTGGTTTGCAGAGACACCCAAGTGTTTAATTGACAATTTCTGGTATTTTGTAGAAATTTTGGCTCCTAAAATTTGCCGCCCCTGAAATCTGTCACTCTAGACTCTAGCCTACTTAACCACTGCCTTGTATAATTCTAGGAATAAAAAACTCTGCTAATGTGACACATGGGATTATTTTTTTAAAAAAATACTATCACTAAAGACCAAATTCAGCAGCCGTAGGCCTTCAGATAATACTATCACTAGAGAGCAAAGTCCACAGTCGAGGGCTGCAAAATCTTTCAAAATAATAATATCACTAAAGAGCAAAGTCCACAGCCGAGTGCTGCAAATTTTTTCAAATTAATACTATCACTAAAGCAATGTCCACAGCCGAAGGCTGCAAAATCTTTCAAAATAATACTATCACTAGAGAGCAAAGTCCACAGCCGAAGGCTGTACAAGCTTTTGAAACTCATAATATTTTGAAAGAGCAACGTCCGCAGCAGTAGGTTGTCAAATCTTTTTAAACTAGTACTATCACTATACTGTCACTAAAGAGCAATGTCCATAGCCGTAAACTGCCAATCTTTTTAAACTAATACTATCACTAGAGAGCAAAGTCTACAGCCGAACGCTGCAAAATCTTTCAAAATAATACTATCACTAAAGAGCAAAGTCCATAGCCGAACGCTGCAAAATCTTTCAAAATAATACTATCACTAAAGAGCAATGTCCACAGCCGAAGGCTACCAAATTTTTCAAAATAATACTATCACTAAAGAGCAATGTCCACAGCCGAAGGCTGCAAAATCTTTCAAAATAATACTATCACTAAAGAGCAATGTCAACAGCCAAAGGCTACCAAATTTTTTAAACTAATACTATCACTAAAGAGCAATGTTCACAGCCGAAGGCTGCAAAATCTTTTGAAACTCATAATATTATTAAAGAGCAACGTCAGCGGCCGTAGGCTGCCAAATCTTTTTAAACTAATACTATCAGTAAAGAGCAAAGTCCACAGCCGAAGGCTGCAAAATCTTTCAAAATATACTATTACTAAAGAGCAATGTCCACAGCCGAAGTCTGCCAAATCTTTTTAAACTAATACTATCAATAAAGCGCAAAGTCCATAGATGAAGGCTGCACAATCTTTTTAAAAATCAACGTCAGCAGAAAAAAATATAATAATAATATCACTAAAAGACTTCAAACTTTAAAAGAGCAACAAATCTGACACAATGATTAAGTACTTTTCAAAAGATAACGAAAGGTTAGACGGAATGTTCGAAAGATAACGAACGGTTACAAGGACCGTTCAAAAGATAACGAACGGGTACACATTTTCAAAAGAAAACGAACGGGTACACTTACTTTTCAAAAGATAACGAACGGGTACACGGACTGTTCAAAAATAACGAACAGTTGCACGGACTGTTCAAAAGATAACGAACGGTTACACGGACTGTTCAAAAGATAACGAACATTTGTTACACGGCCTGTTCAAAAGATAACGAACGGTTAAAAGGACTGTTCAAAATATAACGAACGGTTGTTACACGGACTGTTCAAAAGATAACGATCGGTTAAAAGGACTGTTCAAAATATAACGAACGGGTACACGTACTTTTCAAAAGATAACGAAAGATTAGACGGAATGTTCGAAAGACAACGAACGGTTACAAGGACCGTTCAAAAGATAACGACCGGGCACATGGACTGTTCAAAAATAACGAAAGCTTGCACGGACTCTTCAAAAGGTAAGGAAAGATTGGACGGTATGTTCGAAAGATAACGAACGGCCACACGAAATGTTCCAGGATTCTGAAAAATATATACCTGCGACATGACTATGTATGAATCCGGCCGGAAGATTCGGTTCATTTATCATTTGGTAGAGATAGTTTTCGTCAAAGCCTCTGAATGCCGTCACAATGAAAAAATATGGTGACAAATTTTGAAAAGCCCCGCTAAGAGCATTTAAGACTTTCAAAGTCAGTCCATAAGCCATGGATTCCTCTTTATAAATTGGACTATAGGTTATGAACCGGTCAACAAATATTTCATATGATCCCATAAAACCAGTCATGTAAGTATAGAAACTATAAAGAAGAAGAAAAAGAAATCTTTGTTAGAACTTCACAAGACATTCCGTATGCGTATAAAAAACTCTGCCAATGTAACACCTGGGTTTATTATTTTTCTGGCAAAAAAAATTGGGGTGAGGGTACCCCCAAAAAAATTGAAGGGGGTTCTCGTGACGATTCCAAATCTGGGGCGTAATTAGACCCTAAATTTGACATACCTACCAAATTTGAAGTCTCTGGCTCTTACCATTCTCTTTTTAGACAGCAATACAAAAAACCGCTTAAAGCGGTAAAAACCGCCAGCGGTATATTTGATTGAAACTAAAAGTATCGGAGCTAGCTGAGACCCCAAATATGCCATACATACAAAATTTCAAATCTCTAACTCTTACCATTCTCTTTTTAGACAGCAATACTGAAAATGGCTAAAAAGCGACAAAAGTCGCCAAGGGTGTATTAGATTGCACCCAAAAGTTTCAAGGCACAACTAGGGCCCAGATGGCACCTATATACAATTTCATCCAAATCGGTCAACCTTAAGTGGCAAAAGTGCCCATCACGACGTACGGCGGACAAACGGATTTTTTATTATTCGATTTTTGGATTCTACGTAACTTGAAACGTATAATATCAAATTTTGAGGGAGGTATTTTTTTCTCGTGACGATTCCAAAGGTTCATTACTGAAATTAATAAAACAAAATTCTTGCAGGCAGTTGAAGGAACATGTTCATACTAGACTGGCACGTGGCAGTGACAGTGCCGTGACCGGCAAGTGATCCGCCCGGCAAAACTAAAAATATTCTTCCAGGCAGTTGAAAGAACATGTTCATACTAGACCGGCACGTGACAGTGCCGTGACCGGCAAGTGATCCGCCCGGCAAAACTAAAAATATTCTTCCAGGCAGTTGAAGGAACATGTTCA
>CM022876.1:30611318-30660669 GCA_012654025.1 Pachypsylla venusta | reverse complement strand
TCGGGTAAATCACCCAAAAAATTCGTCATGCGAGGTATTTTTGGAAACAGCTCACAGAGTACGTCATTTTGGCGCAAAAAATTTCCCTGTTGCTTATGATTTAATTTTTTCAAAAAATTCAAACTTTTCAGTCAGGTTTGGGTAAATCACCCAAAAAATTAGTCAGGCGAAGTATTTTTGGAAACAGCTCGCCTGGTACGTAGGATTAAAGGTCTCATTAAAATAAGTATATATTTGATTACTACAAGCTTTTTGCTAAAACGCGGGTACTTTGTACCCCCCTCCCCCTTGGCAATCCTAGGTTTAAGACTAAAGAGGGCCTGTAACATTTGATTTCTAATTAGTAACTCTTTCTTAGGGAATTAGAATAAAGTCAATGTTCCATGAATGTGTCATTGATATGAAATGACCTGCGCCTTGAAAGTTTAGGAATTACAGATTACGCAGAATTGAAGGATTTGGTTGACAGCTGGCGCCCGACAGCATTTTGCTTTATCCTTCTTTTTTTTTTGTGTGTGAGAGAGTCTTAGCATGAATGATATTTTTATCAAAAAAAGATATGTGTTGCAAAGAGTGTAAATAAGAGTAAGAGAGCTTATGAAACGATAAAACACATTGAAAATGGAGGTAGCAGTGTTACAGAGAGTGTGAATAAGAGTGACAGTGCTTATGAGAACATAAAACACATTAAAAATGGAGGTAGCAGTGTTACAGAGAGTGTGAATAAGAGTGACAGTGCTTATGAGAAGATAAAATACATTGAAAATGGAGGTAGCAGTGTTACAGAGAGTGTGAATAAGAGTGACAGTGCTTATGAGAACATAAAACACATTAAAAATGGAGGTAGCAGTGTTACAGAGAGTGTGAATAAAAGTGACAGTGCTTATGAGAAGATAAAATACATTGAAAATGGAGGTAGCAGTGTTTCAGAAAGTGTGAATAAGAGTGACAGTGCTTATGAGAACATAAAACACATTGAAAATGGAGGTAGCAGTCTTGCAAAAAGTGTGAATAAGAGTGACAGAGCTTATGAGAAGATAAAATACATTGAAAATGGAGGTAGCAGTGTTTCAGAAAGTGTGAATAAGAGTGACAGAGCTTATGAGAACATAAAACACATTGAAAATGGAGGTAGCAGTCTTTTAAAAAAAAAGTCTTGTAAAAAAAAAGAACCCAAAAGTTTCGGTTTTGTTTAATCCTGTCTAAAAAGAGAATTGTAAAAGGCAGAGACTTCAAATTTAGTAGGTATGTCAAATTTAGGGTCTAATTACGCCCCAGATTCGGAATCGTCACGAGAACCCCACTAATTTATGGAGGGGGGTTATTTTTTTTGCCAAAAAAATAATATACCCATGTGTCACATTGGCAGAGTTTTTTTTGTGTTTAATCAAATATACCGCTAGCGGTTTTTACCGCTTTAAAGCGGTTTCCATTAATCCTGATGTGTAAAAAGAGAATTGTAAGATTCAGAGACTTTAAATGTGGTAGTTATGTCAAATTTAGGGTCTAATTACGCTCCAGATTTAAAATCATCACGACCCCCCCCCCCTTCATTTTTTTGGGGGGGGTTGCCGTCTTATCAGTTCAAACTTACTTGGCCAATTCATCGAAATTATTAAACAAATGTCGCCCAACAACAAGTTTCAGCACTACATTGATATCTGAAATAACATCACTGATGTTCTGTACCAATAAATGTGGTACTGGATACGGGCTGAAAATAATTGGCAGACCATTTTCATCTGTTTCCGGTTCAAATTCTTCTCCAAATGGACAATTATATATAGTAGTGGCAAAACCTGGAATAATTTCAGAAGCTGAATAATTGGGTTTTATTTTCGATTTTATATAAAACTAGTTGTTTTCCCGTGCTTCGCTACGGTTACAAAATTCAACAACAATTTCGAGATCACGAAATTGAATCTTCCCAATTTTAGATTTTGGAACCGACTCCCGAGTGAACACGGCTCCTATTTAGAAAATTCAATATTTTACTCAAAGATATTACTTTGTGCACTGCGGAACACCTTCGCAAAAAATTTCAGCTTTCTCGCTCATCTCAAAGTGATACTTCTTAACTATTTTTTTTTTGGTGGAACCGACCCCCAGAGTGAGCACCGCGCATGGTTAGAAAATTCAATATTTTATTCCAGGATATGACTTTTTATACTTCGGAACACCCTTGTATCAAATTTCAGCTTTCTCGCTTATCCCGAAGTGATACTTCTCAATTTCGATTTTTTGGTGGCGAAAAATCGCATAAAAACCGGAAATTTTCAAATTTTACATTTTTTATGGGGTTATTTTGGGGGGTCGGGGTCTATTCTCGGTCCTTTTTCGTTATCTCTTTTACTTTGCCCAGAAAAAAATTGCAAAAAAAAAAAACGCTAAATAGCGGCATTTTTGGCGGTAACTTGATACCACCTGAAACTTATATTTTTTCTTTTTTATTACGTACCTACATACTAAAAGGTACCTTTGTGGAAAGTTTCAAATCTCCATGCTTAGCCATCGTGGAGCTACGTTGATTACAGTCAGTTAGTATACCAACTGGGCTTTGCGTTTTATAAGTATAGATGTCTACAGAGTGTTTCAGAAGGTTATGCAAAAAAAGAAATCATGTATAGTAGAGCTCAAATAAAGGCCACTTTGCTTAATAAAACTCTTTACGTAAAAGGTTCCCAAGGTAGCTAGGGCCGGGGGCGGATTTAGGGCTATACCTTAGGGGACCAGTGCAGCACTTAGGGAGAGGATACTTCTGGAGGGTATGGAATACCCCTCCAGCCACATAGGGGTTGGGGCCGCCGCACCCCCTGGAGCATTTAGAATAATTAAAATCGTCCTACGCTCAATTTTTGTGATTTTAAAAGGTCAGCGGTTGCTTTTAGACAAGAGCTCTTCCGTTCTTTTTTGTAGCAAAACAAGATTTAGAAGACATGTCATACCTTAAAACACCAAAAAAATACGCATCAAAAATTTTTAGGCATTTTCATGTCATGACCCCCCAGTAACTGCACCCCTGATCGGGGGAAAAATGCCAAATACTCACCAAATAAGCATGATAACAATCGGAGACGTCATGCACAAAATGAAGTCAATCGCAAAATAATTTGATTTTTAATAATTATTTTTCTATTTTTAAGTGCCGACTTTGGGTGGCCTTAGCTACCTTGGGGTCCATTTCCGTATAGGGTTTTATTAAGCAAAGTGGTCTTTATTGGAGCTCTACTATACGTGGTTTCTTATTATGCATAACCTTTTAAAACACCCTGTATATTCAACGATCATACTAAAGTTAAGCAACGGCGGGCGTGGATCAGTACTTGGATGGGTGACCTCTTGGGAACACCACGTATCGTTGACTCATTTTTCCGGCCCATAGGCTGGGTGAAGTCAATGTGGGTAGCTGGTTTGCAAGTTTCCAGCGAGGGGAGGGTAAAAGCCCCGTCTTGAATGACCAATAGATGTTAAAGAGTTAAAGAGACGTTAAGCCAAATTTTTTAAAAAAAAACATTGTCGTAGGGATCTTTTTTTTTTTTTTTTTTTTTTTTTTTTTTTTTTTTTTTTTTTTTTNTTTTTTTTTTTTTTTTTTGCATTAGGCGCTTTAACTAATAGCTAATTCAACTAAAAGCTATGTCTTTTGCGCCGATTCCTCAAAAAAATATTAGATTTTATCGAACAGTTTAGTCAATTTAAGGTATCTGAGCAAGGTATAGTCACACCTTGCTCATCGTCGGCCAGAGAAATTTCATATGAAAACGAGCGTCTGGGGCGGCTATTTAATGGTCAGGTCAGGATGTGGCACACAGTTAGGGGCTCGCCGCAACGACAAACGGGCAGAGGGGATCTCTGGTGTGGCCAATCCTCATCCTGGCCAAAACAACCTCCTCAGCACGAGTATCTCTATTGCTGGTGGACCATGCGCATATGATCGGTTTGATGCTCTTAAGTTTGTTGGAACCAACAAGATCCCAAGACGCTTCCCACATGCTTGGGAGATTTTTTTCAAGGAATGGCCGGAAGTCAAGAGGAGAACACAGATTAAAATTTGACCCTAAATTTTGAATGAAAATGAAGCAAAAAAAGATACACAAAAAACTTACCGTTTTGAATAAAAAATGAAAATATAAAAACCAAAGTTATAAAATTATTGAAAATCATTTTGGAAACTAAAATATTTGAACAATAAAATAATTTTCTAGCAATTCTGTTGACTACTGCATTACCCGTGATGCCGTAATGAGAAAGGAGAACTATATCTTTTAAATTATTTCTGAGATCGGACCAAGCTGGGTATATTATCGAAATGGCAATAAGGGCACTAAGAGAGTTCGTCACCAGCAAAGACTTGGTGAAAGGGACTTCTTTTTAGTTTACTAGGCAAAGCAAAATAGCAATTAGTTCAGCAGAAAAATGGAGTTCACATGAGATAAGGAGAAGGCGCGAGTAATCCGATCAATGCTATAAGCACACCCGGTATATTGGGTAGACTTTGAACCATCGGTAAAGCACAAAATACGATCTGCATACTTAGAGTTAAGTAAATCTAGAAATCTTTGTTGGTAAATCATATTCGAAATGTTGCCTATCTTGTCCGAGTGGAGACTTTTGTCCACTTGGGGTAATACAGTAGTCCAAGGAGGTAAACATATATTGTAGGGGCGATTTCTTTAGAATCCAAAAGTTGAGCGAAATCCATTATTAGTCTGCATCTCACAGACAGTAGGGATCTTTAAAATCTAGGAAAGCTACAATTAAATAATTATTTATACTGCAAGCTACTGTAACTTCATGTTACGTTTAGGTATAAGAGATTAAGGGCGAAATTCATAGTCATTCCTCAAGATAAGATATTTTCTTGACTTAAGTAAGTGAAATTATCATTTGAGTTAAATTTTCAATTCATAGACAAAATTAAATTTTTCTTAAGTGATATTTTTCCTGGGGAAAAATCTTACTTCACTCCAAAGTAGGATCATCATTGAACTGGCAACATTCCAAATTCAACAGTGAATATTTAAAGAAAAATAGGCACCAGACAGATACTATTATTTTTTTCTGAGCAACTAACCCAACTTAAAATATGATTAATTGAAAGTAGAACGTTAATTTTCACGACTAAATGGTGGAAAATACAAGAAAACTCACTTTTAAATGTTTAATTCATAATTTTATTGCTTGAAAATCGACGAAACTTTAGAGAAAGCGCAAGAGTTTTTAGGGAACGACTTTATGAGAAGAACAAGTTTAATCGAGGCATGGCCGATCAAAACGTTTCCTAACCTCTCGGGGGGGGGGACGTTCATCTAAACGCTTATATTGATAAAATAAACAAACTTGCACTGGACTTTTTTCATATTGGTACAACTATGTCTGCTTCAGTTCAATATATTCAAATAGTTCAATAAATACGGAAAAAAAAGTTTTTTTTCTTTCTAAAACTAAAGTGAATTAATTAATCTCCCACCCCTAAAACGTTTAAAAAAACCTTTTTAAATTATATTAAACAACATTTTAAGTTTGTAACTTGCTCCAAAAAAAATTGATAGTATCTGTCTGGTACCGGAAGGAAAAGGTTTTTTTTTCAAAATAAAGTTTATCTTAATACGTTACCTCTGATAATATTTATAAAGCAAAATTTTTTAATAATATTTTACACAGTTTTAAATAATGGCATGGCTGTATAAGATTTGTTCTTAATTTATTTTTTATTTTAATTTAAAATCATTTCAAAAGGTTATTGAAAGTAACATTTTGAATGAAAATGAAGCAAAAAGATACACAAAAAACTTACCGTTTTGAATAAAAAATGAAAATATAAAAACAGAAGTTATAAAATTATTGAAAATCATTTTGGAAACTAAAATATTTGAACAATAGAATAATTTTGGCAATTAAAATATTTGAAAAGACAATGAAATAATTTTGGGAACTACAATATTTGAAAAGACAATAAATATTTTAAAATTATCAGGTTGGCGAGCTTTCAATAGTACTCAGACTATATCATCGTCAGACTGATGTTGAGCATCGATTTTAATTACCTACAAAACTGATTTGGAAGACAGCTTAAATAAAGTAATTTCATACTCTATTACCCTCACTTCTACTTTGAACACAGTTAGTCAAAATTAGGCATATTTTGACTGATAGTCCGATTGAAAGCTCGTCCAAGAACCTAATTAATCGATATTGTCTTTTTAAATATTTTATTTTGAAAACTAGGCTGTAGATTTCTCGACGTCGGAAGCTCCTTTATGAAGAAATAGACTAACTCGAACAAAAAATTGTAATGACCAATAATTTTGTGTGCATGTATGTAGCTACTAAATCAAATTATTTATAAAGGGTGGGCCAAAGTCGAAGTTATATAAATAACACCTGGAGAATAAAGAATGGCGAGATTCAAAACTGAACAAAGAACCAGACTAATAGAATTTTATTATTTAAATCAGCGATCAATTATCTTTTAAGGCAAATTTTTAAAGAGCGAATAATTTCCAGAAATTCGGAAATTAATTGTCCAGCACGATTCGTCAGCACCCGACTATTTTCTTTGGCGTTATTTGATAGAGCGAGTATATGTGAACAAACCCGATACAATCCTTGAACTGAAGGCCAACATTGTTGCAGAAATTCGAACGCTACGGCCACAAATTTTGAAAGATGTTATGGAAAATTTTAAAACGAGCTCATCATTGCGAAGCTGAAAACGGAGGTCATTTGAATGACATTATTTTTTATAATTATATTAGTTTTATAATTATATTATATTTTATAATTTGAAAAAATATATAAACGAAAAAGTTGTTAAATTTTAAAACCCCATGATGACTTTTGGCCCACCCTGTATCGCGTGAAAACCTACGAAGGTTTATAATTTATACCTACGAAAAAATAGGAAAGTAACATATTGTTGACAAAAAAAAACTTCATCAGTTTTCTTTTTTTTTGGGGGGGGGGGGGGAGGTTTATTCTTNTTGGCTTAACTTCTCTTTAACATCTAATATTGGTCATTCGGGACGGGAGTTTTATCCTTCATTCTCTGGAAACTTGCAAACCAGCTACCCAGATTGACTTCACCCAGCCTGGGTTTGGCCTAAAAATAGCCAGCATCGCAAGGGCGCGAACCCAAGTGGACGCCTACTTGGTACAACCTCACTGAACGTTGATTAACTTCAGTGATCTGACGCTGGCTACATCAGTCTTCTAAAAGACCGATGAAGTTAAAATTACATACTTTATTTTTTTATGTATAGGTAATGTAATAATATATTTGTACAGTTTAATTATTCACAATTAATACAATTTAAATATAATAATATAAAAAAATATTATAAAGTCCCAAATTGAATGGGTTTATACCCCCCAAAACAGACCCACCGAAGTTGTATTAAACCCCAATGAAACTGCTCCAAGAAATAAACCCATTCAGCCTTTTATTTGGAAATTAATTTAATTTAGATCGTGTGAATTTTTTGAAAACAAATTAGCATTCAATGTACGTAGCTCACACTAAGGTTGTTGTAAACTCCCTTGTATTGCGAGGATGTTTCAGAATACGATGGGATGATTTATTTTGTTATGGGACCACTTTAATTTTAATGATGTGTCACAAAAAACGAAACGTCACGGCAAAGATATCGTGATGCCGTGAGGTTTAGAGTAATATTTTGGTCTGAATCTCCAGTTTTTCCCATTTCTGAAATGGGTATATTTTGCCCTTGGTTGTGAACCTTCCTTAATTTTGCCCTTAGTTGTGAACCTACCTTAATTTTTACCTTAGTTGTGAACCTTCCTTAATGTTGACCTTAGTTGTGAACCTTCCTTAATTTTGCCCTTGGTTGTGAACCTACCTTAATTTTGCCCTTAGTTGTGAACCTACCTTAATTTTGCCCTTAGTTGTGAACCTACCTTAATTTTGCCCTTAGTTGTGAACCTACCTTAATTTTGCCCTTAGTTGTGAACCTACCTTAATTTTGCCCTTAGTTGTGAACCTACCTTAATTTTGCCCTTAGTTGTGAACCTACCTTAATTTTGCCCTTAGTTGTGAACCTACCTTAATTTTGCCCTTAGTTGTGAACCTACCTTAATTTTGCCCTTAGTTGTGAACCTACCTTAATTTTGCCCTTAGTTGTGAACCTACCTTAATTTTGCCCTTAGTTGTGAACCTACCTTAATTTTGCCCTTAGTTGTGAACCTACCTTAATTTTGCCCTTAGTTGTGAACCTACCTTAATTTTGCCCTTAGTTGTGAACCTACCTTAATTTTGCCCTTAGTTGTGAACCTACCTTAATTTTGCCCTTAGTTGTGAACCTACCTTAATTTTGCCCTTAGTTGTGAACCTACCTTAATTTTGCCCTTAGTTGTGAACCTACCTTAATTTTGCCCTTAGTTGTGAACCTACCTTAATTTTGCCCTTAGTTGTGAACCTACCTTAATTTTGCCCTTAGTTGTGAACCTACCTTAATTTTGCCCTTAGTTGTGAACCTACCTTAATTTTGCCCTTAGTTGTGAACCTACCTTAATTTTGCCCTTAGTTGTGAACCTACCTTAATTTTGCCCTTAGTTGTGAACCTACCTTAATTTTGACCTTAGTTGTGAACCTTCCTTAATTTTGACCTTAGTTGTGAACCTTCCTTAATTTTGACCTTAGTTGTGAACCTTCCTTAATTTTGACCTTAGTTGTGAACCTTCCTTAATTTTGACCTTAGTTGTGAACCTTCCTTAATTTTGACCTTAGTTGTGAACCTTCCTTAATTTTGACCTTAGTTGTGAACCTTCCTTAATTTTGACCTTAGTTGTGAACCTTCCTTAATTTTGACCTTAGTTGTGAACCTTCCTTAATTTTGACCTTAGTTGTGAACCTTCCTTAATTTTGATCTTAGTTGTGAACCTTCCTTAATTTTGACCTCAGTTGTGAACCTACCTTAATTTTGACCTCAGTTGTGAACCTACCTTAATTTTGACCTTAGTTGTGAACCTTCCTTAATTTTGATCTTGGTTGTGAACCTTCCTTAATTTTGATCTTAGTTGTGAACCTACCTTAATTTTGACCTCAGTTGTGAACCTTCCTTAATTTTGATCTTAGTTGTGAACCTTCCTTTTTTTGACCTCAGTTGTGAACCTTCCTTAATTTTGACCTTAGTTGTGAACCTTCTTTAATTTTGACCTCAGTTGTGAACCTACCTTAATTTTGCCCTTAGTTGTGAACCTACCTAATATTTGCCCTTAGTTGTGAACCTACCTTAATTTTGCCCTTAATTGTGAACCTTCCTTAATTTTGATCTTAGTTGTGAACCTTCCTTAATTTTGACCTCAGTTGTGAACCTTCCTTAATTTTGATCTTAGTTGTGAACCTTCCTTAATTTTGACCTCAGTTGTGAACCTTCCTTAATTTTGACCTTAGTTGTGAACCTTCCTTAATTTTGACCTCAGTTGTGAACCTACCTTAATTTTGCCCTTGGTTGTGAACCTACCTTAATTTTGACCTCAGTTGTGAACCTACCTTAATTTTGCCCTTAGTTGTGAACCTTCCTTAATTTTGCCCCTAGTTGTGAACCTACCTTAATTTTGCCCTTAATTGTGAACCTACCTTAATTTTGTCCTTAGTTTAGAATCTACCTTAATTTTGTTTTTTAGTTGTGAACGTTAGTGAACTCCACTTTTGACCCCGGTATACATCCCGAAATACACTAGTATATAATGGTGTGTGTATCTATATGTGTAATTGTGTATGTATATTTGTTACCCGATACAAGCCACAATTTTCATCCGATTTTGACGAAATTTGGTATACATGTTTAGGACATGGAAGGTATTGGGTATACATGTTTAAGAAATTTTCTGTATAGTTTTTGGGGTCCCAGCCCCCCCCCCTTCCCCCGAGCGCCCAGAGGGACCAATATTGTGTTTTTAAAAATGAGGCTGGTGTTAAGGGCTTTCCGATTTTGGCACCCCCCCCCGGTGGGACCAGGGGCCCAAATATTTTGTTTTTTGAAAATGATTTTTTAAAATTTGATCAAGATATTTCTTTCTATTAATGACTACAACTCTAACGATCTTGGTTAGGGGGTTTCTTCGTGTTATGTCCCTGAAAATACCAAATGTTATCATTTTGAAAACGAAATGCAATGTTTTTGAACACATTTCTCTTGGTAACAGATTCTCATTGAATACACGTGTAATCGATAACCTATGAGCAACACACACTATGTTTTGTCAAGAGAGTGGGTTGTTGATATCTGAATGTACCAGCCTATTATGTAAAATTGTAGATAACATCGGAATTTTCCTAATATTAAAGAACACTCTTGTACAAAATGAACATACATCTGATAATTTCCATTACTACTAGACACTAAGTGATCATGGGGCCCCAGTAGGGTTAAAACCCACAATCAGTTCTAGACCTAACTCTCTTACACGGCTACCTTTCGGCCATGGACATGTGCGGATATAGCCCTCTTGTTTGGGGGGGGGGGCACAATCGCACAATATACCTAATAGAACATTTGGAGTGGGAGGGACTCGTAACCGAGAGACCGGGGTTTCGAGTCCTGGGCAGTACTGTAGAACTTACCACAAATACCTTTCATAAGGTTGATAAGCGATTTTATATGCATAATGACGAAAAAAAAAGTGCCATGACGGATGACAGAATTTTTGACGATTTTTTATTTAGGTATTTCTATTTCGTTCCAGGATTGGAAATTATTTAGNNTTTAGCCCCCCCCCCCCCCTCTCAATGAGATAAAAGACACAGCGAATAAATATTCATTTGATTTTTTTTTTTAATTTTTACGTGATTAGGTATAATGCAATTTGATAAACACCGGCCGCTTAAAAAAGCTGTGGGGGGGCACGTGCCCCTATATCCGCGCATGGCCATGTATCGACAAAACACCGTTGCACCCGTAAACAACTTTCACTTCTGAGACAATATGGTTGGAATAATATTCCTCACTATTTTACTGGCCACCCCCTCCCCAAATTTGATATTTTACGTTTCAAAAGTTCCGTAGAATCCTATACACCGCGCGCAGGTTTGGATATGAATTTTAGTAAACCCTGTATATAGTCAAAAATCATACCACGTTGAATACACCAGTTCCCGTCAGATCACTGAAGTTAAGCAACGTCGGGCATGGTCAGTACTTGGATGGGTGACCGCTTGTGAACATCACGTATAGTTGGATCTTTTTTCCGGCCCAACCTAGGCTGGGTGAGGTCAATGTGGGTAGCTGGTTTGCAAGTTTCCAGCAAATGAGGTTTTAAACCCCCGTCTTAAATGACCAATAGATGTTAAAGAGAGAGAAAAAAAACCTGTATATTATATCTAACTGACAGAAACGAAAAGGTTCGGAGCACAACCAGTCCCCAAATTTCATCAATATAGGTTAACGCTAAGTGTCAAAAGTGCTGTTACAGTGGAAAACCGTATTTTTAATACGATTTTCAGATTGTAAGCAGACACCGTGAAACGTAAAATATTGAAGTTTGAGATAAGGGAAATTATTTGTGACGATTTTTTTTTTTAGCTTGACGTCTCTTTAACATCTATTGGTCATTCGAGACGAGTGTTTTAAGCTCTATTCGCTGGACACTTGCAGATCAGCTACCCACATTCACCTCACCCAGACTGGGTTGGGCCAAATAAATAGCTAACATCATGTGGACATCCACATGGTACAACCTCGCTGGACGTTGCTTAACTTCAGTGATCTAACGGGAACTGGTGTATTTAACGTGCCATAGACGCTGGAAAAATGTGACGATCATAAAGGTTCATTAACTAGGTGTGTCCGTGGACAAAAACGGCCGGAGCCATCCGTTTCATCTCGAATTTTCGCGCACCACATAAACTTTACCATATAGCTCCATTATTCCGTTAAATCAACCTATCTTGATTGCATCGTGCCGTTGAGTAATAGGTCCTATTTAAAGCGCAAAATAATCACCCAAAAAATCTGAAATGGTTTAAGATATCATTCTGAAAATATTAGTATTTCCAAAATTTTATTTTACCCGATCCCGGATTCGAACTTGTAACTCTGGAATGGTTTGTCAAAATTTAGTAAATTTTGTCCTAAATTAAGTATTGAGAATCCACCTAAAACTTTTTCGCTATGAGTTGATATGTTGTCGCGACAAAATTTAAGATATCGGACCATGACTCTCTGAATTTGGTAAAAAAATCGGAAACAGTTCAAGATATCGTTCTGAAAATAGATATAAGCACCCTTAAGTATATGCAGAACTGCAGAATATGAAGAAAAAAATTTGGTAAAAATCAGTTGAGTAGTATCAGAGGAGTAGGGTAACAAAAGTTTACAGTTTGTAGGGAGTATAAGGCGCAAAATAAATTCAAAATAAATTTATTTTGAATAAATTTTGATTTTTTGTTACAGATTCTGCCGGAGAGTGAACAATATGTGTCTACCCGATCTGATCCGTTTTTAAAATCAACGTGGACTGAACTTCAATTTCGAGCAGAGTCAAGACATTTTCGAAATGGTCAAATTCGTATCAAATGTCAAGCAACTATAATTGCAGCTCAAGGGAAGTTAGGGGAGAGATTTTTAAGTTTGCCCTTCAAGCATTCCAACTCTTCATTTCTTTTGGGTAAGAATTCTAATCCCCCTCCCCCCTCACATGCAGGGAAAGGGATACATTCGGCGAAAGTTATTGCATATTACGTTATATACTTTTGGGGGGTAGTCTAATCTTTTTGTTATCTGAAATTCCTGGGCTAGGAAATAACTTTAGATAAATCTAACAACCTCGCTAGACGTTGCTTAACTTCAGTGATCTATGGGGACCTGGTATAATTTCTGGATAATCCAGAAATGTTACTTCTCAATTTTGGATTTTTTGTGGTAGATGGTACATACGAGTATACTCCCCCATACGAGTATACTAAACTACCCCTTTTAGATAAATCTAAATTTTACTCAAGGATACTATTTTCGAACGGCGGAACACGTTTGTATCGAATTTCAGCTTTGTCGCTCATCTCATATAAGTGATACCCCCCAATTTCGATTTTTTGGAAAAATTCAATTTTCCTATTTTTTATGGGGCCTTTTATATACTTATAAAATATAGGGGCCGTTATATTCTTTTGGGGGGTGGTCTAATCTTTTTGTTATCTGAAATTCCTGGGCTAGGAAATAACTTAGGGAAGTGTTCTTTATCTTTACCCCTCTCGTAATTCTATTTGGAGTTGGTGTTGCTTTCCTTAATTCCACCATGCCACATCCTTTTGTTTCGTTGCCTACTCTCTTTAGCTGTAACCTATTCCTCACTCGGTAAACCTGGCTTGTTTCTCATAGTATCAATCATTGAAAATGCGTAGAAACGAGCATTTTGCTGACAAAGCAAACCTTCTGTATTTATATGGGCTTAGGACCAACACCTAATTAAAATGGTTTGCCCCACACCCTTGGCGGCTAAATTAGGAAAAAACTAGATGATTGATACTGTGAGAAACAAGCCAGGTTTACCGAGTGAGGAATAGGTTACAGCTAAAGAGAGTAGGCACCGAAACAAGGATGTGGCATGGTGGAATTAAGGAAAGCAACACCAACTCCAAATAGAATTACGAGAGGGGTAAAGATAAAGAACACTACCCGGGGGAGTATGTATCTATACCAAAAAAATCCAAAATTTAGAAGTAACATTTCTGGATTATCCAGAAATTATACCAGTTCCCCATAGATGACTGAAGTTAAGCAACGTCCAGCGAGGTTGTTAGATTTATCTAAAAGGAGTAGTTTTCTAACCCGGGGGAGTATGTATCTATACCAAAAAAATCCAAAATTTAGAAGTAACATTTCTGGATTATCCAGAAATTATACCAGTTCCCTTTGGATCACTGAAGTCAAGCAATGTCCACCGAGGTTGTTCTATGTGTGTGTCCACGTGGGTTCGCGTTTTCGTGATGCTGGCTATTTTTTCGACCCAACCCAAGCTGGGTAAGGTCAATGTGGATAGCTGTTTTTCAAGTTTCCAGCGAATGGAACTTAAAACCCCCGTCTTGATTAAACAATAGATGTTAAAGAGGCTTTTAGCCAAAAAAGAAAAAGAAAAAAAAATCAATATAACTAGAGGAATATCCTTGTGTAAAATATTGATCTTTCTAAAGAGGAGCCGTTTTCTGCCCTTAGGGTTTAGGGAAGGATACCACTGAAATCCAAAATTGGGAATCTTTCATCTCAATTTAAAATCTTTAGGGACGAAGGACCACGGACGAATAGATATATTCGGATATCCGATTCTGCATTCCTTGAACGCAACAAACAGCTAGTTAGATATATGAAAAACATTCAAATATGTTTTTAGTATAAAACAGCATTGCTAAATTATCATACCTACAAACCTATGTAAGAGAGAGAGAGAGAGAGAGAGAGAGGCGGAAAGTATTTAGGAATATTTAGACACTAAATGGGAACTAAAACATGTTTGTAGTTTGAACGAATTTAGATACTAGGTGATACACCTATAGTATCACCTATTTTAGATACTAGTTGATACACCGATAGCATCACCTAATTTAGACACTAGTTGATACACCTATAGTATCACCTATTTTAGATACTAGTTGATACACCTATAGTATCACCTATTTTAGATATTAGTTGATACACCCATAGTATCACCTATTTTATATACTAGATGATACACCGATAGTATCACCTATTTTGGATACTAGTTGATACACCCATAGCATCACCTATCTATAGTATCACCTATTTTAGATACTAGTTGATACACCCATAGTATCACCTATTTTAGATACTAGTTGATACACCTATAGTATCATCTATTTTAGATACTAGTTGATACACCTATAGTATCATCTATTTTAGATACTAGTTGATACACCCATAGTATCACCTATTTTAATTATGTAAAAATATTATTTTCACGCATTATCAACGTCAGGTTAAAGGCTGCAGAGAATCATATGTTTCCTTCGAACATTTTACCAATCACTGAAGCTGACAATCAGTTCACCATTTCCACGTTGACTCTGTCACTTTATACATTTATATCAATTAGTTTTGCATTTCTACTCTTAAGAAGACTGACAAGAAATTCGTAACAAATTAGAATTAATCGCGAACTCTTGACAAGATTTGTACCCCCGCATTAAAATAATCTTTTGGCGAAGGCAGAGCTGGCAATGAATTCATTAATTAATACAAGTACGTGTGTCTTTGATAATTTTATCAAAGATGCGTTTTATAAGTATAGATAACGACAGTGGTTCCAAAAGTATTTGGTCCGACTCTGCCAATGTGACACATTTATTACTTTTCTGGCAAAAAATCCTCCCCCCCAAAAAAAATTGAGGGGGGGAGTTCTCGTGACGATTTCAAATCTGGGGCGTAATTAGACCCTAAATTTGACATACCTACTAAATTTGAAGTCTCTGGCTTTTACCATTCTCCTTTTAGACAGCAATACTGAAAACCGCTAAAAAGCGGCAAGGGTGTATTCGATTGCACCCTTGCCGATTTTTCATCCAAATCGGTCAACGCTAAGTGGCAAAAGTGCCCATCACGGCCTACAATGGACCGCGGACAAACGGATTTTTTTTATTCGATTTTTGGATTCTACATTCTACGTGCCTTTTTTCGCGACGATTCGATTATTGAAAATAATAAACTAATATAGTTAATATGTCTCATGATACGATGTGTTTATTATTATTTGGAACCTGGTTACAAGACTTCTAAATTGAAGCCATTACAATTATCCTTTTTTTTTTGGTTTATTATTTTCAATAATGTAATGGTCACGAAAAAAATATCACCCCCCCCCCCTCAAAATTTTATATTACGAGTATACGTTTGATATTACGAGTAACGTACAATCCGAAAATCGAATAAAAAAAATCCGTTTGTCCGCCGTCCGCCGTGGTGGGCACTTTTTCCACTTAGCGTTGACCGCTGGGCTCTAATTGGGCCCCGGAACTTTTGGGTGCAATCGAATTCACCCTTGGCGATTTTGGCCGTTTTCAGTATTACTGTCTGAAAGGAGAATGGTAAGAGCCAGATATTGTATGTATGTCATATTATACAAACATTTTGATTAGTTTAATTTTCCCAGGTCATCTTTGTTTAGGCTGCGAGTTGTGCGAGTACGCCATTTACAATGTGTTAAGCTTCTCCAAGACGAAGCCCCTGTCGACAAAGTCGTCATTGCAAAGCTTGCTGTGCGAGAGTGTGGTTTCACTGAGATATCCCAAAACACCTTGGCAAAGGCTGCTGTGCGAGAGTGTGGTTTCATTGAGATATCCCAACACACCCTAGCAAAGGCTGCTGTGCGAGAGTGTGGGTTCACAGAGATATCCCGACACATTGCAGTTCAAAGCTGGCCATCAGCGACTACTGTCTGTTTTCAAATCTAAAATCTGAGCTGCATGGAAAATAATTGGAGTGATGAAGTATTTTGACTGTACAGATTAGAACCACCCTCATATCCAGTGTCTTATCAAGATACAGTCTGTATTAACCCGGCTATACAAGGGTATAGAAAACTAACCGAATGCGCAAGACCGTACCCAGGGGGTTCCGTGGGGTCCAGACCCCCCTCCGAAATTTCTATCGTTTTTTTAATGAAAATACTCTACTTTGCAAGTGACCTATAATATTAAAAAAACAGAAACAACAACAGCAGCAGCAACATTTTTTAAAAAAAATTTATGATTTTCTTTATTTTGCAAAAGGTTAATTTTACAATCACTCTGATCTGTAACAAAATTACACCTCGTCAGTTAGTCAGACGTCCACAAAAATATTTTTTTCCAAAAAATAGAGTTTTAATTTATTATTATTTCAATTTCTGGTATATAGGGTGAGTCAAACAAGCAGAACAGCCGAACATCCCGGACTCCACCTGAGACACGCATCAGCAACTGGGCCCAGGACATCTGACCGCCCTGCCCAAATGGCTCACCCTGCACCATATATCATTATGTAACTAATAAGAAATCAATATCTGTTTGGTTTTTTTCAACAAAAACAACAACAGCAGCAACAACAAAAACAACGTCACCTTCCATGATAATCATTTTCAGGTGTTAGTCCTGGCTTGGCTGTCAATGCTTCGGACCCCCCCCCCCCCCCAAAANAACTCTATATTATCATTATGTGTGTCCACCTGAGCTGATGATGTATGGATTTCTACTCTTAAGAAGACAAAAAATAACACAGATAATAACTCTATAATATCACAGAAAACAACTCTATATTATCATTATGTGTGTCCACCTGAGCTGATGATGTATGGATTTCTACTCTTAAGAAGACAAAAAATAACACAGATAATAACTCTATAATATCACAGAAAACAACTCTATATTATCATTATGTGTGTCCACCTGAGCTGATGATGTATGGATTTCTACTCTTAAGAAGACAAAAAATAACACAGATAATAACTCTATAATATCACAGAAAACAACTCTATATTATCATTATGTGTGTCCACCTGAGCTGATGATGTATGGATTTCTACTCTTAAGAAGACAAAATATAACACAGATAATAACTCTATAATATCACAGAAAACAACTCTATATTATCATTATGTTTGATAATGTCTTTGGTGACTTTGAGTTTTTTGTTTGAGTAAATTATTTCGAAATGTTCGAAATAAATAGTTACAATGGTTCACTTTTTTTAAAAAAACAACTTGACAACGAACCCACGATGCACGCTCGACCAAACCATTGCGACAGCTAAAAACTAGATGTCATATCGTGTTGAATATCACAAACCCCTCGCTCCTCCCTCTATCACTCCCCCTCCCACGATTTTTTGAAAAGTGGGAGAACTAATTGCCGCACCCTGTATTTGAGACCGGAAAATTGTTCTCGGTATTCTCTTTTATGAAAATGAAATGCGCGTGTGGAGGAAGGTTAACCTCAGTTCACAGAAGCATCCCTACCTACATCGAACGATGATGCCACTCTTGAATGAATGAATACAAGGGTTAAATGTTCAATGAGGGATATATAAGGGAGGGAAGGGGTGGAGGATACTAATGTGGAAGAATAAGTTTATAAATTATAATTTGTATAAAGTGACGTCATCTAATTGAACTAAATAAATACAAGCTGATACTATATTGATATTTGTTCCAATCAGTGGTGGTTAGCAGGTAATTTGTTGGGTTGAAATGAAAAATTGTAAGGAGCAGACCGGGATTTATCATGTCGCGGCCTCTAAGCATTACAATTCTTGATACCCTCGTATCATTGCCCAAGTTCCGAAAATAGATTTTTTTAGCCACAATGCAATTATAACATTCATGATTTCAGACGTCCCCGTGGCAGAGTGCGCATCACACTCGGCTTGTAACAAGGAGGTTCCGGGTTCGATTCCTGGAAATTTTCTACTTGAAATTGTTATAGTGTACGTAGCTTAGGCTTAGACTGTTTAGAGTAATTATTGAGAATATGTTTGAATGCATTGATGCTCAAAATAATTGTGACATAATAACACAAAGAAATATACATTTACATTATTTTACAGGTAGACTAATTGTCTGAGGAATGAATTAGTGGATAGGGTTGTGTTCCTGTTGTCCTGTTGTTTCCCTCTTTTTTTGGTATTAATATATTTCATCCTCCTTTTTGCAAAATCGAATGTAGATATAATGCGAACGAAGCTTACATTATATATTAACAAAAACAGTTCAGGTGGACTCGGGCCGCGAGGAAGTCACCCCTAAGTATCTTCAAGTAATATCTTGTAGAGTTTCCCTTCTCTTCAAAGAATAGTGCACCTCTTCCCCCTGGTATTACCTAAAAATATCCCTTTGAATAAAAGTGTATCTTAGTAGTGACGTTTGCATGTGAGGTGAAATAATGGGAAAGGTATACTAAATATCCCGGCCCAACCTTGCCATTAGCTGTACTATAGAATCGCTTCTTTTTTTTAATTTGGTTTAAAGTTTTTTAACGTCATTCGAGACGGGGGTTTCACCCTCCATTCGCTGGAAACTTGCAAACCATCAACCCACATTGACCTCACCCAGCCTGGGTTGGGCCGGAAAAATAGCCAACATCACGAGGGCGCAAATCCACGTGGACACCCACATGGAACAACCTCTCTGGACGCTGCTTACCTTCACTATCGAACGGGAATTGTATTGTGTCATAGACTCTGGCGATCGCTCTTTTATCAATCTTCTCTCTAGTGGTGGCATCAACTATGGGAGTTAGGAGATGACCGTATAATTATTTTTCTTTATTGCTCATTTAGTGCATTAGTTTTTAATTTATTCAAATATTTAGGCAATTAGGAAAAAGTTTTAATGGGTTTATATTTTCCAAAAGTTCTTCAATATCTTCCCATATTTTGGGATGAAATTAAGAGCTTAAAATTTTTTTTTTTTTAAAAAAAAACATCGAAATTTTTTTAATTTCAATATGGAAAAACTATTAGGTGAATTATTTTGATTTTTTTTTTTTTTTTTTTTTTTTTCAAATTTCTTCAAATGAAACTGATATTCATGAGCTCTTCTTCCTTTGCCAAACTTTCATTATAGCTCTTTCAAAACCTTTCTTTTCCTCTATTTACTTTCTAACTAGTAGTTGTGACCCGTGCTTCGCCACGGTTAAAATTTGTAGAATTTAACCGAAAATATTTTGAACTCTGATAATTTTTCTGGGGTCCCAATTTTTGGATTTGGGGGGTAGCTAAAATGGTTCCATAATTACTGAAAATCAAAATTGGTTATATGGTTTGGATTTTAGATATTCGGACCCAAAAAACATGTTCGGGGGGCTAGGACCGTCCCTGAGGGCGATATCGAGAAAAAGAAAAATGTGGGTCGGGCTTTTTGCCCAAAGATGACCTGTGCCAAATTTCACCAAAATCGGACCAGTCGTTTGGCTTCCAGAGCTCTGCACACGATTCCGTACGTACGTCCTACGTCTCACGTCGGATTTTTTTTTTTTTTTTTTTTTTTTTTTCCCCCNATTTCCAAACTTCAAAAATGACCCGAAAAAGTGAAAATATGGCCCAAAAGCAATAGGAAATGATATATTTGATCTTTATTTTGTATTTTGGGTTCCCGTCAGACGATTTTTTTGGGCCAAAAGAAGTCAAAATTTGCTGCACGAATACAATACTTTATCTTCTAGAGGAAGATAAAGTATTAAGGAAGATAAAATATATAAAAAAAAAAAAAATCATAATAATGAAATAATTAAATTTTTCTTAGTAATTTTGCATTTTTTTAGAATTTTACACATACGAGTAGATCTATTTTCTTAAAATCGTCCTGAAGAATTAGCTCTATCCTATCGTCTAACTTTAATTGTCTTCTGACCACCTCCAATTCGGGACACTCAGTCAGCCAGTGCTTCGTATCAAGAGGACATTTGCCACACAGATGGCATGGAGGCGGGTTATCTCTAGACAGTATATGCCTATGAGTGGCCTAAGAATAGCAATCTCTTCCTCTCTAACGTCTTTATTTTTTTTTCCAGTATTTATGTTTGCAATCCAGGTATTGGACCATTCATCAATTAAATTCCTTTTGAATGCAGCGCGCCAATCCTCCGATGTACTCAATTTTATAAGGGAGCCCTCAGAAGACTTTTTTGCAGCATCATCTACTGTGTCATTTTCCTGAATACCAACATGGCTTGGAATCCATAAAAATGAAACTGTAACACTTAAGTCATTTATGCTATTAGATTCACTGAATTTTTCATAATGTCTTCTAAACTATTTCCCCATATTGTAACTATTGCCTAGTGACTGCAATAATATTTCACAACGTTGCGCTAGAAAGAGTAATGCATATTTTCTGTCAAAAACATTGCAACAAGCAACAATTTGTTTGAGACATTGAGACGTGATGGAACGGAGAGTTTAGCGCATAATATAATACGATTTACCAGTGGGCTGTACCTCAGGGTGGCATATTAGAGACCATTATTTTTTTATGTCTTACAGAAATTAAAATGATTCATATTTATTCACCCAAATACTATTAGGTCCATACAAACAATTCATTATCATGTATTATTTTCCACTACTTAGATACATATTTTTTACAATTCGTGTAAGCGTGTCTTTTTGCGGCCCAGAAGATGACCGTTTGCCAAGTGTGTCTAGCTGAATTGAATGTACGAGCGCGGCCGCCGTGAGAGCCTTTATTAGCTCAGAAATTTGCCCAAAAACTATTTCTTATGCAATTCATAGAATTGTCATTTTCTGTATTCATCTATGCTACGAAAAGTTGATTATAATACAAAATAAATTTCTAACAAATTTCGATATTCTCATTTACCCGGCTCATCTGCACCACTGAATTATTCCCCCATACATATTACACAATGAAATATTCACCAATATTTTCTACACAATGAAATATTCACCAATATTTTCTTCACAATGAACTATTCACCAATATTTTCTACACAATGAAATATTCACCAATATTTTCTATACAATGAAATATTCACCAATATTTTCTACACAATGAAATATTCACCAATATTTTCTACACAATGAACTATTCACCAATATTTTCTACACAATGAAATATTCACCAATATTTTCTACATAATGAAATATTCACCAATATTTGCTACACAATGAAATATTTACCAATATTTTCTACACAATTAAATTATTCCCCAATATTTTCTACAACACTGAATTATTCCTAAATATTTTCTACATCACTGAATTATTCCCCAATATTTTCTGCACTACAGAAATATTCCTAAATATTATCTACACGACAGAATCATTCCCTAATATTGTCTACACGACAGAATTATTCCTGAATATTTTTTACATAACTGAATTATTCCCCAATATTTTTTACACCACTGAATCATTCCCCAATAGTTTCCACACCACTGAATTATTCCCAAATATTTTATACTCTAGAGAATTATGCCCCAATATATTCAATACTACAGAATTATTCTCCAATATTTTCTACGCCAAAGAAATATTCCCAAATAATTTCTGCAGTACAGAATTATTTCCCAATATTTTCTACACTACAGAATAATTCCTCAAGATTTTCCACACCACTGAATTATCCCCCCCAATTTTTTCTACACCAAAAACTTATTCCCCAAATAAATAAAATATAAATAATATAAACTTTCAGTACATTTTAACTCTTGTATAGAATACGATTTACAATTTTATAATTTCCCTCAATTAATGTACCCAGACTGTGCATTGCAGTTTTCTAAAAGTGCCCTCTGAAAATTCAAAATTTCCCATTCAAAAATATCCCAAGGGTATATCAATAACTTATGTTTTTCAAAAATACTCTCAAAGTATAGAACGCAAAGGTTTAGGGGTAAGGTATACAAGGGGGAAAACTTTCCTGATTATATTTCGCCATATATTGTCGCTCATATTTGTTTGGTATAAGCGACTCAAAAGTTTCAACGCATTTTTAATATTTAAATTTAATTTGAATCTATTTGTGCATTTCCGAAGGCAAATCCAAATATGAATTACTTATTATTACTAACTTCCATAAAAATAGGTCACTATGAAGGGTGACATTCAAACGGACCAAGTCCATCGGAGCTTTTTTACATATCGTATAGAAAGGAATGTTTTATAATGAGCTGAAATTTTCGATGGCGATTTTTCAATATTAAAACACGTTCTGAGGTCCCCAGAACCCAAATCTCGAGTTTCAGCTATTGGCCCGTTTGTGTATGTCTGTTGTTGGTCTAGTCTGTGAACAAGATATCTCAAAAACGGTACGTTCTAGAGGTAGGACAACACACGAAACTTTTGGTTGAGATCTAATTTACCGTTAGGAGATTGAAAATTGGTACCTATATGGAACAATTTTATGTATAGAATGCGCAAAAACATTTTAGTTTAACTCAAATATACCTTTGACGGTTTTTTGCTGCTTTTTAGCCGTTTTCACGAATCCAGCAACAAATGTAAACGATAAGAGGGAGAGTTTCAAATTTGGTGTCTCAGCATATCAATTTTATAGATAGAAAACGCTAAGAAACTTTTTATTATTGTCCAATTTACCGTCGGCGGCTTTTTTCCGATGGTATTGAAAATTTCAGCCCATTACAATACTTTTTCTTTTTTATGAATTAGGAAAGTCGTTCGATGTTCACACCAGATTTTTTTTTCTTGTGAAAGGAATGGCATCATAATGTCGCCTACCGAAGGCAGCTTCCGTGAAAAGTGTGAGGATAGTGTTGTATAAGATATAATGACGTAGGAGAACTAGATCGACTCACTAAAAGCCAATCCTAAACGTACTATATCGACCTGATGTAAAATAACATAGAAAGCAATTCTGGAATATTATTATGTTTTGTTACTGATTTAATTGTTGTTTAGTGATTGATTTTGTTTGGAGGTCCATATAAATTATAAGCCCCCAAATTTGGATGTATCACAAATAAAATTTTTGATGAAGTAATCCAAATTTATATGGCTACCATCGAAATCACTATATGAAATGATGAAGTAATCCAAAATTACCTTCTTAGTTTTAGTGGATGTGCCATATCATATGGCTACCATCGAAATCACTATATGAAATGATGAAGTAATCCAAAATTACCTCCTTAGTTTTAGTGGATGTGCCATATCATATGGCTACTATCGAAATCACTATATGAAATGATGAAGTAATCCAAAATTACCTCCTTAGTTTTAGTGGATGTGCCATATCATATGGCTACCATCGAAATCACTATATGAAATGATGAACTAATCCAAAATTACCTCCTTAGTTTTAGTGGATGCGCCATATTATATGACTACCATCGAAATTACTATATGAAATGATGAACTAATCCAAAATTACCTCCTTAATTTTAGTGGATGTACGGATCAACGTCGCAGTTCGCATATTGATAGCTATTAAACGAAAATGACCGAGAATGGACCTGCCCTCATTAAATAGTGTATAAACCACATTAAAAAATTGGAAAATTTCAATTTTTCCCATTCCTCTAAGATTTATGACCGATTTTGAAGACCGAAAAATCGTAATTGAGAATTACCACTTCGGGATGAGCATTTTTGATACAAAGGTGTTTCGCAGCACAAAAAAATATCTTATAAAATTAGGATTTTTCTTAAGAGGAGCCATTTCGGTCCCTGGGATTAGGTACCAGCAACAAAAATCCAAAATTAGCTATTATACCTACAAGAATAATACGAAAAATAAATTTTCACATCAAAATAAAGCGTTACCCTGACTTTTGGACAAGTGTGTAGGTTAAAGAGTGCCATTATGTCTTTGAGAGTGGACAATGGTAAGAGAGGTCCATTGAGACACGTCCAGACTGAAATTCAGAAAATGGTTGGAGGGAGGAGCGATGCATTAATCATGTCCACAGAAAGCCATTTCAATATCTTTTAGTAATCACTTTGGGAGTGGAATGGATAAGCTTGGAATATTAGAATTTCTGCAAAATGTGAAGCTGTTTTGTGAAAGTTTATAATTCTCCAGTTGTATAGCTTTATCATTATTACATTTATCTCGCTCTGATATAAATATGATAAGCTTATAACGTATATGTCCATCAAATCTGATTTTTTTTTAATTTGGCTTAACGTCTCTCTAAAATCTATTGGTCATTCAAGACGGGGGTTTCACCCTCCATTCGCTGGAAACCTGCAAACCAGCTACCCACATTGACCTCACCCAGCCTGGGTTCGGCCGGAAAAATAACCAGCATGACGAGGGTGCGAACCCACGTGGACACCCACATGGTACAATCTTGCTGGACGTTGTTTAACTAAAGTGCTCTAATGGGAACTGGTGTATTCAACGTGCCATAGTCGCAGGCTATCAGAATTTTTAGTATTCAAGAAAAAGTGATTTCTAGAAAAGCATAAGGTTCTCACCAGAAAATTTTGAATTTAGTCAAATATGGGTTTGTTGGTGTAGCGGTAAGACTCCCTGACTAGTAAACATTAGGGCGTGGGAGCCAAGCCTGGTGGGTATTACACTGGATTTGTAAGCGTGAGACCCTGGTTCAAATGCTGACAAAATTGGATCTTTTTCGGAACTCTGGTTGGTTGATCGGGGTGCACTCAGCCTCGCGAGGACAATTGAGTGGCTAATTTTAATATGGGCAGAGAGCAAAGAAATATTTAGTGCAGTGGCTACAAGGGACAATGGTATATTATGCATTAACACAAATATCATTACATTTATATTTTTTGGGCTTGGGTTCAAACCCAGCCAACCTATGGATTTTATCCTCAAGAATTTAATAGACTTACCGTGTAACACCCAACTTTCGGTGTAAGGGACTCTTATCAATACATTTACATTTTTTGGGCTTGGGTTCAAACCCAGCCAACCTATGGATTTTATCCTCAAGAATTTAATATACTTACCGTGTAACACCCAACTTTCGGTGTAAAGGACTCTTTACTGTTACTCGATCCGTATTAATAAGGACTATTATTAATAAACTGATATTTTTTGGTTTGGTTTAATGTCTCTTTAACATAGTAAATCAACCGGGGCGGAGTTCTATCCTCTATTCCCCGGAAACTTATAAACCAGCTACACACATTGGTTTGGGACGTGAATAGGAAGTATCACAAAGACAAGAATCTGCTTGGTAACCTATCAAGTATATTCTTCCTGAGCATTTCTCTCAACTTCAGTGATATTAACGTATCATTGGCGGACTTTTTTGACGTCTTTTACGAAATCAATTTGAATGAAAAGAAAATTATTGATTTGGACTGAAAATTTTGATGTCGACTTTTCAATACGAAATCACAGTTTGAAGTCCATAAATCTGGAGTTTTAGCCATTGGTACATGTGTGTGTGTGTGTGTGTGTGTGTGTGTGTGTGTGTCTGTCAAGTGAACAAGAAATTTATAAATGTATATTTCTTTGTGTTATTATGTCACAATTTTAGTGGATATCATAGCATTACAAGGTAATCTCAACAATCACTCCAATATCACTAAGCCTAAGCACTTTATAATGTAAGCTTCGTTCGGATTATATCTACATTCCATTTTGCAAAAGGAAGACTAGAGGATACCACCCTATCCACTAATTCATTCCTCAGACAATTAGTCTACCTGTAAAATAATGTAAATGTATATTTCTTTGTGTTATTATGTCACAATTATTTTGAGCATCAATGCATTCAAACATATTCTCAATAATCACTCTAAACAGTCTAAGCCTAAGCTACGTACACTATAACAATTTCCTTATAATGCTAGCACTTGTCGCTATTACCATAGCTTCTCAGTTGTCCTGAGGAGGCTGAGTTACCCCCAATCACAACCAGACCAAGTAGAAAAATTTGAAAAAAACTTTATTAACTTTTCGACCCGTCCAGGATTCAAATCCAGAACCACCTCGGTGCAATCCAAGTGTGATGCGCACTCTGCCACGGAGACGCGAACAAGAATATCGTGGGAAAAGTAGTAATTGCTAGAGACTTTAAAATTGATTTGTATACTACTTTTATGTCAATAGAAAACCTCGAACCTCTTGGTTGACACAGATTCTATAGTCTTTTGATGGCGTTTCATTGATTTTTAGGAAATTTACCAAAAAATGGAAGGGTAAGAATATATGAAGCTCAGCGAGTACGTTGAGCCGTTTTGCTTATTATTTTTTTCACCAATTGAAAAAAAAAAAAAGTCAAATAAAACAGACCTCACTCCGTGTATCATCAATTTTGTAACGTGATGTTATAATTATAATAATAAATGCTGTTCCTTTATGTTATTATGTCATAACTTTGGTGCGCATTGCAGCGTTGTGGGATTTTAAATATCACAATTAGGTACTAGCTATTTCGTTCGTGCTACGCTACAGCCTATAGCTTGGCGCCTTAAAGGCATGGCCGTTCCCGTGCAACTAGTATTTCATGATTTCATTTCCAAAAATCTGAAAAACGACCCTAAATTGAAAACGGTATTTTTTGCAAACTCTGTACCTACTAATTTAAGTTTTTTTTTTTAATTTGGCTTAACTTCTCTTTAACATCTATTGGTCATTCAAGACGGGGGTTTTAGCTTTAACATCTATTGAATGACCAATAGATGTTAAAGGCACGTTAAGCCAATTTAAAAAAAACCTTAATTTAGTAGGTACAGAGTCTACCGTTTTCAATTTAGGGCCGCTGGAAACGTGCAAACCAGCTACCCACATTGACCTCACCCAGCCTGGGTTGGCCCGGAAAAAAGAGCCAACGATACGTGGTGTTACCAAGCGGTCACCTATCCAAGTACTGACCACGCCCAACGTTGCTTAACTTCAGTGATCTGACGGGAACTGGTGTATTCAACGTGGTATGATCGTTGGCAAATTAAGGTTTAAAAGGCCACCTAAAAGTTTCTCGCTTTGAGTTGATATGTTGTCGCTTCAAAATTTAAGATTTCGCACCATGACCGGCTAAGTTCGGTCAAAAATCGAAAAATCTACCGCAGCTCGAAATCGTTTCGACATTTTTTAATTCTGATAAATTTTCAGGGGTTTTAGCCCATGGTTTCGGGGTGGTCCATTCTCATCAATTTTTCGATATCTCTTACCGTTTTGGCTAAATAATTAGTGATACATATATACATACACACATTTATCGTTACATTGAGTTTTAATTTACGGCCGGGTCGCTATGCGCTTTTATATCTTCATATCTACTAATTGTCCTCACAAGGCTGAGTGGGATATCATTCCCCTGTCTGCTTTCACTAACTATTGTAGTATATATTTTGATATGTTTCAGTTCAAGGAAATGGAATGATGATTGGACCTTCACTATTGACGTTAGCTATATGTCTATTCACCAATATCTTTTGATGTAGAAGATCAGGCTAAATCAGCGCACCAAGAAAAGACCTTTCAGACGTCGTGATAAACTTTTGCAACTTATCGGCCGCAACCATCACTGTAATGAATAGGGACTGCGGATTGACACGACTTTGGATAAGAAAATTTATCTTCTCTGAAAAGAATATGCTAATTTTACGCTTTGATACCCATTTCATTGGATATTAGGGGATTTTTTTGTGAGCGGCACATTTCTGAAATATGAATATTATCGATACCTGCAACCTCCCCCCCCCCGAACTTTTTAAGTGCGGGATACACAGCAGAAACAATAAATTTGGTCCCAATAATAGATATCACTACTTTCATAGTCGGAATTTTTTGGAAGAGTGGGTGGAACTTGGCATTTTTCAATGATAATTTTTTTGTAAGATATCAATACTTTTTGTAAAGATTGCTGTATGTAACTGTTTATTTAGGTGCTTTTTTCTTCATTTCTTCTTCTTCATTTTGATTACAACATATCGGAAACCAGGAAATTTCTGTGTAAACCGCACCTAAATGTCCAATAAGATCTAACACCAAAGTATTAATATGCACTACCAAGCAAATGAAAACAGCAATATTTATTGTGTACCTTCTTTCCTGTAGTTATAGCACTCAGACCTGACGTGATTGAATTTTAATATTTGCAAGTTTAATTGAATTCAAGTCTCTATACCTTCATGCATGATTTTAGCATCTCATCGGTTTAAACTAGATTTCGTGCATTTTCTTCCTTGAAGCGGAACCGTTCAAGTTTGGGACACTGGTAGTAATAGAGTGCATATAAATATTTTTTCACTTAATTGCATGTAAATATTTTCCTTCGTGCGAAATTTCAGCGTCCTATATACCAGTTTAAACTAGTTTTCGACAATCTCCTTCCCTAAAGCGGTACCTTTTTGGAGCACCGGATGTGAAAGAGTCCGAATATAAATAAATTCCCGCTTAATTGCATGTAAACATCTAACTTTATGCAAGATTTCAGTGTTTTATCAATTAAAACTACATTATAGTACGTTGTATTGTCTTTCTTAAAGCGGCACCGTTTTGGCGTACCTAGAGTTAAAAAGTTCAAATTTTCGGATTTTTCCCTTTACTTCGATGTCAATTGCTAATTTCATGCAAAATTTCAGCGGTCTATACCGGTATATGGGATGTGCCTATCTTTTTAAGATGACTGAATCAATCAGTCAGTCAGTGAGTGCAAACTTTGAAATTACATATCTCCTGCCTTTTTTTGTATTGTACTATACTACGGAATGTATGTTCAAAATTTCAATGAGCTATCACTTGTAGAACCGGATATCGGGCGGTGTGTAAAACCTGGTGAATTGCTTCGCGTAAAGATACGCTGATGATTTCTGGAACTTGGCCTGGCGCACTGCCGTGAGCTTAGATGTCCATATCAAATTTTATGAATATCAGATGAGGTGTTCGGAAGTTTTGGTTGTTCAAAAATACAACCTAAACAAATCTTGTCGCGTTAGAAATACATATAGATATATACAGTATATTGCTTGGAATTTTTAATTCTGTTTGTTTCTAGGGACAGAAAAGGGCGCATGGCCATTCGAATGGTAATATCAGTATCCAGGTTCGAATCCTGGAAGTGTTTTTTTTTTGACACAAACTGTCGATTTCTCGGGAATAAAAGTGTGAATAAAATAAGAAATATTACCATTTTTATATTTTCAAAAAATAATCAGGGGCGGAGCCAGAGGGGTTCAAATTCAAAACTTGTTACACCCTGTATAACGGAAACCGAATTTAATTTTGATGTAGAAATTCGTTAAGAGTGGCTCAAAAAAGGTTTTATCTACATAAGTGATAAAAATAACAACTTCTAAGTTTTATCAGTGCCGTAGGCCTAGATAACCAAATCTCGTATTTCTACCCGAGCTTAAAATGGCGTCTTTCTGAAAACGGCCATTTTGAGTTAGAAAGTCTGAAGTAAGAATATGAATTAAGACTTAAAATGGGGATTGGACTCAATAATGAACCATTTTAGCAAAAAAAAAAACCATTTTAGCTCTGTTGTGAATGAGTGTGAGAGTTAGTAATTATTTATTTTTTCCTAAATGGTTCATTATTGAGTCCACTCCCCATTTTAAGTCTTAAATCATATTCTTACTTCAACCATTCTAACTCAAAATGGCTGTTTTCTAAAAGGCGTCATTTTAAGCTCTGGTAGAAATACGAGATTTAGTTATCTAGGCCTGATAAAACTTAGAAGTTGTTATTTTTATCACTTTTTTGAGCCACTCTTAACGAATTTCTACATCAAAATTAAATTTGGTTTCCGTTATACGGGGTGTAACAAGTTTTGGATTTGAACCCCTCTGGCTCCGCCCCTGATTATTTTTTTTTAAAAATAGAAGTGGTAATATTCCTTATTTTATTCACACTTTTATTCTTCAAAAAAATATTTGTAACATTCCTTTTCAATTTCCCGAGAAATTGAGATTTTGTGTAAAAAAAGCCACTTCCAAAATTCGAACCTGGATACTGATTATACCATTGAGACGGCCATGTGCCCTTTTCTATCACTAGAAACAAACAGAATTTAAAAAATCCAAGCGGTTCCAAAGTTATGGGCACCGGGCAGGACTTCTGAGACATACTGTATACAGGGTGTCCATAAAGTCTCACCCCACCCCCCCTTATCTCGGAAATGGCTGAAAATATAAAAAAAAACGCAAAAACGCAAAAAATCCCTTATATTTTAGGGGGATTAATTTTAGACTAAAAAATTTTTTCCTCGGCCAGCCGTTTAGGCTGGACACCGACTGACTTCAAAATCTTAAATGAGAAGGTATATCAAGTGACACCTTTTTTTAAATTTCTCGTTAATAAAAGTTCATTATAGAAAACCAGAGCTCTCTAGGATCTACCATTCACGAATTACAGGGTGGAACATGTGACCCATTCCCTTTGTGGCCGCATCGAAATGGTAGGTAAAAATGCCTAGAAAAAAGTTTCTATGATCCCAAATAAGTAATTTACAGGGTGTCTACCAGACTGGAAATCCTGGAAAACCTGGAATTGTCAGGGAATTTTAGTAGACTGGAAATGTCAGGGAAAAGTCAGGGAATTTAGCAAAAAACGCCGAAAAAATGTCAAAAGTCAGGGAATTTTTCAAATTGAAATATGGGTGAACATGCTTTTTCAAATATGCGTGAACATGCTTTTCCTGAAAAATTTCGCCTGTGGCGCTTATTATCGTTTTCCTCTAAAATTTTGGTATACATGTTTAGGGTATGAAGGAAATTTGCTGTATATATGTTTTTTGGGGTCCCTGGGCCCCAATATTGTGTTTTTTGAAGCCAGATGGGGGAGACAAAATCTTGAAAAAGTACACTGGAAAATCTGGAAAAGTAGACTGAAAAACCTGGAAAAGTCAGAGAATTTCACTTTCACGATTTTTACTAAATCAGGGTGTCTACCAAGACACCCTGATTTAGTAAAAATGTGGTTGTCCCGCCCACTTTGACCCCAGAAATTGACCATCTTGTTGGAACACTATTTTTTACTAAATCACTTATTTGGGATCATAAAAAATTATTTCTTGGCATTTTTACGTACCATTTCGGTGCGGCCGCAAAGGGAATGTGTCACATGTTCCACCTCGTAATTCGTGAACGGTAGATCCTAGAGAGCTCTAGTTTTCTGTCATGAACTCGAATTAACGAGACCTTTAAATAAAGTGTCACTTGATGTATCTTCTCATTTAAGATTTTAAAGGCAGTCGGTGCCCAGCCTAAACGGCTGGCCGGGGCCAAAAATTTTTTAATATAAAATTAATCCCCCTAAAATATAAGGGATACGTGCAAAAATACGTTTCTTATATTTTCAGCCATTCTCGAGATACGGGGGGTAGGGTGAGACTTTTTGGACACCCTGTATATATATATATGCTTCATTTCCTTCTGTCAATTAAATCGTGGATTTAAAATTAAACCTCAAATAAAAATCTCTCATAATACCATCAATGCATTTAAAAAAAAAAAATTGTGTATATATTTTTGACGAGAAATTACGACTTTACGTTGCCTATCTGATCCCCATTTGGAATTAGAGAGCAATAATATTTACCTTGTCATTAACGATGGCAGGATTATAAATTTAATATGTAATTCACCATCTACAGGACGATACTGTACAAAAATGGATTATTATTATTTTTTTTTTTTTCATTCTCTCCACCCTGGTTAATGCTAATGGAAGGGGATGAGTCAGTTCAAGCATAAATACAAGATTTATTTACTTAACGTGTGGCTTTAATATGTATACACGCACAATATGGACCAATTTTTTTCTAAATTACAGAGCTATTTTTTTATTTTATTTTTGTGTCCGAACAGAACCATACAAAAATAAAAAAGAAGTAAAAGTGACTTCAAAAGCCAACATTTCAATTTCCACCCAGCCAAAACTTCGACTGCTTTATTAGGTATCTGCTGCTATCAAATGTTGTTTTGTGCATGTGATGGTCATTGTAGGGCAGATCAGGAGATCTTGTGCATCCTGTATGTGTTTAATTTTTGTGGTTCCGCATAGTATTGCATTGTTTCAACCTAGATTTATGGGTATTACAGCATTACAAGGGCCACTGCACTAAACTATCACTGCACAAAATATTCCTCTGTTCTTTGTAATGCAGGCATTGGTCGTCACTCACGAGACAAGGAGCCTGTTCACACTGTCCGTTTAGTTACTGGATGCCCCATCCGTTTTTTTACTTTTTTCAATTTTTTTAGAATGTCTATTTCCTCTTTCAATGATTTACTGAAAAGAGTATAAGGATCCATACCTTATAATAACACAAATTTCAAGGATTGCATCGGGAAAGAACAACGTCTGGCTATATTTTTAATATACCTATCTTCACAGAACAGAATTATCGAAATAGATTTGAATTGAAATTAAAAGTGCATCCGTTAAAAAAAATGGATAATGTGAACAGTATCTGCGCGTCCGATTTTTTTTTTTTTTTTTACTGGATTGTCGTTGACAGCGATCCAGTAAAAATAATTTTATTAACGACCGTTTTTAAAAGGGATCGGATGCAATGTGAACAGCTTCTTGTGAACCAAGCTGCCACTAGACGTCTAGTAAAAAAACAGATCGGGCATCCAGTAAATAAACAGACTATGTGAACAGGATCTGAGTGTACCCCAAACAACCCAGCACAGTTCCGAAAAAAATACGCTTCTGCCAGGATTCGTACCTGTGTCCCTCGCGTGCAAAGCCAGTGCAAGACCCACTAGGCCAGGGATGCTTGCTGTGCAAGCTGTATTTGTTCATATTGACATATTTCCCCATCACGTTTGTTGTCCGTGACCAACACTGACCTTAATAGTATAAGACCAGCTCAAACAAGACTGCAATTAAAGATTTGGATATTACGACACAAGTAGGTCTCACTCAGGGTTTAAAAATATGTTGGTATGGAATTCCTAAACAAAAGTTTGCAGCCTCATTCAAAGCATGCCAAACAGAATGAGGATGTGAAATGAGAAGGGGAGGACATACCCCCTGTTGAACATTAACTCAGGAGAGTTTAATCATTACTTAACCGGTAAGGTAAAACTATCAAATTGATAATGAAATGAGGCAGGAGATAAGAGACAAATTTTTATCGTTTTTTTTTTTTTTTTTTTTTTTTTTTNTTTTTTTTTTTTTTTTTTGAATGAATATACTCTACTTTCAACATGACCTATAATATTAAAAAAAAAAAAATATGCCACGAATTACTTCATTAAAAAAGGATCGGTCTATTATAAAAACTATTGATCCCGAGAACAATATTTACGAATTTCTATCGCTATTCCCCTCTTAGAAGAGTTGACAGAACAGCTCAAGACAACATTTACAGATCACAATATAAAATGTAAATGTATAAAATGTTACTATGTCACAATGTTTGTGGGCATCATAGCATTACAAGGTATTTTCATATTCACTCCAATATCACTAAGCCTAATCTACACTTAACAATTTTTACCTTATAATGCTACCACTTGGCGCTATTATTATAGCTACTCAATTGTCCTTAGGAGGCTGCGTTACCCCCAAACACAACCCGACCAAGTAGAAAATTTGAAAAAACCTTATTCAAATTTTCGACCCGTCCAGGAATCGAACCCGGAACCTCCTTGGTGTAAGCCGAGTGTGATGCTCACTCTGCCACGGAGACGTCTTCACCTTCTTTTTACAATTTAATACCATCACAAGACTCTGATTGCTGAACAACAACAAAAACAACATTACATTCCATGATTATTATTTTCAGGTGTTAGTCCTGGCTTGGCCCGCTTGGCTGTCAATCCTTCGACCCCCCCCCCTCTTCGAAAAAAATCTTGGGTATGGCCCTGAAACAGAGCAAACATGATTGTTTTAGAAGAGACCAAGTAAACCAATGAACATCTCCCCCATATTAAGTTTCATTTTCCACGCTTATTCGTTCTTTTACAGTTCAAGTTTAGGATAAATGTACCCCATAATTAATAGGGATGGCTACTAACAGTTCACTTTTAAGCATTCGTTCTTTAACAGTTCAAGTTTAGGATAAATGTACCCCATAATTAATAGGGATGGCTAAGAACCGTACACTTTTAAGCATTCGTTCTTTTACAGTTCAAGTTTAGGATAAATGTACCCCATAATTAATAGGGATGGCTACGAACCGTTCACTTTTAAGCATTCGTTCTTTTACAGTTCAAGTTTAGGATAAATGTACCCCATAATTATTAGGGATGGCTAAGAACCGTTCACTTTTAAGCATTCGTTCTTTTACAGTTCAAGTTTAAGATAAATGTACCCCATAATTAATAGGGATGGCTAAGAACCGTTCACTTTTAAGCTTTCGTTCTTTTACAGTTCAAGTTTAGGATAAATGTACCCCATAATTAATAGGGATGGCTAAGAACCGTTCACTTTTAAGCATTCGTTCTTGTACAGTTCAAGTTCAGAATAAATGTGCCCCATAATTAATAGGGTTGGCTAAGAATCGTTCACTTTTAAGCATTCGTACTTTTACAGTTCAAGTTTAGGATAAATGTACCCCATAATTAATAGGGATGGCTAAGAATTGTTCACTTTTAAGCATTAGTTCTTTTACAGTTCAAGTTCAGATTAAATGTACCCCATAATTAATAGGGATAGCTAAGAATCGTTCACTTTTAAGCATTCGTTCTTTTACAGTTCAAGTTTAGGATAAATGTACTCCATAATTAATAGGGATGGCTAAGAATCGTTCACTTTTAAGCATTCGTTCTTTTACAGTTCAAGTTTAGGATAAATGTACTCCATAATTAATAGGGATGGCTAAGAACCGTTCACTTTTAAGCATTCGTTCTTGTACAGTTCAAGTTCAGAATAAATGTGCCCCATAATTAATAGGGTTGGCTAAGAATCGTTCACTTTTAAGCATTCGTACTTTTACAGTTCAAGTTCAGAATAAATGTACCCCATAATTAATAGGGTTGGCTAAGAACCGTTCACTTTTAAGCATTCGTTCTTATGCAGTTCAAGTTCAGAATAAATGTACCCCATAATTAATAGGGATGGCTCAGAATCGTTCACTTTTAAGCATTCGTTCTTTTACAGTTCAAGTTCAGAATAAATGTACCCCATAATTAATAGGGATGGCTAAGAACCATTTACTTTTAAGCATTCGTTCTTTTACAGTTCAAGTTCAGAATAAATATAGCCCATAATTAATAGGGATGGCTAAGAACCTAGTAAAAATTAGATCCCAAACGGCCCTCTATACCAGAATTAATACATAATTAGTAGGGTAATTTTTGCTCAGCTGTACGAAGTAGACTTCCCACAGCTGATCTAAAATTAATCACTATTATCACTATCCACACTGTATATATGTACCTAACTTTTACTTTCCTTATCCTATAAAAAGGAAAGTATTGTAATGGGATGAAATTTTCGATGCCGAGTTTTCAATACCAAAACACGTTTTAGGGTCCCCAGAGCCTAAATCTCGAGTTTCATCCATTAATTCGTGTGTGTGTGTGTGTGTGTGTGTGTGTCTGTCTATCTGTCTGTCTGTGAACAAGATATCTCAAGAACGGCAAGTGCTGGAGACTTGAAAGTTTGAAAATATACCGTTGGCGGTTTTATGCCGCTTTTTAGCGGTGTTCGCATATCCTGCTTAAAACTTGAAATTTGATGCCTATTCATATTAATTTCATACAAGAAATTGAAAAATACAACTTAGGTTGTAGTGTAATATATTGTTGGCCGCTAATTAGCGGTTGAAGGTCACTTTTTTGACGGTTCCGCCTAAAACCAGAATAGAAAGAGCTAGAACTTAAAATTCGGTGCCAGTTCATATCAATTTCATTTAAGAAATTGAAAAATACGACTTAGGTTGAAGTCTAATATAGAGTTGGGCTCTGGGGACTTAAAGTAGAACTTGAAATTTGGTGCCTATTGATATCAATATAATAATATAGATTTGGGCTCTGGAGATTTTGGGATTGAAAACTCGACATCAAAAATTTCAGCCCATTACAATACTTTCCTCTTCTTTTGTATCGTGTGATGTTCACACCAGATTTTTTTTCTCCTTTTCCTAATTCGATGTTAATTATTTTGTAAATAAATATTCAGGGTGATTACGGAATTCACTTTTTTACATAACTTTAGTTGATTTTTTATTGTCATGAAATGTTTAAAATTACATTTACGAAGCGTCTAAGGCACATTCAATACACCAGTTCCCGTTAGATCACTGAAGTTAAGCAACTTTGGGCGTGGTCAGTGCTTGGATGGGTGAGCGCCTGGGAATACCACGATGGTTGGCTCTTTTTTCCGGCCCAACCCAGGCTAGGTGAGGTCAATGTGGATAGCTGATTTGCAAGTTTTCAGCGAATGGAGGGTAAAACCCCCGCATTGAATGACCAATAGATGTTAAAGAACGTTAAACCAAATTAAAAAAAAAAAAAAAAAAAAAATTACATTTACGCAGCGTCCAGGGCACATATAATACACCAGCTCCCGTTAGATCACTGGAGTTAAGCAACGTCCAGAACTTTTAAGAAGAGAGTGTCCACGTAGGTTCGTTCCACGTGATGCTGACTATTTTTCCGTCCCCAGTCTGGTTTACAGGATGGGTGAGGTCCATATGGGTAGCTGGTTTGTAAGTTTTCACCAAATACCCGTCTCAAATGACCAATGGATGACAAATACACTTTAAGCAAAAAAAAATAAAAAAATCGTGTTGTTTGATGAGCGCATAATTCACGAAAGACAACTACCATTCACGAAATACTGGTGGAAGCAATTTTCGATGTTTCGCATCACCTCTTTCTTCAACATTTCTAATGGTATACGAGCTATTTCCCGGCCATATGTTGCGCTCCAAATCTCGAGTATCCCCGGACGATCATTAAAAATTTTAGATTTGAGGCAACCACAAGAAATAATGATCCTAATCGGGGGACTGCGCTGCCCCTCTCCATCAAGAAAATACCAAGTGTCCCAAAAGTCCGAGACCACCTGAATATCTTTTGAACGACTTTATGTGGAGTTTTGAAATTTTGCACGGTATTATATCCCAAATTAAACCACCTGATGGTGTGGCCAATTTTTTTGGGGCGGGTTCCATGAGGTCCCCAGGGGGTCCATTTTTGGTTTTTTAAATTTAAAAATGATACATTTTCAGAAAGACAATGTAATTTGAACTACTTTGCAAAAAAATTCACACGTCTAGCGCGTTTGGTTTCAAAATGGCGTTCAAAAGATATTTAGGTGGTCTCGGACTTTTGGGACACCCTGTATAACTTTCAGCATTTCGTGATGATAATGCATGAACAAATTATTAAGAGTTATGTAAGTATAATAGCTTTGTTTTAAAAAAGTGAATTCCAGCGCCACATCCCCTCAACCTATGTATAATTATATCTAATTTAAGATTTAATTAAATCATATCGTAATTATTTAAATAATAATTTATTTTAAATCTAAATTCCGATTTGTTTTAATAGATTTTTTTATTTTCAGGGAGAGGGTAAATTCAAAATACATTGACACACCTGTCTATCAACAGTTTATCTTTTAAGATAAATTAAAACAAAACACTTACCAAAAACTCTATTTATAACTATTAATGAAGGAACTAGTTTCAAATCATTCGATTCATCATCAGTCTAGTCGAGTCCGAAGGATGGAAGTTGACTCATTCCATCCTTTATCAAATTTTAGATCCGTCCAGGAATCGAGCCCGGAACCTCCCTGGTGCAAGCGGAGTATGATCCGCATTCTGCCACGGAGACGTTTTGCAAGGATTTTTCCGTGCTCGTTCCTTGGAACTCAAATTTTTTTCGAGGTTATGTGACTGACGTTCACGAAATATTTCGAGGTTATGTGACTGACATTCAAAAAATATTTCGAGGTTATGTGACTGACATTCAGAAAATATTTAGAGGTTATGTGACTGACAGTCACAAAATATTTCGAGGTTATGTGACTGACGGTCACAAAATATTTCGAGGTCCCGTTCAACCCCAAATAGACCCGTTCAACGATAATACAACGAGCCGGATATTTTTTAGGTCACTTTTCGATTCTAAGTAGACGCGTCATAATCATAGGTGAACAGCCGTGGGACTGGTTTGCAACAACTCGCCATTAGTTGTTGATACTAAGGAATCCTAATGTATTGTTGCATGCAAAGTTATCGTTTCCGACATTGCTCTTAGGACCCTTTTATGACCGCCATTGGGTGCCTTGAAAGTATTCTTTTGAAGTCCAGCTATCGCAATAGGTCAACATATTTTCTTTGGCAGACGTTTTTGTCCGTATATCTGCAAGCCCGCTTTTTCCCCGTGCAAACCAAATCCTGGCTAGGGTTGTTGCGATATTGGTCTTTATGCGATATCCGATATCGATATTTTCGCAAAGGAAATATCGACATCGGCAGGGCCGTTCAGAGATTCTCCCGGGCCCGGGGACAAAGACCTGCTCCGGGCCCCTCATTTTTTTACGATTGCCTACCTTCCACCTGTTCGGCAGCATTTCGTGGAGTGCTGGAACTGATGGGCGGAGGCCTAAAAAAGAATCAAGAAAAAATTGTCGCTCTTTTATTTTTGTTCTTCTTTATCTTTTCTCTTTTGGGCCCCCGATTTTTCCGATTTAGAACTCATTTTTCTAATGTTATATTAAAATAATAAAATTATATCATTAAGTGAAAAAAGTGAATATTTGATATTTGAATCAATCAATTATTAATTAAAACTGTTTACGTCAATAATATTATTATGAGATCAACACAATAAATCAAAAAACTGCGTTCTTTAAAGGTTAAGCAAAAATTAACCCCACTGTTTAAAAACTTTTCTTTATTTTAAGTTTTATTAGACTTTTCCACGGTATCACAGTTACCAATGTTTATAGAAGTCAAAAATATTAAATTATTTATTACTTTAAAATTGCTTCTATAACTAATTATTTATCAATCACAATGTTAATTAATAGAAATTAAAGATTTATTTAGCAATTATTAAGAGTCAACCTTTCCAGGTAGAGTCAAGTTCATTAGGCCAGAATGTTTAAAGAAAGGGGAAAACTCGTAACGCAAATAAAAGAGCCTGCATGCTTACGGAGCATTGTCCCGATTTCGGTTAATTTATACCTATAGAAATAAAAAGTATTATCTTATTTGTAGAAAATATTCTAGAATGTAACGAATGGTAAAAGAATAGGAAAAATACCTCAGACTGGCGTAAAGACCCTCCACGATCCCCGCGGAACCCCCTTGAAGGCTTCCTATCCTCTAACTTCAATACATAATATTTTACACACTTTTCAGAGGGCACCGAAAAAACTTGAAGGGGAGCCCGAAAAATTTTCTAACGCTACTGGAAAACCCCGCACGTGAATTGAACCGGTTATCTTCACGTAAAAAGGATTTGAATATTTTTTAAGCTCACAAAAGCGCAGGTCTCAACATTGTTTTAAAAAAAGACTGACTAGTGATTTTTCCAAGAAATTGTTAATCTGTTTAATTATTTAAAATTTAAACTAATAGATAATAACATAGATTCATAATTTTCCTGCAGTGGTTTCTAATTAGTAATGAGGTATTATTAAAAACTGAAGAGTAAAATACTTCTAGATTAAGTATAAATCTTCGCAATTACACATTAACATCTAACAGATTGACAACTATCTATACATAATATAAATTAAAGTCACCTTTCGCGTCTGATGTCTGGCTGTCTGTATGTTCGCGATAAACTCAAAAACAACCGAACGGATTTTAATGCTGTTTTTACCAATCGACCAAGTGACTCCCGAGGAAGGTTTTAGTGAAAAAAAAAAAAAAAATGTCCGGCAGTTTTTTACTTACGGCCACTTTTCCGGCCGATTTTTAAAAAAAATCACGAAATATTCTGAATTTCGGCCAATAACTTAAGATTTGTCGCGACATCATGTCAACTCAAAGAGGGAAAGTTTTAGGTAAAATCTTAATCTTTAATTTAGGACATAGTTTTGCAAAATTGTGGCTAGCCATTCCAGGGTTATATGTTCAAATCCGGGATCGGCCGAAATAAAATTCAGACAAAACTAATTGTTTAGCCAAATCGGGAAGAGATGTAGAAAAATCATCAAAACTCTCCAACCGTTTCGAGTTACGGCCTATTTTCTGATTTTTTTATGGAAATTTAAGTTTTGGCACAATTTTGTCTGATTTAAATAATTTTTTGTACAAAAGCGGTTAGTGCCGATATAATTTAATAGAATTGAACACCAAGTTTGTTGGGTAGGACGTGTTGGGAGTAGTATTGGGTTAGGTTCNAAAAAAAAAAAAAAAAAAAAATGCTTGTTGAAGACAGTGCAAGGTCAGGCCGGGTCGCAGACCCAGCCTAAACTCAGCAGGCTTCAACAACAAACGTGTAGGTAATATGTAATCTATGTGTTTGCTCTGATCGCGTTTAAACGGTTGTACCTCGGTGATATGATTATTAATGTAAGAGTCAGATTTATTATCATATTTCTCTCATCTTCTCGAAACGAAGATTTTAAATTGTCGAATTAATAATATTTTATTACAGAAAAATGAAATAATAATTTTCAATATGAAAAAAACCGAAAAACCAAACTGGTAGCTGGTCTAGCCAAGAAACACCACATTACTTCTTCTATTACATGTGCCCCTCTCATCTGATCCACATGTCAAGGCCCACCCATTTGGTAAGGTAAGGGAAATAGGCAGAAGTGATTTTTTTTACAAAATTTTATTGATTAGCAAAAACTGAATTCTGATATTAGAAGCCGGGATCGAATGGCCAAAATATATTAATAATATTAGGTTCCAAACCGATCTGGCCCTAAGAACTACAACAGTTACCATGCCAGGAAAGAATACAGGTGCAGAGAGTGGGCACTGAACAAAAGGTTGTGGCATGGCAGAATTAAGGAAGATAACGCCGAACCCAAATACAATTGGGAAAAGTTGAAGTTAAAGAAGAAGACTTGAGATTGTAAGATACTACTTTAGCTTAACATCCTCAACGGGCGAGTACACCTGAGCTGATGGTGTAGGTAAAAGTACACAGAAAACAACTCTGGAATATTATTATGTTACTGATGTAATTAGACTACAGTGATTGACATGGTTCTGGGGGCCCATGTCAATCGAAATTTCAACAGCAAACTCCCATCTGGCCACCATCGGAAAGGATGAAGCTACTATTGATTGACTGGGCCATTATAATATCCATTTTAAGTGAGTGAGGTCTGTTGTTCACAGAAATACAAAATATAGTTTTTTTCTGAGATGTTTTTTACTTATTCTATTGCCTACACGCGTTAGCGTTCCACATATGTTTCACAATAATACCTATGATTGGTTAGTTGGAAATACATTTCGGTCTTTCAAGTAGGTCACAGGAATGTGTTTTTCTTCCATGACGTCAATTCAGGCCATGACGAAAATATGTTCAGCTTCAACACAGCTAACTCTGTACAGGGGTTGTCATAAAACCACAGGTTATTATATACGGGTGTCTTATAGTCTATGGGCACTAGGGTGGTTCATATTATTATGGTAAAAACTGTTGAAGAAGGAGTCCAGGCCATCCCCTCTAATTTAGTTATATTTAGTAATGTAAATAATTTCCCAAAATTTCAATTAGAAGGCAGTGCTCACTAAGCTTGAAAAAGCTCTGAAAATCAGATAAACGCACTCAGCACAACATTTATTGGTCATTCAAGATGCAGGTTTCACCCCCCATTCGCTGAAAACATGCAAACCAGATACCCACATTGACCTCACCCGGCCTGGGTTGGGCCGGAAAAATAGCCTGCATTACGAGGGGGCAAACCCACGTAGACACCCACATGGTAAAATCTCGCTGGATGTTGCTTAACTTCAGTGATCTAACGGGAACTGTTGTATTCAACGTGCCATAGACTTTGGCTGGCTATTAGGCACATTAATTGACATTATTTGTCCATTAATTTCATTTTTGTAGTAATTTTTTTTTTTTTTTTTTTTTTTTTTTTTTTTTTTTTTTTTTGGCACTTTGCATTTGTTTTAATTTATTCTTTTATTATCAGTAAAATTTTTAATTTATTTTTTTATTATCAGTAAAATTTTTAATTTATTTTTTTATTATCAGTGAAAATTTTAATTTATTTTTTTATTATCAGGGCCCCTTGAGGAGTCCGGGCCCGACCCCACATTTTGTCACCTTTGTCCCCCCCCCCTCTGAACGGCCCTGGACATTGGCAATATCGAAATATTCGGATTCCAGTTTAAAAAGTTATGATGAGAGAATTGAAGCTTAATTTAAACTTTGCTAGCTTACTTTACTCTAAGGATTATGATTACTTAAAAACCAGCAAGTGGAATGAAAAATAATTTTAAAAATAAAAACCGTTCTCAACATAACCGTTCTGAATATAATCTCTGCAGCTAAAAGAGAAGCTAATAGAATAATTTCACAATCCTCTGATAAGAAGAGCTCCAAAATAAAAGAAAAGAAAATAGATAAGTAGAGCTCCAAAATAAAGGAAGTGTCAATCCACATTATACAACACAAATCATCTGATATGCTTAGGACCTTTCCTATGACATTCTGATTCGATTCGATATTCACATTTTTCTTCCGATATCCGATATTATCGAATCACTGATATCGCCATAAATATCGGAAATATCGAAGGAAAATATCGATATTTATCGATATTGAATAGTACGACAACATCCCTAATCCTGGCCTTGTGGAAAATTTTACTAATTAGGCAAGACTTCATTTCTGAACTCAATGACATCTGTTGTTCACAAAACTACCAGCCAAATCCGCGTGTGTGTGAAAAGAGGCCTGACTTAGGTATATTGCGTCGTCACTAATTACATTATATACATATCACGTTGGCTACGTACCTAGTCCCCTCTGGATAGAGGGACTTAAACAGGATACTTCCAAGGCACCCAAGTACATGCCAGACGTAAAAGTCGACTATAGGTAGGGTCGGAAACGATATCCTTTCCGTAAGGATTCTTTAGTATGAACAACACTCATGGCGAATTGTTGCAAACTCTAGCTTCCTCATCACAACTCCATGTTGTGATGATTTCACTTTCCAATTGCATCGGTTGTGAATCGGCCTTAGATTTCTACGTATTGTGTGATAGTATGTAGTCCACTGTGGATAGGGGGACTTAAAAAGAATACTTCCAAGGCACCCAAGCCCATGCCAGTCGTAAAAAGCGACTAAAGGAAGGCTTGGAAACGATATCCTTTTCATTACCCATGCAAAAAGCAAGGTGAATTATCCGCGAGGATTCTCAAATATCAACAACTCATGGCGAGTTGTTGCAAACCAGCCTCATGACTGTTAACTTATGATGATGATGATGTAACTGAACAATGTGCGTACGTAACTGAACCATGTACGTACGTAACTGAACAATGTTCGTACGTAACTGAACAATATACGTATAACGTAAACCAAATGATAACAACATAATCCCATCAATTTTTGGAACGAGTAATTCATTTTAAATACACAAATCTTTATTCCGGTAACCTGTATCATAAAATCCGAGTGGAATAAAGTGAAATGAGAGAAACAGAGAGAGAGAGAAAGAAAGAGAGACAGAGATTGGGGAAAAGGGCTTTCGCCATCTTGAACAAAATCTCTTACAATGTTTACCTTGGATGAATATATTTTATTTTCATATAAATTAGAGAGAGCATGTAAATATGAACTACTCTCATCGTGAAAAATGAATAAACCAAAACGATGTGATTTTTAATTATTCAGTCGAATGTTGATAGTTATGCCAAGTTGGAAAGTCCTATATTTTGCAATGCATTGAGAGTTCAAAATGTCGAGAAAGAAAATTAAAAAGTTATTAGGAGAGTTGATGAAATAACGAAGAAGAAGTATATATTTCTATGTGATTTTATGTCACAATTTTGTGGTCATCATAGCATTACAAAATATATTTTAACAATCATTCCAATACACCAAGCTATTCTTAAAAATCACCTCATAATGCTATGACTTGTCGCTACTCCCTAAATACAACCAGACCAAGCAGAAACGATTTTCAACTTTTCGACCCAACCAGGATTCAAACCCGGTACCTTCCTGGTACAAAGCGTGATGCATACTTTGCGAAAAAGTTATTGAGAGATTTGAAATTATGGTACAAGAAATATGGAAATAGATAGTATTTGTTTTAGGCAGAACCGCCAAAAAGCGGCCTCCAACCACTAATTAGCGGCTAACAATACATTACACTTCAACCTAAGTTGTACTTTTCAATTTCTTGTATGAAATTGATATGAATAGTGAAAAGGCACCAAATTTCAAGTCCTAGCTATTACCGTTCTCATTTTAAGCAGGATATGAGAAAACCGCTAAAAAGCGGCATAAAACCGCCAACGGTATATTGTAAATGTAGAATTTCTTTGTGGTAAGGCACAATGACCTTTTCTCAACTTTTGTGGGTATCACAGCATTACTAAGAGCCTCCTGCACTAATAATCTCTTCATAATTCATTCTTCTAATCTTTTTACTCTGGTAATGCCGCCACTGGTCGCTTATTTCTCACATTAAAGTAGCTACTCAATTGTCCTCACGAGGCTGAGTGCACCCCGAAATCACAAGCACAAAGTCGAAAATTTTCCGACCCCGCCGGGGATTGAACCCGGGTCCCCCAAGTGCAATGCCAGTGTGATACCCACTAGACCAGGAGGACTGCTCGAATATACCGCCAACGGTATATTTGATTTCCACCAAATGTCAGTTATATTACGATCGTGGCATATAACTGACATACATATAGCAAATTTCAAGTCTCTATAACGCTTGCCGATCTTGAGATATCTTGTTCACAGCCAGACAGACACACACACAAACACACACACATGGGCCAATGGCTGAAATTCGATATTTGGATTCTGGGGACCGCAAAACGTGTTTTGGCATTGAAAACTCGATATCGAAAATTTCAGGCCATTACAATACTTTCCTTTTTATAAGGTATGTCTACACATGACATGTTTCATTTTCATACGCTGTTCAAAAAATAATTTATAATTATGTTGTCCCCTTCGAAGTAATCCCCCTCAGATAATGTATAATAAACTTAGGCCATTGTTTTTTCAAATCATTGAAGCACTTCTGATATGCAATTTTTAGTATGTCCTTAATCCTTAAGCTCTCTCAGCGATCCGGGTTTTATCTCCTCAATCGTGGCAATACGACGTACTTTCGTGTGGCTCCACAAACTGGGAAGAGGAAAAAGTCATAGGGGGCCAAATCTGGTAAATACGATGACTGAGGTGTGATTACGATGTTGTTTTCGGCCAAATTACGAGTGATCAGGTTCTGGCGACGGTTAATTTGGTCAAACTTTAGCCATTTTGGAACTTGGTAGCTCAGTGGTCAAGCGCTCGCCTGGTAATCAGGAGGTCGCGGGTTCGAAACCCAGCCAAGGTAGGATTTTATCCTCTCAATTAATTGAGAATTTGACCACAATAATAGTACAAGCTTACTGCTGGGGTAAAGGGACTCGTCAGTCTCATTCGAGCAGTATAAATAAGCAGTATTATTATTATTATATATATATATATATATATCCCCCCAAAAATACCACTGCGTCCTATAAAAATTCCCCGCCAAGTCATCACCCCAAAAAAGATATGAAATCTATTTTGGGCCCCGCTATCCACTCTTCCTGTCTTCTAAATACCTAATGACTTTAAATTCCGACCCCACCCCAAACGATTTCAGAATTTTAGTCTGATTTCCTCACTCTCTTTACCAACACGCAGTCTTGGTGGGTTACCTCGGTTTGTTTAACCACCAGGAGATAGGGACCACTCTGTTCTCTGTTCTACTTTAGTGGTTCATAAATTTGTTACGTTTAATAATAATCGCCCCATACGTAGGAAACAATAATTTTTATCCTGAGGTGTGTAGATTTTTCTCTGGAAGTAGGTGAAATCAACAATGTAAGCTGTGGCGTATAATACACTCTTGGTAGCTACCGCTTTTTTGACTTGGCGGGGCGGAGCGCTACCGCGCTCCTTAATAAAAAAAAATATATATATATAGGTATAAAAAAATTAGAAAATTCACATTTTTTTATCAGACCTCGCATACTTAGATAAAAATGTTAACTTCATTGAGTGAACCATCAATTTCAGAATGACGTGACGCACCGAATCGACTCCATGGGATTTCGTCTCCCAAAACGTAAAGTTAGTGGCCAACCCTGTCATAGAAGTTACATGTACTTTCAAGAAGTCTAATGAACAATTTCCGTCTACAAGCAAAGATACCATTTTGGAAGATATATGTCAATGACAGTTCCGTACCATTTTATAATAAAATGAAAATAATAATAAATTTGAAAGCCATGGAAAGGCTGAGTTTAGCTTGTCACTTGCAACAATTTTAATAATAATATTCAAGACAACAACAGGTATTTAAGTTTGGTGCCCACAGGTGGGCATATATTTTCCTAAAATATCATTTTAACAGAAGAGTAGATAGGTGCTTAGGAGATACAGGGTGAGGCGTAGAACAGATGGTGGATTTGGTTGTAAAATTAACAAATTCTGCCAATATGTCGCATGGGGTTATTAGTTTACTGGCTAGAATAATAAAACTTTTAGTATCATAGTAATTTATTATCAAGACGGTCTATGGCACTAGGAATAGACCAGATGACTGAACTCAAGTAACGTCCAGCGAGTTTTTACTAAGTGTGTGTCCACGTAATTTTGGATTTTCGGGAAAGGCCAATGTGGGTATCTGGTTTTGTCAAGCAGTAAGCACAAATTATTATGTAGACAAAAATCTCATATAGTAGAGCATAATATTATAATTCCTTAGATTAGCAGGCAGGCGTTGTGACTCTGAATTACCGAGGCTAAGGCCTGATTCACACTATAATGCCAGTCTCGGTTCGATCTCGGTGCAGTCTTGGTCTGGCTATTACCAAATGAAAAACAATGTATGTGTATTCACACTATCGACAACAGTCGAATTCTGATCGAGTTTGGTTCCAGTCACGATCAGTCACGAAGCAATTTTGATCGGAGCGAGATCGAACATGTACCGATAGTATGTATGTTCTATAAATTTGAAGTCTCTGGCTCTTACCATCCTCTTTTTAGACAGGATTAATGAAAACCGCTTTAAAGCGGTAAAAACCGCCAGTGGTATATTTGATTGACATACATATCAAATATGACATGCATACCAAATTTCAAATCTCTAGCTCTTTCTTCTTTTAGACAGCAATACTGAAAACCGTTGTATTCGATTGCACCAGTTTCGGGGCACAACTAGAGCCCAGATGGGACCTATATATCAAATTTCATCCAAATCGGTCTACGCTAAGTGGCAAAAGTGCCCATCAGCCCATCAAGGCGGACGGCGCGGCAAACAAACGGATTTTTTTTAATTCGATTTTTGTATTCTGCGTACTTTGAAACGTATAATATCAAATTTTGAGGGGGGCTAATTTTTTTTTTTTTTTTTTTTTTTTGACGATTCCAAAAGTTCATTATTGAAAATAATAAACCAAAATTATTATTTTTAACAAAATGCATCCGACTTCGATTACTGACGTTTGAAGACTGAACTGAATCGTGAACTGAAATGTGAACATAATTACCAGATCGAGATCGGACCGAGACTGGCATTATAGTGTGAATCGGGCCTAAATGGTTTGAGAAGATGATCAAGAGTATTGTAGTGCGGAACAGTTACATTCTGGAATTAAAAGTGGAATATTGCTGGAATTGAATGTGTAATTATTCTGCTTTGTTGAAGGTTTCTCATGAATAGATATTGCGATTCAACGTATTTATAATGACACAGAAGGTCTTTCGTTGGTTGATGCCAATAATGCATTCAATGCACTGAGCTGTTCAATAGTCTTTTGAACGCACGTGCATTTTGGTAACGGTTTGCACGATTTTAGTTTAACAAAAACATATTATTGTGGTTTTTATATTGGGCACACTGGCGACCTCCCTACCTAAAAGAACATTGCATATCCTGCATATTTAAAGGCCATTTACACTGCCTGAACATGCACGAGTATCGAGCGTTTGTGATAGTTACCCGCCAGTTTTCCACGAGCACGAACACAAACGAGCATTCTGTTCACACTGCTCGAGCATTTCTGACGATCAGTTAATACTCGAGAACAGGCTCGAGCACGAACGAAAATTCACTTCGAACATGATCGGCTCGCGGCGACTGTTTACTCTGCCTGAGCCTCGAGCGAATGCTCGTTCGTCACCTCTGTTCACGGTGAATGCTCGGGCAGTGTAAATGGGACTCTTAAGGTTGCTTGCAGAAAGATGCATCATTACAAATCATATCGCATAGCACATATCTTCACATGTATGCAAGAATCATACTCGTATGCTCAGTTTCTTATGGTAGTTTGTAAATTGCTCAATCTGCGAACTCTCCTCGTCATGGGCGTACACAAGGGGGGGCTGGCCGGCTGTAGCCCCCCCCCCAATTTTTTTTTGGGATTAGTATGTCATCTAACACTATGATTTTTTTTTTTTTCAATGTCACGCAGAAATCACTTTTTGGGATACTTACATAACAAAGTGCAAAGGGCGATTTAAATTTTTTTCTACATATTTTCATTTTTTTTTTTTTTTTTTTTTTTTTTTTTTTTTTTTTTTTTTTTTTTNTTTTTTTTTTTTACTTTCCTTATTATCCTATAAAAAGAAAATTTTGTAATGGGCTGAAATTTTCGATGTCGAGTTTTAAATGTCAGAACACATTTTGGGGTCCCCAGAACCCGTTCCAGACAATGGTCCGTGTGTGTGTCTGTCTGTGGACAAGATATCTGAAGAACGGCAAGTATTAGAGACTTGAAATGCCGCTTTTTAGCGGTTTTCCCATGTCCTGCTTAAAATGAGAAAGGCAATAGCTAGAACTTTAAACTTGCTGCCTATTCATATCAATTGCATACAA
>CM022876.1:30585698-30596502 GCA_012654025.1 Pachypsylla venusta | reverse complement strand
CCACAATAGTCTATTTCTACAGGAACCACTGTTTAGAATGCTATAACATCGTCTCTGCTCATAGCAAATGATTGAGAACCACAATAGTCTATTTCTACAGGAACCACTGTTTATAATGCCATAACATCGTCTCCGCTCATAACAAATAATTGAGAACCACAATAGTCTATTTCTATTGTCCGATTGTCCCCAGTTTTAGAGGCAAGAGCTATTTTGTCAGAACGTCTCCGGTTGTATTACATTCTCAATAATTCCAGAGGCAAATTTTGGATTTCCGTGCAGGAAAGTTCGAATGTATACCACAGATACACAGATTCTTGTGCTGTTTTTACACTAGGCTTCCGTGTGGTTAAGCCCTACCTCTGATCACGAACCTGATAATGGGGCAGGGGGGGGCTCCCCAAATATTATTTCTGTAAGGAAACACTTGAACGTTATTATTTTAAGAATTTTTTTTTTGAACTGTGGAAACTTAAAGTGTTTCTGAGTCTTCTTATAATTCAATTCAAGTGTCTTTATTAACCTCCTTCCCTCAATAGGAGTTTAGGACCTACCGTTGGTGGGGGAGGTTTCTAATTTATTGATCAGAGTGAAGGGTTCTAGTCTTAACATAGCGATAACTCTCGAACACATCATCAAATTATGATTTGGTATTGTATCATTGGCAATTAAAAATTCAGATTAGTTGTTGGCCTAGCCAACGTCTAATGCACGTTGAATACACCAGTTCCCGTAAGATTACAGTTAAGCAACGTACAGCGAGGTTTTATTTAGCGGGTTACCACGTAGGCTCGTGCCCTCAAGACTCCTGATGCTGGTTTTTCCAGATCCAACCCAGGCTACGTGGGATCGGTTTAGCTCCCAAAATAAACACATGATGTCTATTTTGGGAGAGTAAAGTCTACAATTGACAGAACATTATTTTAATTAATAACAGCAGTGTAATATTGAGTTCTTTGACAGAAGACGAGCTTGAGTGTATAGCCACCTGTGTCACTTTCTACTTTGTCTTACTTATAGAATATAAAGTATTGTAATCGTGCAGAATTTTTTTTAATTTCACATTGGTGTTAATTTTTTCAGTATTTTTAATTTTGTTAATTTTTTCCAAAATCATTTAATTTTTTTTTTTTTAAATAAAATCGGGTACTTATCTACTTGTAGTTCTGTGAACTTCTGGAATTAGCTATTTAGTTTTTAGGCAATGTTGGTCTATCTGGGGCAGCCCTTTAACTGACATTTTAAAATTGTCCATGTAAAATACATTGCAAAGTTATTAAATCTGAGGGGAACCTACACAGCTAAGTGATGATTGAAATTTACAATCGTAGAGGGTGTGTATTGCGCTAAAGGTCAGGAAAGTCGCGATTAAAATGAAATATATCAAACTTAGAGGTCAGTACACAAACCCAATCTGGGGGAGGGGGGGGGGGAATTTGATTGGTTTATTTGATCTATTCTGACACAATATGGTTTAATCCGTTTGGTGACACTGAAACATGGCCTCTTCATCTCGTGGTCCATCATACCTACAACATCATCATTTCCAATTTTGTTATTTGTTACTCTCTTTGATCTGTGTTGAATAGTAAAAGCATTTAAATATAACATAAGAACAATACAGGGTATTAAGGAGGACGATAATTAATGGTCTGATTCTAGATGCCAATACCTACCAAAAAAAAATCCCTTCATCTTTTTAATAAAAGCTTTGTTTTTGAGTTATTCGCATTTTTCATCTTTTTTTACACGTGTACGCCTGACGTCACAAATATGTCCATAACTTTCTTGGATATGGAAAATTTCTGTTCAGATAAAATTACTTTCATGACCAGAAACTTTGAGTTAGTCCCTCGTTTTTGAGCTAACTTGAATTTTTTTGATATTTATGTAAACTACGAAAAAGCAACGGGACTCTCCCACGGTTGCCCAACATTATTTTTTTTTTTGGAAAAAAACGGAATAAATATACTGAATTTAAGACTTCAACGGTATATCACTTTTTCCGTAATAAAAAAAAATTTAAATTGTAAATAGGTATGTTTTTTCATGATTTTAAGAGGACTTCAATTAATATGCAGATTTTCTATAGAAATTTTCTCATTAATACGGCTCTGTTGTGAATGAGTGTGAGGGTTAGTAATTTTTTTTTGTTGCTAAAATGGTTAATTATTGAGTCCACTTCCCATTTTAAGTCTTAAATCATATTCTTACTTCAGACCTTCTAACTCAATATAGCCGTTTTCTAAAAGACGTCATTTTCAGCTCTGGTGGAAATACGAGATTTGGTTATCCAGGCCTACGGCACTGATAAGAGGTAGAAGTTGGTATTTTTATCACTTATGTAGATGAAAAACTTTTTTGAACCACTCTTAACCAATTTCCACATCAAAATTAAATTCGGTTTCCGTTATACAGGGTGTATTTTGGTATTTGAACCCATCTGACTCCGCCCCTGATTATTTTTTTGAAAAAATAAAAATGGGAATATTCCTAATTTTATTCACACTTTTATTCTTCAAAAAATATTTGTACCATTCCATTTAAAATTCCGAGAAATCGACACTTTGTGTCAAATAAAGCCAATACTGATATTACCATTCGAATGGCCATGCGCCCTTTTCTATCCCTAGAAACAAACAGAATTAAAAAATTCCAAGCGGTTCCAAAGTTATGGGCACCGGGCAGGACTTCTAAGACATACTGTATATATATTTTGTTTTTCTTTTATGTGAACCAGACTTTGTATATAAATAGAGTTGATACGTAATAAGACATTTGATAAAAAAATGACAATTCTATTTAATGGCTCAGCCTGTATATTTAAGTACACAACTTAGAAACCGAATACTTTTTGGGGAAGCACTTATGTTAGAAGCTCAATTTCCTACTCAGCAAGAGATGTGATTTTCTATTCAATGACCGCAATCGTTTTGAGCTTTTTATTATTTTTATTTTTGATTAATAATGCTACAAAACATAGGAACCTATTATATATTGAGTTGGGCTGTGGGCGGCTCGGGATTGCAGCTCAAGTCGATTTTCTTTCGTCTAATATTAACTCCCATAAATGCAAATCAGTTTGTGGATTGATGAGAAATTATTCATTCATCCGAAGAGATAATATTAATAGATAGGGAGAAATCCATTATTTAACCCTAGGTTTGCCAACCTGTATTCTATGACGTGCATTGCCAAGGGGGGGGGGGAAGTACCCGCCAACAAAATAAATGAAACAATTATTTTTTTTATTACAATAAGGCTTTATTTCTTTATTAAAAATTAAAAAATATAAACTAAATCAATTATTATCTTACATAAAAATAAAATTAAATCCCGGGAATAAAATAATGTAAATGAAAATAAAAAAAAAATCGCTAGACCCTAGGAAATCTCTTCTGAACCAGAACTTTTTCCTTCCTGACATCCCATACAGACAAATATTTTTTGACAATTTTTACCACAATATATTATTGTTATCAATGTATTGATACATCAATGTATTAATGTATTGGTACATGCATTGGCAAGGGGGGTCATAAAGAACCCGCCCAATGTTTGGCTTCAATATCATCCCTTTGAAGGATTAGGACATATATATTTTTATATACTATGATGGAAAATATTGTTTGTGACAACTATTAAAGGTCTCATTAAAATACGTATGATAATTTGATTAATACTACATGTTTTTTGCTAAAACGCGGGTACATTGTGCCCCCCCCCCCCTTACCAATCCTAGGTTTAAGAATGAGTGGAATTTTTACCACAGAGATGGGAACATGAGACTGTCCTCTCAGATCGTTAATCCCGAGACAAAAAAATATCAAATTGCTTCAAATCACAAGATCTGAAACTAATTTTAATTATGTGAGATTTGACCAAACCGTAACAGCAGAGATGAAACAACTTAGTGGAGCGAGTTTATAATCTCATTGGGGAAGTAAAATTTAGTTTTAAAAATTTAGGGGTTATAACGCGCTTAGGATTCCAAAAATTAAAAAAAAAAAAAAAATCGGACTCTCTCATTTCCATATTGATCAACGCTACAACGTTGGGCGGCGCAAATTTTTATTTGATTTTTGCATTCTACGTAGGTATATCATGAGACGAAAAATATCAACTTTTGAGGGGAGGGGTGTATTTTTTTCAAGTTTTTTTCCCTTTTTGCAGCTCCCATGGCTCGGTGGCCACTGCACTAGTCTTGCACTCGAGAGACCCAGATTCGAATCTTGGCGGGGGCAAAAATATGTCACTGTGGTTTGGATATTTTCGGGACCCACCCTACCTCGTGAGGACAATGAGTAGCTAAAGAGAAAAAATCAAAGGTTTGGATAATGATTGATATTGGTAAAATCTTACAATGCTGCAGTGAGCACCAAAGTTGAGACATAATAACAGAAAGAAACAGCACATGGGGGAACCCTTTTGGGGTAAGCACTTTTTTATGGAACAATTCAATATTGAAAAATATTAGTGACTATATAGGTATATATATATATATTTTATGTTTCGAGAGGACTCTTTTTCTTTTAAATTCACGAAGAAAACGTAATCATGAGCCAGTTGGATTGTAAATTTTTCTAACCAAACTCATCTTTTGTTGTGTATTTTCATCACACACGGACACCATCATCATAAAGAACCACGACAGCTGGAGACATTCTCAGAGAGGCAGAGAGAGATATTATTTGATAATGGTGTGCCATCATCAGCAAAGTGGACAAATGAAATGAATGGAACCTACCTGTTACATGAGGGTGGACAATTGAACATTTCCTCTTTCATCGGGGTGTCTTCAGGATGTATGCGGGAAGAAGCCCTTCAAAAAAAAAAAAAAATGCCTTCCTATATACTGATGGTAATTATGATACCTTAAAATAAAAAAGGTACGTAAACAGTGGATCAATATGATCAAATGTCCATCTTAGTGTTGTAGACTTCATTAATAGAAAAAAAAATCTTAATCAAATTAAAAAAAAAAAAAAAATGGGGCCCCCAATTTTTTCAAAATCGAAAAGCCCTTAACACCAGCCATCACATATCAAAATTTCACGTTTCTGCAACAAACCGCTAAAAAGATAAAAATCATATTCAAAAAACACTACATTGGGTCCCTGGGGTTCCGGGGCCCCCAAAACTATACAGAAAATCTCCTTCATAACCTAAACAAGTATATATATCAAATTTCGTTAAAATCGGATGAAAATTGTGGCTTGTATCGCGTAACAAGCGTAACATACATACATAGACATATACAAGTGCATTTCAGCCAACGATCATACCACTTTGAATACACCAGTTCCTGTCGGATCACTGAAATTAAGCAACGTCGGGCGTGGTCACTACTTGGATGGGTGACCGCTTGGGAACACCACGTATCGTTGGCTCTTTTTTCCGGCCCAACCCAGGCTGGCTGAGGTCAATGTGAGTAGCTGGTTTGCAAGTTTCCAGCAAATGGAGGGTAAAACCCCCGTCCTGAAAAAAAATAAACCCCATCTTATGATTTGATATTTTACGTTTCAAGCTACGTTTTTTCCAAAAACACGAACCCCCATCTTGTGATACATTTTCAGAAAGACAATAACATTGAAAAAAAATTACACACGTCTAGCGTGTTTGCTTTAAAAATGGCGGCCATTTTAAATTTCCAAGACATGACTTCCAAGAGTGTCTAAAACTAGGGGAATTATATCTAAATAAACAGGTTACTCGACATTGGTGTCCTATGCATTTATTCAATATCCCATTGCAAATAATTCGCCTAGTTTTTTTTTTTTTTTTTTAATTTGCCTTAACGTCTCTTTAACATCTATTGGTCATTCAAGACGGGGGTTTTACCCTCCATTCGCTGGAAACTTGCAAACCAGCTACCCACATTGACCTCACCCAGGCTGGGTTGGGCCGGAAAAATCAAGTACTGACCACGTCCGACGTTGCTTAACTTCAGTGATCTGACGGGAACTGGTGTATTCAACGTGGTATGATCGTTGGCTGGCGCCTAGTTTTAGATACTTTTAGAATTCATGTCTTGGAAATTTCAAATGGCCGCTATTTTGAAACCAAACACGCTACACGTCAAACATATTGTGCAAAGTACTTCTAATTTTTTTGTCTTCCTGAAAATGTATCACAAAATGGGGGTTCGTATTTAAAAAACAAAAGTTGGACCGTCTGGGGCCACATGGGACTTGCCCCTGTATAATTGGTCACACCATCAGGTGGTTTAATTTGGGATATAATACCATGGAAAATTTCAAAACTCCACATAAAACAGTTCAAAAGAGATTCATGTGGTCTCTGACTTTTGGGACACGCTGTAAATTATAAGTGACTGACGGCGACTAAAAATTTCGGGGCACAACTGGTCAACGCTGGCAAAAGTCCCCAACACGGTATAGTTACGCAGACAAACGGATTTTTGTATTCTGCGTACCTTGAAACGTAAAATATCAATTTTTGAGGGGGTATTTTTTTTCGTGAAGATTCCAAAGTTTCATTTTTGAAAATATCAAACCAAAATATGCTTTAATTTAAATATTGAGTAATTTTTAATATCAAAATATATCGAAGTAGTTCTGTATTTTTGCAGCCGTAGCGAAGTACCACGGGCAGTCATCTAGTACCTAATTTATAAACGCCCGGTACGTGTTTGTGTAATGCCCTTTAAATGCAAAATAATTTAATTCTTTTTGTAACACATTGCATAATCATTAACAATATAAAACATAAATAGTCGTGAAATAGCTGCCATATATGATGAAAAAGGTGCCATATATGGTGAAATAGCTGCCATATATGTGGCCTCGGTGACCCAAATGCCCCTTAAATGCAAAATCTTTTATTCTATTTGTAACACATTGCATAATCATCAACAATATAAAACATAAATGGTCGTAAAATAGCTGCCATATATGATGAGAAAGCTGCCATATATGGTGAAATAGCAGCCATATATGTGGCCTCGGTGACCCAAATTTTTATTAGGAGAATGGCGGGGTAAGGGTTTGAAGAGAGCGAAGAGGGAAACCTATAAAATAATGATTCTCTAATCGATAGAACTCGCTCACTGAAATATCCCCACTTTAGCCTCTTGTGGTCGAAAAACTTAAGAAACGTTTTGATCGGCCATGTCTTGCGGAATTCTTGAGAATAATTTCGTACATTTACTGGTGATTGTATATAATCACCAATTATGTACTTTTACCGTAACATCTACCTATATCAAATTTCATAATTATCGAATATGGCCTTCAAGACTAACTTATCGCGATACAAAAAGACAACCAAACAATCAGATATAACCAAAAGAAAAAAGGTCTGATTAAATCTGCACCTCACAAATCATGTTTTTCACTCTACCCTATTTCATTTGTGTACAATAAATTGAATAGTGGGTGGTTTGAGGGAGTGTATGATGCAGAATTGGGGGGGGGGGGNTGGGGGGGGGGGGAAGGAGTCGAAGGAGAAAAGTAAACAAGATGACGTTTATCAAAAAGAAGTTCATTAGAAACCACTTTGGGAAAATTCTTTTAGTGATGTGTTATGTGGAAAAAAATAAGTCGGGTTGGGGGGTGTCACATTGATATTTATGATGTCCATCATATGTCGGGTTGGGGGATGTCACATTGATATTTATGATGTCCATCATATGTCGGGTTGGGGGGTGTCACATTGATATTTATCATGTCCATCATATGTCGGGTTGGGGTTGTCACATTGATATTTATGATGTCCATCATATGTCGGGTTGGGGGATGTCACATTGATATTTATGATGTCCATCATATGTCGGGTTGGGGGATGTCACATTGATATTTATGATGTCCATCATATGTCGGGTTGGGGGATGTCACATTGATATTTATGATGTCCATCATATGTCGGGTTGGGGGATGTCACATTGATATTTATGATGTCCATCATATGTCGGGTTGGGGGGTGTCACATTGATATTTATCATGTCCATCATATGTCGGGTTGGGGGTGTCACATTGATATTTATGATGTCCATCATATGTCGGGTTGGGGGATGTCACATTGATATTTATGATGTCCATCATATGTCGGGTTGGGGGATGTCACATTGATATTTATGATGTCCATCATATGTCGGGTTGGGGGATGTCACATTGATATTTATGATGTCCATCATATGTCGGGTTGGGGGATGTCACATTGATATTTATGATGTGCATCATATGTCGGGTTGGGGGGTGTCACATTGATATTTATGATGTCCATCATATGTCGGGTTGGGGGGTGTCACATTGATATTTATGATGTCCATCATATGTCGGGTTGGGGGGTGTCACATTGATATTTATCATGTCCATCATATGTCGGCTTGGGGGGTGTCACATTGATATTTATTATGTCCATCATATGTCGGGTTGGGGGGTGTCACATTGATATTTATGATGTCCATCATATGTCGGGTTGGAGTGTGTCACATTGATATTTATGATGTCCATCATATGTCGGGTTGGGGGGTGTCACATTGATATTTATCATGTCCATCATAGGTCGGGTTGGGGGTGTCACATTAATATTAAAGAGTTAAAGAGGAGACTACCACTTGGGTGCCGTTTTTTTTTTTTTTTAATTTGACTTAACGTCTCTTTAGAGAACATCTATAGGTCATTCAAGACGGGGATTTCACCCTTCATTCCCTGGAAACTTGCAAAGCAGCTACCCACATTGACATCACCCAGCCTGGGTTGGAACGGCATCACGAAGGCGCAAACGCACGTGGACACCCACATGGTACAACCTCGCTGGACGTTGCTTAATTTCAATGATCTAACGGGAACTGGTGTATTGAACGTGCCATAGAAAAAAAGAAATCGAGATATTTTCCTCCTTATTTTTTTAAATCGCCACCTAAGTTACCCATTTGCTATGTACTCATACTCAGAGTGTTTTTAAACCAATTTGTTACCAACAGCTGCTTTCTTTTTTTAAAAAAAAATATTTTTCCATATTGTGTGGCTAATTTGACGACATGTTTCAGTTTAATATGCACACTAAAATATGCGACTAAAATATTTAATAGATTTCAACTATAAAACATAGTTTGAGTGATTTCTTCAGCAAGAGAAAGGCAGGGAATAATAGTTTCAATAGGGAAAGAGTTGTTAGAGAGCGAGGTCAATTTGGACAAGTAGTACAGTGAACTGTAGACCTCACTAATATAAATGGCAATCATCATTTTAAAACGGGTTGCCCAATTCAAAAAGCAAATGTCTACATCTTCATCTTTACTAAATGTCATAAAAATCGTATTGGGCATTCTGCGGGTATCAACGTTCAAAAGACAAACAAAAAGGAATCGGTGACTTTAAAAAGGTAATAATTCACTGACACATAAATTTCAGGAACAACAAAAAACTGTTTTCCTGTCAAATTGGAGGTCAATTTCATATGAGAGTTAACGTTAGTGTTGTAGTCATTTATAGAAAAAAATATTAGTCAAAAATTAAATAAAGCATTTACAATATATATATATATGTAGACCCTCCCCTAGGGGCCGGCCTCCAAATTTTTAAAATCGAAAAGCCCCTTACATCAGCCATAACATATCAAAATTTTACATTTCTACAACCAACCTCTAAAAAGATAAAAATCATTTTAAAAAAAATAATATTGGCCTTCTGGGGGGCAGGGTCCCCAAAACTATACGGCAAATTTCCGTCATGTCCTAAACAAGTATACCCAATTTCATCAAAATTTGGTATACATGTATCAAACAAACATGTTTGTATGTAACAAACAAACATATACACATATGCAAGTGCATTTCGGGATGTATTCTGGGGTCAATAGTGGCGTTCACTAACGTTCACAATTAAATTTTTAATTAAAATTTAATTATGAACGTTATTGAACGCTAGGTAGATGGAAGACTTTCATCTATGATATTGAGACTAGTGATGTCAACAACTTTGATTTAAATCCGGCCTGTATAGGGAATGATGGAATGAGGAACGCTCCAGTTGGGTTGCAGAATAATGAATCACCATCTTGTGATCTCGTGACACTTCTCTCTGACTTGACTAACATTTGAGATGTTAAGCAGTCCCTTATATTGTCGTTGTTTGTGTTATGATCACTGTTTTCTGTATGACTGTTGAAAGTTGAAAGGACTGTTAAAAGGACTTAAAATGTTAAAGACTGTTTACTTTACCATCGCACAGTCAATTATTCAATATGCCATCATCTCATGGGGGGAACCTACACTAACACAATTAATGAGAACCCAAAATATTTTATTGCGAATAATGTTTAATAAAGACCCCAAATATAGCACAATCCGTATCTATAAAGAAAATCAAATTCTAAACCTTAGACAACTATATGTGTATAATTTGGCCCTCTTTGCAATAAAATATAAATTTCTCTGGGAACCCGTCGTCCAACCCCACAATCATGAATACAATACGAGATAAGAACCCGCGCTAAGAGTGATCAGAACTGAGAGGAGCAGTACACAACGACATTGCGTATTCCTAGCTCCCCTCATTCTGAATTATCTCCCTTCTGACATTCGGGACACACTAATGAAACCTTCCAGATTAAAAACAATAATAAAAATATGATTCACAATGCAAGGGCGTAGCCAGCATCTGGCCTAGGGGGGGGCAGCTGAGATTTTCATGTCGGGAGGGGGGGTGTCGATAAAGTAAATCGTGACTTGTTTAATAATAAACCTCTAGGGGTAACTGATGATTCAGTTATTGGGGGGGGCGACCCCAGGGCCCGAGCAAGTGGTTGATGATCCCTGGATAGTTACAAGTATCAGTAA